>JAHWGI010000485.1:600000-996000 GCA_029379305.1 Frankliniella fusca | reverse complement strand
CCCCCCCCCAATTGTGGGGTGATTTGCGTAGCTCCCCAACCCCACCCCCCCCCCCCCCCCCCCCCCCCCCCCCCCCCCCCCGAGATGAGCTTTAGGTTACACTTTAATTTTTCCTGTTGTAATAATACGCATACCCACATGCGCGCGATATTCGCACTCTTTCTAGCGTTTGCAATAAGGGGAAAGAAAACAAAAATTGTGGGTTTGTCTCGGAATCTGCTGAGCATATCTAACCGCCCGGTCGTCACCTTGAGTATTGCTCTCGCTATTTCACGGGGCAGGGCGGCTCGGCTGCGCTGCCGCTGGACGCTGGGTATCTGCGTGCCCATTAATCATGGTGCCGGGGAGGCTCGGCTCGGCTCGGCTCGGCTCGGCTCGGCTCGGCTCGGCTCGGCTCGGCCCGGGCCGTCTCGGACCCTCATCGCCTGACAACGCTGTGCGACCTCTGATGGATGTCGAAGGGGAGGGGGCACTGCTGGAGTCTCTTCAGCACTCTGTTCAAACAACAGTTCCTAGAGAAATTTTGGTTTATTCTTGTGATTTTTTCCCCTTTTTTTACTAGGAGTACGTGCGGCAGGCACGAAGTGGTGAGCGAAGCGACATTAAAATTTTAAAAAGATATACAGTAAGTCATATCGTTGTAGAGGATGGGGCACTTGGTGCCTTTTAGGAGGCAAGCGTGTGGGCGGAAAGTGGCAAATTGGGTTAACTGGACACACCAGTCGGTCGGCACTCGAATGGAGTGGTAAGCAAGCAGTGGTTGTAGAGGATATAAGACTTGGGGTAGCTTGTAGGGGGCCAAGACACGGGCGCGCACCAGCGGGCCGGGTATTGAAATTACTGGAAATGGCAGACAAAACGATTGGCACCCCTATGGAGTACACCGGACGACAGAAAGTCACGTTGTTGTAGAGGATGGGGCACTTCGAGTACCTTCTAGGAGGCTAGCGTGTGGGCGGGATGTGGCAGAATGAGTGGATTGAAGATTTCAATCGATTGGCACCCGAGCGGGGTCGATAAGTGGTCGGGAGAGCAAGTTGTTGTAGAGGATGGGGCACTTGAGGAAGCTTGTAGGAGGCCAGGACACGAGCGCGCGAGGTGCGCGCGGACGGGACGGGCGTTCAAACTATTGGATATGGGGAAAAAAAAGATTGGTATCCTTCTGGAGTACACTATAGACGGTAGTAAGTCAAGTTTATTGTGAGCGAAGCTCACTCTCCTGAGCAAGGGACCCGGGGAGGTTTTGGTCGTGTGTCTGTCTGTGAGAAGAAAGTGTAACTACAGTCTTCTCCTCTTAGACTACAGCAAGTACAGCGATAACCCAATATGTTTTCGAAACATCAAGTCATGGGCTTTCAAAATAATGAAAGGACATTGCATTTGACGGAGTTTGAAATAATTATTTTAGTGAATGGATTAAAAGTTCAGCAGTTGGCAACGCCACACTAGCGCCATCTAGCGGCAACCGCTCCGCACCGCTCCACCGCTGCAGCGCCGGTCTTGTCCTTCCGTCTTACCGTCATCACTTCGGTTGTTTACAGTATGAAAGTTAAAAATTTAAGCGTCTGATAGACGAATAGTGCTATTTGAAGTTGTTTTATGAGTTGCGGACGTCACCGCATGATGTCTCAAGTGTCGTCATTGTGTGGAAGTGTGCGAACGCGTAATTTGTGGAGTGGCCGACCGGGTCTCTGGGCTCGGCTCTGCTGGGCTTTTAATAACATTCAAGTTAAATATTTTGCCGTCAGATAAACAAAGTGTGTGGTCGGCAAGTGTTTTTAGAGTGACAGAAGTCCCCTCACAAAGTTTCAAATGCCTGCATTTTGTAGAAGTAAGAAACGAATGTTCTGTTGTGAATGTTTACATCGAGGGGGAGGGGAAGGGGAGTGGTGGGTGGGTATGTCCCGAAGTAATAGTTCAAGATGACATAAACTTGTTGTGCATTTGTGAAATGAACATGGATTACGGAAATGACAGCCAGTGTCGACTCAACTTGCTTTTGGACTTATTCTTTTAGTGAGTAACCTAACCTTATTAGTCAAGAATAATATTGTCTGCAAAGCAGCATCCCATGTCTGTTTTGTACAGTACGCAGGTAAGGATAGTTTCAGTATTAAAAAAAACATACTGCCTCAGTGAAAGGTGCCATCTCAGACATGGTTTCCTGAATTTAATTTAGTTTCCCTTTATATATTATAGACCATTTCTCGGTCCCCCATTGTGGTAATATTTTTTGACCTATCGTATGCCACGCTCCAACGGTGATTAGTAATAATGTATACAAAGTAATATTTGGAGGCATATTTTTCTAATGAAAGGGCATTTAGGTATAGTTCGTGGATTATAATATTTTAACTTTTAGACTCAAAATGCTGAAAACAGTAGATGTGACACTATCTGGGCAAATGAGTTGTTATTACATGTTAGTGGTATGATTTCACGTCGAGCTGTCCTGTGTGTTAAACTTAAAATATTTTTGAGTCGTTTTGGATTAGAATTTATACAAGAGAAAGTGGGCGTAATAAATATTATAACTAGTTGTTTTTTACAAATCTGGTAGTATAGCTCTACCTTTTGGGTGATTTACACAAAAAATATTATTTTTTAGTGGAAATAGAAATATTTGCAGTACATCAGCCCAAGTATTTCACTGAAGTGTTCTTTTAAGTAGACTCATATGATCAATGAAATGACAGATGCGTTTCACTGTTAATGGAGTGTATCTGTAACATTCCGAACATTCATTTCAGAACATATTTGCCGTTTTTATTGAATCCACAATTCTAAGCGCCCGTAAGAAATATTCATGGTTATAACATTCTAGCATATAAAATTATTAATGAGACACTGTTTTGTTAGAGTCAACTTGGGGACAGTCATAATCCAGAAGTAGCAGAATTGTGTGTGTGTGTGTGTGGGAAGGGGGGCAGCCGAACTTTGCACTTCTTGATGAAAAAGATTTGATGTCTTTGACGTTTACCCAAGGGTGCTTCATTGGTTGGGATAGGGCGATGCACCACATTTGTCCCTTCATCCTGTTCAAGGCCAAGAAGTGCCAAATCATGTACAAAGGGCGTCTCTAAGAGATATTGTGTAGGGCGTTCAATGGGGCTGGGTGCTCAATAAGATAGTGACAGCGCCATGCTCATGCTCCTTAATGGGCGCAGAGCGCGCACCCTTCCTGGCCTCCTAGAAGGTGCCCGAAGTGCCCCATTCTGTACAACAACTTGACTTACTACCGTCCAGTGTACTCCAGAAGGATGCCAATCGTTTTGTTTCACATATCCAATAGTTTGAACGCCCGTCCCGTCCGCGCGCACCTCGCGTGCCCGTGTCCTGGCCTCCTACAAGCTTACTCAAGTGCCCCATCCTCTACAACAACTTGCTTTCCCGACCACTTATCGTCCCCGCTCGGGTGCCAGTCGATTGAAATCTTCAATCCACTCATTCTGCCACATCCCGCGCACACGCTAGCCTCCTAAAAGGTACCCGAAGTGCCCCATCCTCTACAAAAACTTGACTTACTACCGTCCAGTGTACTCCAGAAGGATGCCAATCGTTTTGTTTCCCATATCCAATAGTTTGAACGCCCGTCCCGTCCGCGCGCACCTCGCGCGCACGTGTCCTGGCCTCCTACAAGCTTTCTCAAGTGCCCCATCCTCTACAACAACTTGCTCTCCCGACCACTTATCGACCCCGCTCGGGTGCCAATCGATTGAAATCTTCAATCCACTCATTCTGCCACATCCCGCCCACACGCTAGCCTCCTAGAAGGTACACGAAGTGCCCCATCCTCTACAACAACGTGACTTTCTGTCGTCCGGTGTACTCCATAGGGGTGCCAATCGTTTTGTCTGCCATTACCAGTAATTTCAATACCCGGCCCGTCGGTGCGCGCCCGTGTCTTGGCCCCCTACAAGCTACCCCAAGTCCCATATCCTCTACAACCACTGCTTGCTTACCACTCCATTCGAGTGCCGACCGACTGGTGTGTCTAGTTAACCCAATTTGCCACTTTCCGACCACACGCTTGCCTCCTGAAAGGCACCACAAGTGCCCCATCCTCTACAACGATATGACTTACTGTACATCTTTTTAAAATTTTAATGTCGCTTCGCTCACCACTTCGTGCCTGCCGCACGTACTCCTAGTGTAGAGGATGGGGCACTTCGGGTACCTTCTAGGAGGCTAGCGTGTGCGCGGGATGTGGCAGAATGAGTGGATTGAAGATTTCAATCGATTGGCACCCGAGCGGGGACGATAAGTGGTCGGGAAAGCAAGTTGTTGTAGAGGATGGGGCACTTGAGGAAGCTTGTAGGAGGCCAGGACACGGGCGCGCGAGGTGCGCGCGGACGGGACGGGCGTTCAAACTATTCGATATGGGAAACAAAACGATTGGCATCCTTCTGGAGTACACTGGACGGTAGTAAGTCAAGTTTGGCACCTTCTAGGAGGCCAGGAAGGGTGCGCGCTCTCCGCCCATTAAGGAGCATGAGCATGGCGCTGTCACTATCTTATTGAGCAGCCAGGCCCATTGAATGCCCTACGGAATCTACACAATATCTCTTAGACGCCCTTTGCACATGAATTAGCACTTCTTGGCCTTGAACAGGATGAAGGGTCAGATTTGGTGCATCGCCCTATCCCAACCGATGAAGCACCCTTGGGTAAACGTCATAGACATCAAATCGTTTTCATCAAGAAGTGCATAGTTTGGCTGCCCCACACACACACACAAACAAACACAAACGATTCTGCTACTTCTGAATTATGACTGTCCCCAAGTTGACTCACACAAAACAGTGTCTCATGAATAATTTTATGCTAGAATGTTATAACTATGAATATTTCTTACGGGCGCATAGAATTGTGGATATAATAAAAAAAAGGCAAGTATGTTCTGAAATGAATGTTCGGAATGTTACAGATACACTCCATAACCAGTGAAACGCATCTGTCATTTCATTGATCATATGAGTCTACTTAAAAGAACACTTCAGTATAATACTTGGGCTGATGTACTGCAAATATTTCTATTTCCACTAAAAAATAATATTTTTTGTCTAAATCACCCCAAAAGTAGAGCCATACTACCAGATTTGTAAAAAAACCACTCGATATTATATTTATGACGCCCACTTTCTCTTGTATAAATTCTAACCCAAAACGACTCAAAAATATTTTTAGTTTAACACACAGGACAGCTCGCATGAAATCATACCACTAAGATGTAATAACAACACATTTGCCCAGATAGTGTCATATATACTGTTTTCAGCATTTTGAGTCTAAAAGTTAAAATATTATAATCCGCAAACTATACCTAAATGCCCTTTCATTAGAAAAATATGCCTCCAAATATTACTTTGTATACATTACTACTAATCACCGTTGGAGCGTGGCATACGATAGGTCAAAAAATATTACCACACTGGGGGACCAAGAAATGGTCTATAATATATAAAGGGAAACTAAATTAAATTCAGGAAACCATGTCTGAGATGGCACCTTTCACTTAGGCAGTATGCTTTTTAAATACTGAAACTATCCTTACCTGCGTACTGTACAAAACAGACATGGGATGCTGCTTTGCAGACAATATTATTCTTGACTAATAAGGTTAGGTTACTCACTAAAACAATAAGTCCAAAAGTAAGTTGAGTCGACACTGGCTGTCATTTCCGTAACCCATGTTCATTTCACAAATGCACAACAAGTTTATGTCATCTTGAACTATTACTTCGGGACATACCCACCCACCACTCCCCTCCCCTCCCCCTCGATGTAAACATTCACAACAGAACATTCGTTTCCTACTTCTACAAAATGTAGGCACTTGAAACTTTGTGTGGGGACTTCTGTCACTCTAAAAACACTTGCAGACCACACACTTTGTTTCTCTGACAGCAAAATATTTAACTTGAATGTTATTAAAAGCCCAGCAGAACCGAGCCCAGAGACCCGGTCGGCCACTCCACAAATTACGCGTTCGCACACTTCCACACAATGACGACACTTAAAACATCGTGTGGTGACGTCCGCAACTCATAAAACAACTTCAAATGGCACTATTCGTCTATCAGACGCTTAAATTTTTAACTTGAATACTGTAAACAACCGAAGTGATGACGGTAAGACGGAAGGATAAGACCGGCGCTGCAGCGGTGGAGCGGTGCGGAGCGGTTGCCGCTAGATGGCGCTAGTGTGGCGTTGCCAACTGCTGAACTTTTAATCCATTCACTAAAATGATTATTTCAAACTCCGTCAAATGCAATGTCCTTTCATTATTTTGAGAGCCCATGACTTGATGTTTCGAAAACATATTGGGTTATCGCTGTACTTGCTGTAGTCTAAGAGGAGAAGACTGTAGTTACACTTTCTTCTCACAGACAGACACACGACCAAAACCTCCACGGGTCCCTTGCTCAGGAGAGTGAGCTTCGCTCACAAATTATTTCGGTGGGTCTCTTTTACTTTGGAAGAAAGTCCCGTGTTCTGTCGATGTCGAGGACCCGTTCCGTATCTTGAGAGTATCCGATTTAATTAAAGGGCTGTCATGTCGTGCGCCTGCAATATACACAGGTCGCCTGCACAAATTAGACTTTCCTGGACAGTTTGACGTTTCCCTGCTCGCCCCGCCCCCCTCGCGTCCCGCCCGCGCTGAACGCGCGTCCTTCAGTTAGTTTCTCCGAAGCAGGGCGCGAAGAGACACGAGGGGCGCGGGTACGGGGAGGGATGCAGTCACTTATGGGCACATCCAGGGCTCCTCTAGGTGGTGTTCGTCTGTCCCTGCCGGCGTGTGCTGGGGCGTGGCGTGGCGTGGCGGGGTGTGCCGGCGGGACTCACTGGCCGTGCCCGGACCCTGATGTGCTCAATCCCAACCTGCTACAGCTGTGGAAAGTTTCGCTGCAGTTGCAAAGTTTCTCTTCCTCGAGGGTGAGAGAGAGAGAGAGAGAGAGAGAGAGAGAGAGAGAGAGAGAGAGAGAGAGAGAGAGAGAGAGTAGATAGGGAATGGGCGTGGATCGAGCAGGGACGTGAGGTCACGTCTGCAGTGCTGTCTCTGCTGCGTTCGAATAGTCCCTTCACGCGAATCTTACCTCCCGCACCCTTTTTCTCTCTGCCTTGCAGATCTCCTCTCTGCGCCTTTTCCTGATATAAATCGTTTTTTCTTTTTTAATATTATTTTTATATTTATGACCGTGTGGGTTTCTACTGGTATTTCCCCGTTCAAAGAAAACCCCTGACCAGGCGTCTTGTGGTCGGGCTGATGTCCAAGTCGAGGAACCCCTCCAGAGTGCCATTTATTTTTTTCCTCGCCGAAATTGAATGAAGAAAGAAAATAAAGAAAGGAGGCTAATAATGGAAGACGGAGTTAATTAACCGTAGAGGGTCTCTTGCTAGTCTGGGACGACGACAGTGTCTGACTCTCATGGCCGGGAGGTAGCGCCCTGCGCTGGCCCACCCGCCCGCAGAACAGGGGCTGACCATCCACCCCGCCCCACCTCGCCCCGCCCCACCCCACCCAGCCCCGCCCCGCCCCGCCCCGCCCCGCTGCTCCTAGTGTTCACCACAGGGAAGTAATGGACTGCAAAGATTGATTGGCCAAGAATGGTAAGCGGGTGTGGCCGGGGCGGGGCGGGGCGGGGCGGGGCGGGGCGGGGCCGGTCGGGCGGGGCTGAGGAGCTGGCTGGCTGGCTGTGCCCTAGTTTCACCCGTCCTCCCTCCCTCTTTCTCTATCTTCCGCACCCTTTGTCTTCCCTCCTTATTCTCTTCTCTCCCACGCCCACGCCTCCCCACCTCTCCCTCTCTCTCTCTCCCTTTCCTTTTCTTCCTGTTTCCTCTGTCCCACTGCGTGTGGAGACCGTTAGCGGTGTTCAAGCATGCCCCCTCCCTCTCCTGGGGCGCAGGGTTTCCTCTCCAGCCACCGCCGCCGACTGTAAAATATTGCGGCGGTGCGGCCAGCAGCAGCAGCAGCAGCAGCAGCGCAGTGGTTTTAGCGTCAAGCCATGGCCTGGCCGCCCGGCCTGGCTGGCTTTGGCCTGCAGGAGAGGTCTGGCAGGCTGATTCCGAAGATCGCTCTCGCGCCTCCGCCCTTGTCGCACTCATGGGGTCTTGCCACCCCCAACATTGGACACAGCCATGAGTGCGACGAGGACGGAAGTAGGAGAGCGTTCTTCGGAATCAGAGAGCTGGGGAGCTGGTCGGGTCTGGCTGGCGTTCCTGCTCTTATGGTCTTGGTGGTCCGCCCGCTCTGCTGCTGATTCTCGCGTCTCTCGCGTCTCTCGGGTCTCTCTCTCTCTCTCTCTCTCTCTCTCTCTCTCTCTCTCTCTCTCTCTCTCTCTCTCTCTCTCTCTCTCTCTCTCTCTCTCTCTCTCTCTCTCTCTCTCTCTCTCTCCCTGTCTCGCGTGATCCGCGGGCGTATCGCGCCGCTGCTGCTGCGCTGTAGTACAACTTGTTTGCACCTCCGCCGGAGCGGTGGTGGCGGGTCGTATTGTCCAAGTTCTGCCTGCATCCGTCCGTCCCCCGTCCCCATCCCCCCTAAAAAAATACTTTTACTCGCGGCGGTGGCAGTTTCATGAGAAAGGTTTACAAGGCGCGTGCGCGCGGGCCATTCAGCAGTCCAAGTCTTCATTTCAGTCTGCGCCCAAGATCGGATGAGAGAACGGTTTTAGTGCTCGAAAGATTCAGGGGTTCTATGCACATTAATTGCTGTGGGAAGAAAAAAATCACGTTTTTCTATATTGTACAATTTTCCCTCGCTCAATTTAGGACAGTATCCAACTTTATGCAACTATTTTCTTCACGGAAAGAACGCGCACGAAATCTCACCGTTCCTTCGAACCGAAACTTTTCCCCCTCCACTGCGGCGGCGCGGAGTCTAATGTTTACTTTCCAGTGTGTGAGAGCCAACGCACTGCCATTGCGGTGTGGGCGCGCGATGTCGTCCCCCAGCAGCATCTTTCCCCCTTTCTTTCCACCCGCGGTTAACAATTTCACGCGCGACGCGGCGCGCTGAGTCCGAAAAATGGCCATCACACGTGTGCTTTTTCGAGTAGACGAGACGGTTGCTCACACGAGAAGTCTCTCCCTCCGAGAATCCCTGATTTACTGTTAGAGCAATGGCTTCCACGCGATAAAGTGGGTGTGTGTGTGTGCGGCGGGAGAAGCAGAGAGTGAACATGAGAGGGTGCAAGAGAGAGAGAGAAAGCGAGCTGGAGAGAAATAGAGTGGGAGAAGGAGAAGACGATGAGAGAGGTGGCTGTTTAGCAGGTCTGCCGCCTGGATTAGCAACTGTTAGGCTGCACTTGGGGGATTGATGCGCGGCGCCCGGGGCCGGACTGGGAGGGAGGCTACCCTGCTGCCAGGGAGCGTTTGGTACATGTTGCATCTACTTCGAAAAAAGAGAAAATGAAAAAAAATCTGCGTACCTATGTAGCATGGGGAGGGAGGAGTCGTGCGGCGCGGTGGCAACCGGTTCACTATTGGCCAAGGCCTTTGAGACTCGTTTATCTTCGTTTCTTAAACGGCAGCAGCCGCTGCGGCCTGCGGCTGTCCTTGCGTGCCGGGGCAGTAATATGCTCTGCTGCGTCGTGTTCGCACGCAGCCCGGGCGTGCAGCCCTGCCTGGTGCAGCGTTGGGCTGAGCCGAGGGGGATCACTCACGCGAAATGTGTATAATGATTTTTTTTGACTTGATTTTCTTGATTTCTCTTTTGATTTTTTCAAGGAAAATTTCTGTCACCTCTAATGAAATTTTGATTTTTTTCCCCCTATTTCTGGCTTATTTTTTTTTCAGTTTTTGTTCATTTTGGATTTTTCTGTATCTTTTAAATTTGATTTTGATTTTTCGAATTGATTTCCCCTTTGGGCTGAGCGGCCGGGGTGGGGCAGTGAGGCAGTGAGCTACGGTGAAGGTATTAAAAGAAGAAAAGATCATCTCGGGAAGTCCTGGACACGCCGCAGCTTTGCCTGGTCCAGTAACTGCAACTCGTCCCACCCTTCTCCTTTATCTCTGCCAGTCATTTACACACACACACACACACACACGCGCGCGCGCGCGCGCGCCACTCTTGGCGATTGGCGTCCTCTCCCGAGTCCCCTTTCCGCATGGGAGCTCCTCCAACGAAAGCTGCAGGCGTCGCCATGAATGCGACGTGAGGTGTTTCGCCACAGCCGGAGAAACAGAAGCAGAACGATAGGGGCTCTTATCGAGAGCACACCGTCACGGAACTGAGGAGAGCCCCGGTCTAGGAGAGCAAAATACATTATGCCTCCATCCTGAATACGGCAGCAGAGAGCAGCAATCAGTCTTTTTCGTTGAAGTTCTTCTTATATACTTGGACTTCCCTTCTCGTTATCTCACGCGGGGTCCGAGCTGTGTAAATAGTTTTGCCGCGCGGCGGGTGAGATGATGGTGTAGAGGAGGGCATCGCCGGGAGGCGTCCTGGGTGGGAATGAACGATGGAACCGAAGCCGAGGCCGAATCGGTCCTGGTAACTGATGGAATTGCAAATCTGCGAGCAGCGGGCGCAGTGCGGGGCCCAGGCGGGTGGCTCGGCTGGTGCTGCTGCTGCTGCTACCCGGCGGCCGCCTGCCTCCGGACAGGGAGGGGACCGGGACCACACCCGATAGTGACCGCGCGCGTCTCTCAATTTCCATCAAAGTCTCGAAAAACTTTGCGGCGAAAGGGGCGCCGATGCCGATCGTCGGATTCGGCTTCTGAAAATAAAAGTCGCATATTTTCTGGTTTCCGCTTCCTCGTCAACGAATACCAGAATCTTCCAGGCGTCCGTCTACACCCTTTGACCTCTTGACTCTTCTAAAAAAAAAATGAAAAAAAAAATTCTCACCTCACTTTTCCTCTGCCCTGTCTCCCTACTCATTTCCATAGTGCAGGGGCCTTTATATGGGGAAAAACAAAATAATTAAAAAAAAAAAATAAAGCGAGATGCATTCAGAGCACCACATGATCGTGCACCTTCTGGTTTGTGAATTAGTGTGTCCGACCGTCCCGTGTTTCCAAATATGTCCCACACATTGAGGATTGAGCCCGATTGAGCCTCTCGCCTAAAGGTCTAGAGGATCATTCGGGTCCTTCACCAAAACTTGTATCTGTCTCCCACGTCTGTTTCCAGAACCATTGCTCTCCTTCTCTTTCTTTCTTACACTATCCCTCGCTCTCTTCCCAAATGGTCCCGAGAGAGATATGCCGCCGGCCAAAGGCGAAAGAGAAGCGCACTGGGGGTAGCAGCACGGCATCAACCTTTCAGGAGCCGCTCTGCTTTTGCAACCTGATGGGGAGCGGCGGCGGCCTCCTCTCTCTTATCTGATACCTCCTCTCCCTCCCTCTCCCTCCCTCTCCCTCTCTCTCTCTCTCTCTCTCTCTCTCTCTCTCTCTCTCTCTCTCTCTCTCTCTCTCTCTCTCTCGCCTCCTGCCGTTCCATTAATTGCAGCCAGCCACAAGCTGCTGTAGCGCAAAAGGATGTGCAAAGGAATGAGCTCGCGGGTCCCTGGTGGTCTTCCCTCGCCAGGTACTGCTACAGGCGCGCGTCAAGCCGCCGCTCCATCTGCCGTGATTGCTCCGCGGCCGCGACCGCGTGCCCATCGCGCCGCCGTCGTGTCCCTCCCGATGACAAACGGCGCGGCCACGCGGTGCCAAGACGCTGCCGGGCCAGGATTAAGGCCAACATCGTCGAGCCAAAGGCAAGAGCTCGCAAGAGCCACGCGGCGCGCGGGCCGCTCCGCTCCGGGCGCGCGCAGCTATGGGGGAACAATGAGGACGGGACCCAAGGACCGAGGGAAAGGGGGGTGGAGGGGGGGGGGAATCACTTCGAAAAATTATTGCACGGCCTCCAAAGAATCATTTAAATTTTTTTTTAAATCAAGAAGAAAGATACAGAAAAGTCCGTAAAATCGAGAAAAAATGAACAAAAATCTGGAATAAAATTGGAAGCAATTCGGAAATGGGGGTAAAAGATGAAAAGTTATCAAAAAGTGACAAAAATCTTCTTTTAGAAAAATCCAAACAAAAAATCAAGCAAACAAAAAAAATGAAAATTATTGTAGGTCTACACATTTTGTATGAGTGATCCCCCGTCGCCAAGGCGCTCTCTGGTCTGGCCGGCACTGCCGCTGCTCCGGGGTGTGCTGGATGCGTCAAGGACCTCCATGTCCAAAACTTTGCCGTGATCCTTGTTGGTGAGCGAGCGGTGCGGCGGCCGCCCTGCCCCCTGCCCTGCCCGCCCGCGGGTGGGTGGGGCAAGTGGTGGGGGCGAGGCGGGGCGGTCGGTCCGCACGTGGTTTCCCTTGCCGCTGCTGCTGGCTCCTTCGTCCTTTTCGGTTTAGTCGGTCAGTAGAGAGGGTCGGTTGGTCAGATTTGATTTTGCGGTGCGACGGGGCGGGCCGGGCCGGGCCGGGCCGGGCCGAGCAGGAGGCGGGGAGGGCAGCGGAGCGGTCGGGGAGGGCAGGGCGGCAAGGCCACAGCGCGCTCCGCTTTTGAGGGTCGGAGGCGGGGGATGTGGTGGCGGCGGCGGCGGCGCAGCAGGAGGAGGTGGGGAGGTTTCTCCGTCTCCGTCTCTCTCGGTGGCCGGTTATTTGGGAGCGAGCAAGAGGACGAATGCAGCCCGCTGGGCCGTGGTTGCGTGTTGATCAGATCCCTTATTACTGGCTCCCTCCTCCACCTCAGCCGCCCCCGCCCCCGCCGGCGCCCCGCCCCGCCCCGCCCCCACCACTCCTCCTCTCCCCCACCCGGCGGCGCTGCGGCGGGACGCTGCAGGCCGCGGCGCTGCTGGTGGCGTGGTGGGGGGCGGCGGGCGGCCCCTGGCGGTACGGCCGGGAGGAGGAGGGTGCGCCTTGTGCCCGCGGGCGCCCTCCTGCTCGGCGCAGTGCTCGCCCAGCCGCGCCCGAGGGAGGTCGCGACCATGCGGTCCTCGAGGGTGGGCGTCGTGCGGCCGCCCGGCCTCCACGCCAGGCCGAGGAGGACGGTGTGAGGACGGGACTGGACAGGACGACCACGGCGACGGCCTGTACCCGGCCCTGACCCTCCCCGGCCAGGCCACCCCACACCCGCGCGCCGCCCGCTGCTGACGCGGCCGCCGCCGCGACCTCCGCACCGTCATGAACTTTATAGGTAAAGTACCGGACGGCACGCGCGCCCGCCGCCGCCGCCGCCGTCGTCGCGTGGGGAAATAATAATAAAATGAAATAGGAGGCCGCGTCGTAGAGTCTCGAGCAGCAGCGGTGACTGCGAGTGACAGGCGTTGATAAAAGAGATGCCACAAGGGCTCGTCATGTTCAAGTCATGTTGTGTGACGTCGTGGAAAACCGTAGTTGTGTACCGAGCTGCGCGTCGACTTGTGCCGAGCTCACCGAGTCGTCTCGGAATGCTGGAATAAGTCACCATACCCCGCACTTTGCTAGACGCTAGGACTATTTCCTAACCACCATATATGTGTGTACTTACATTTTCAAAAATACTCTAGGTCTAGGTAATAGTCGTGCGGGAGTTTTTTCCGAGCTGACTGTCCTTGCACTTGGTTACCGCCGCGCTCCTGTCGAGTGTAGCCCGTATGAATGAACCCTCCCCGCCTTTCCCCGGGCCGTCCCTGTCCCGGACCATGGTTTGATCGGGACGTGTCCGGGCTCGCGGTATACGTGTGCGCGCCGAGCGCGTCGGCCACGTGCCGACCCCAACTCAGTCAGCCGAGCGGGGAACATGGGTCCAGGACGTGACGTGGGACAGGAACAAGGCGTAGTGGAGCAGCGCCAGGATGCGGCCGGAAGTCCGTGCTCCAGTTACGTCAGCCGCCGCCCCGCCCCGCCCCGCCCCGCCCCGCCCCGCCCCGCGGCCGCGCGCGCCCTTGTGCAGGGCTGGGCGCCTCCTTCCGCGGCGGACCCTTTTCGAATTCCGGCGCGCGCGCTCGCGCCCCGCCCGACCCCACCCCACCCCACCCCCGCTCCCCCCCTCCCCGCCGCGCGCCCACTGCGCAAGCCTCCCCATGGCCAGGGATGACGAGGCCTTCCGGTCCGCGGGCGGTGGGTCTCTTTGAGGGATCGCAACCCACCCTGCCTCACCCCGCCACACCCCGCCCCACCCCGCCCCGCCTCGCCCCGCCCCGCTCGCTTGACCTGCGCGAGTTGCTGCTCGAGCAGATTACTGTCGTGATATTCCGAACTCTTCATCAAAGGTTGTACACGCCGCGGCATGTATATCGGTCGCAATACCTCAATACGTTCGCCTCAACCCCTGCTCCCACGACACGACGACGACGACGACCACCACCACCACTCCTCACCAAAATCGAAACGTCTTTGTTGATTCCCTTTCCGATCCGCATTCAGCCCATATTGCATATTTATGTCGTGGAATATTAATGCAAGGTCCTCCCGGAAGGCCGCCGCGGGGTGGGCCGGCCCCGCCGCCCTGTACGGACCCAGCTGGCTCTGTCGCCTGCAGCGGTCGTGTTCGTTTTCCATTTGGGATTTATTGCAGCCGGGGACAGTCCTGGAGTGGGGCGCGCGGCGTGGGGATCGAAGTGGTAGGGGGGGGGGGGGTAGGGGGAGGGTCGTGTTATTGTTTGGCAGCTGAGCGTTCGATTAGCACACTGAGGACCCTGCCGCTTATGATGATGATGATGATAGTGCCAGAGTGACCAAGGGCCATCCATTGGCTGTCAGAGCGGAAGAAGAGCCCCCCGTCTGTCTGTCTGTCTCTGTCCCTCTCTGTATATCTCACCCTCTCTATCTCTCTGTCTCTGTCTGTCTCTCTGTCTCTCTCCCCCCACCCCCTTTCCACCCTTTCGATCTCTCTATTTCCATTCTTCTGTCGTGGTAGCCGAAGCGAGGGGCAATCAGGTACGACGGAGACAGACAGGTCCGGCCGTCAACTGTGATTGAACCGCCAATATAACTGGCCGCCGACATATTGTCCAGAGCGTCCAAAAGCCCTCCCCCTCCCCCCCCCCCCCGGTCACTCGCTCACCCCTCCTCTACCCCCGCTGTTTGTTCTATATTTCACTATCTGTGTGCGCCACCGAATGGGAGGGATTTCTGACAACAACGGCTGGCGTGTATCATATGTGGAAGTCAATTGAAATACACGAGGTTAAACTGTTCCTTTTCACTTGTTTTTCCCTTTTTTTCCTTCTTTTCTTTTAAAATATCGGTTGTTTCGGATTATGAAGACAACGCCTCTCTAAAATTGATCCCCTGTCTCTCGCTTCCTGTTCCACGGCGCCAGAGTGCGATACGCCGCCCCCAGCGGACCCCATAGGCTGCCGCCGCCGCGCCGTTCTACACCGCTCAAGCTTTGCGAGACGGAAAATGACCCGTCATTGCACCGTGTCACGCCGGGAGTGGGTTGCGTTGCGGGGTCATAGAGGGGGTAGAGAAAGGGAGAGAGAGAGAGAGAGAGAGAGAGAGAGAGAGAGAGAGAGAGAGAGAGAGAGAGAGAGAGAGAGGGAGAGAGAGAGAGAGAGAGAGAGAGAGAGAGAGAGAGGGGGGGGTGTCGTCATGCAAGCGGGAGAGTGCAGACGGGAGAGGAAAGGAGTGGGGTGCAGGGTTGTAAGGTCGAGAGAGTTGAAAGTTAAGTGGTGTAGAAGGAGGAGGAGGGAGGGAGGGAGAGAGAGAGAGAGAGAGAGAGAGAGAGAGAGAGAGAGAGAGAGAGAGAGAGAGAGAGAGAGAGAGAGAGAGGGGGGGAGGAGGAGGAGGAGGAGGTCACGTCGCTAGTCTTGCTGAGTGTGCAGGGTAGTAGGGCCTGGCCGCACAGCTACACTGCGCCGCTGACGCTCTGACACTGACACTGGCGCTGCAGCACGGTGATTGCGAGAGCGTTGTAGTCGTGTCGTGTCCTCTCTCGTTACTCCATGAGAGCGACAAGGACTGACGAGACTAGACTGTGCGGAATCGGAATCAGCGAGCTGTGTAGGCTGCTGGCTGAACCCCCTGCGCGTACGGTCGGCTGACGATCGGTATCGGCGCGTCCATAAGTGCGGGTCAGCGGGGCTGCCACTACTCCACCCGAGGCGAGGGAGAAACAACTCTGAAACTTTTATACACCTCGCAATTGAGGAAAACTATGAAAAATTCAGAAAAAATTAGAAAAATTCTCAAATTTTCAGGAACAGTTCAGGAAAAAATTATGGAAAATTAACGAAAAAAAAAGTTTGCTTTTTTTTAAAATCACAAAAATCTCCGACAATTTACAAAAATTTTCGTAAATTCACAAAAATTTACAAAATGTATGCACCAAAGTTTAGAGTTGTTTCCCCCTGGACTCCACTGCACCTGCGACCACGACTTTTGCACAATGTATTGATGTATATGTCTTTTGCAGAAATCATAGCGCGCACGCATTGCGCGTTACTTGTGAAGGGTTTCGTCGCCGCCAGCGTCGACGTGTGTGTCGAGTGCAGGCAGGGGGGTTGAGCGGATAGTAGGGGGTGGTTCCTGGTTATTGTGGTACGCAGCGCGCTGGCTGCAGTGTGGCATAGTAGTGGCGGGGGCGGGGGAAGGGGGACAGACACAGCAGGGCGTCGTCACCAGGAAGCCTTTCAAAGCCCAGCGCGGCCTGACTTGTTCTGGCACGGGGTGTGTGGTATACGGAGGGCTGAGAGTGGGGTAGAGAGATAGAGAGACACCGGCGGAGGGACGGCGCGGCGGGGAGAGTGAAAGGGGCGGGACTAAATGAGGCACTCGGGGAGGGGCGCGGGGGTGCAGGAGGCGTATGGCGCGGAGCGACGCATTGTGGGCGACGGGTGCGCGCGTTCTCTTGCGGATGTGCTCCGGGGGGCAGGTATGACGGCCACCTCAGGTCTGCTGCGCCCCGGGGCGGGTAGGGGAGGGGCGCAGGGGCGGGCAGGGCCATTCCACCCCCGGCGACCAGGGTATCCCTGACGAGGAGTATACAGCACATTTGTTTTCCGAGTGAAATTTCGCAAATCCCTGAAACATCACCAGCAGAGGTTGCGTACTTTTGAAATCGCGTGCTAGGCCCAAAGATAAGCGGGGATCGAGGAGGGGGAAACAACTCTGAAATTTTTGTACACTGTGAAATTCAGGAAAATTCGGGAAAATTCAGAAAAATTCAGAAAAATCAGGGAAAATTCAGAAAAATTTATAAAAAAAATTTAAAAATTTCTCAAAATTTGTTCATCGAAATTCAGAGTTATTTCGCCATCGGCGGGGGTACGTCTCGCGGACCGCACGAGAGGTCTCTATCCTGCTCCTCCCCGGCCTGAAGCAGCAGCAGCAGAAGGCAGTGCGAGTTGCCTGTCTGTCTGCTTACCCCTCCCGCCCCGGCACCGCCAAGGCCCTGCCCCCTCGGCCGCCCTCTCCTTGTGCGCAAGCCGGGCGCGCAAGGTCGGCCCGCCCCCGGAGCCCCCGGACACAAAGCCTCTGGCATTCCGAGGGCCAGCAGGCAGGCACCATGTGCGATGCGACCCGCGCGCGCCCGTCCCCCCTCCTGGCGTCCCCTCCCCCCTCCCCCTCGACCTCACCCCCACCACTCTTACGTGCTGCACCTCACACCAGGGCAGAGCAGAGCGGCGCCCTGGCCGGGAGTTATGTATATGCCCCCGCAAGCTGGAGAGCTGCCATAAGATTTCTTTATTTTTTTATTACCTTTTTTTAAAGTTAGGGTCGTAATACGGTTTTCTCTCTCCCTGGACGGAGAGAGGGAGAAAGAGGGGCGACTTCGGCAATAAACGAGCAGAGCAGGGTGGGCTCTTGGCCGTGACAGAAAGAACGGCTCTTCAAAACTATTTACCATTTTGTTTCCACCTCCTATGTCCGTCTGAAGCGTTGGAGCGGAAAAGAGACCGCAACAAGTAAATGACTTCTCCTTCTTGGGCAGAGAGTCTTCATGGCCAGCCAATGAGCCATTAAGATTAGAATAATTATTGTAAGGCCATGACGAGGTCCAGTGCAAAGTGCAAACGCTGCCAGGCTGCCGCAGCCGAGCCTCCGCGCACGGCGCCCGCCGGCCGGCGGCTAGGCAACGCGCTCAACACGCGTGCGCGGCGGGCGTGCCTATCCACCGCCCGGCTCTGAATAAGCAGTCTACCGCCCTCTCTCGCTCTTCACTACACTCTTCCTTAGCTTTGACATCCCTCTCACTCAAATAGGAACCTGACGACGCAGTGAAACCCGCTTGATAGCGCACCGTGTATCGAAGAGTCGTGTATCTAGCTGATGTGTCAAGGACGGGATTCTGAGCCCAACTTTATCACGCGCCTAAAGGAGGATAAGGTGGATTGACGTTGCACAATAAGAGTCAATCCGACTTCAATTTCGAGTCGTTTGAGCGAACACCACTCTAGTTGAGCGACTTGGAAATGCTGGATGCGACTCATTTTGAGTCATGTTTAGCAAGCATCACCTTTAATGAGCCATGTAGAAATAAGTCCTTCAATTTTGGTGAAAAATGTGACCTTCACAAATTATTTTAAGTGCGCATAATGAACTCCGCGGGGTGTTTCACCATAGTAGTAGTTTTCTCAAAATGATGAAGCGCCGCTTGGTGTGCATATCTCGAGCTGCGTTTTACTTTACACCCTCTACTAGCCCCGACGTATTTTGGGGCAGCGGCTGGGGGGTTTCCACCTGGGTGGAGGGGGGGGGGGGAGGCAGGAGCGCTGACATCGCAGGAACTGGTTATTGCGACGATCCCGCCGCCAACCGTTCACGACGCAGCGGACCCGCAGCAGCGGGACGCCACCGCTTTTTGCGCCCCGACTGGACCCGGGGGGAAAATTCCGCTCACGTTTCTGCCCCCTTCACGCCCCCCCTCTCTCCTCATAAGTACAGTCAGCATGTCTACCTAGGTCAGGTCAAGCGGGGGAGGGGGTGCCGGGGTGCCAGGCTCACAGTAGCACGAAGCGGAAATGAGGAAGAGGAAGCGGAGAGAGAGAGAGAGAGAGAGAGAGAGAGAGAGAAAGAGAGAGAGAGAGAGAGAGAGAGAGAGAGAGAGAGAGAGAAAGAGAGAGAGAGAGAGAGAGGGATCGGGAGAGGGGCAGGAATCTTGACGGGACGAGCACGCGGGCGGGAGCGGAGTGGGTGCTGCGGGTGGGGAATGTTGTGTGGTGAATAGGCCGGGCTGTCGTGGGGTGGGAAGTGGATAACAATGCGAGTGGGGCGGGACAATGGGCAGTGCTGGAGGGCGTGAGTGGGGCGGTGGAGCAGGCGCAGCACACTGTTTGATTTAAGTATCTGAGCTTGTCAGGAGGCCTGAATATTAGCACGTCTGCACTCAGAAAAAAGAATGACTTTGCGGCTAAAAAAATAGTTACACATATGCACAGCTAACATGTTTAGCTTTAAACTAACAAGTTAGCTGTATACAGCTAACTTGTTGTAATGCTACAAATTTTAGCTGTGCGCTGTGTATATATATTACCTATTGTTTTAGCCGCACCACAAATCGTTTAGCTAAAGAGCAAAGTGTTCAGCAGTATTTCTAAGTTTTAGCTACATAGCTTGAAGTGTTAGGTGTGCATATACAGCTAATGTTTTTTTTTTCCCATGTGTGAAAAGACAAACAAGCGTCAGTGGCACGCGTCAAGCACTCCCCGAAATAAGAGATATGGAAGGGCGCTGCTTATCAAAATAGTACTTGATCGCGTTGAATAATAACGGCAACGTTCCCTTCTTTTCTTTACTTTCCGCGTTTTGCCCTAGCGAAGGGGAAAAAGAAAAACCTTTGCTCCCACATGACGTTGCAATTAAAAACGGTATGGCAGCAGTGTGAAAGAGAAATGCGCGTTAGACGGTGGTTAGCGCTCGCTGCTGGATGCGCGCGGGATGGCACAGTGATGAGAGAGTGAGGGGAGGGGCGCCACTCTTGGCAGAGCCCGGCCGGGGGGGTGGGGGGGCGGCAGGGTGCGCGCCCCTCCTGCTCGCCTCACATCCCGCCCTTTCCTTCCCCGCTTCACCGACCTAACTAATTCGATTCCAGAGCGCTATTGTCGACACGCGCAATGCCAAAATTGAGTAAGGCAAGTGAGTTCTTTTTTTTATTTTTTTTTTCCCTCCTCTTCTCTCGGTGTCTACGCACGCGGTCCCCTGGAGGTTGTCGTGACGAGTGAGAACGCAGCTGTTCGTAATAGAAATCTCCACCTGCTGTTCGCGGTTAAGTCAAAACAAAATGACAGAAATTTTCCAGATGTATCAGATACCCGCCAACAGCGAGCAGCGAGAACATATCACAGAGGTGAATTTGTCGCTATTGTACGCCTCACCAGCAACCTTTTTTTTTTTTTATTTTTTTTTTTATTTTTTTTAACGAGCTGACATGTTAAAGTCTTGACGCCTCACACGAAACGCACTCCAGATACTACGATGTTTTCTTGCAGCATCATCTGCTCCCGAATCTGATCTCGTTAAAATAGTCTTCCTGTGCCAGTTCTGACCGCAGCGCACTTATCTTGTTCGCAGGAGCCGTAGGTGGCGATGACGGCGATGGCGATGACAAGGAAAAGGAAGAGGAAGCCGAGCGGGAGCGGCAGGAGGCCATCCGGGAGGCGGAGGAGCGGCGCAAGGAGAAGCACCGCAAGATGGAGGAGGAGCGCGAGAAGATGAGACAGGAGATCCGCGACAAGGTAAAGAACACTGCGGTCTTATCGTTGAGTGTGCGCGTTCGCGAGTGTGCGTGTGTGTGTATGTGTGTGTGTGGGTACGAATGTACGTTCGTACTTGTGTGCGTAAGAGGGACAGACTGTGTATGTGAGTTGGTCTTCCAATAGGCGTAGTGCCCCACAGTGGACGGAGATGTGTGCGCTCCTTCAGCGAAGCGCTCTCCCGGTGACCGTCGTCCTCGGCGGACAACCCCCTTTGGGTCAAATTGACTCTAGTAGGGAGTCTCAAATTTGAAGCGACTCCCTAATGGAGTCAGATTGACCCCGGGGCGGGCAGCAGCGCGGCGGCGAGGACGCGGCGAGTGGGGGAGGGGGAGCGGATCTCAAACCAGTTATCTCTGAGAAATTTGATGTGTGTTTTAAGTGATGAGTATGTCTACCTCTTGACATTGTATTTGACTTTTAAGGACCGTTTTTATGCGGATCATTTCGTGCCTTGGTCTTGCGAGTCTTTGGTCTTTTAGTTTGATAGTCGTAGTAGTGTGCGTATGTGTGCCTGCATGATAACTCGTCAATCTAAGGGATGACACAGAGTGTTTCCACACTACTCTGTCCTCATCTTTGCTGAAGTATGTGCTTCTAAATTCGATTCTGAATTTTATCGCATGAAATTAAGAATTCCTTCATTCGTTTATCTTTTTTTTTTTGTCTATCACGTCGTCCGGATCTCTGCCGTAGGCAGTCTATCACAATTAGAGTTCAATTTTGGCATGAGTTCGTATTTGGTTTTCATTCGTACACGATTGTGGTGCGTTTGTTGTGTATATCACATGCTAAACCTACGGAGCCATTCGTTTTAATGACAAAATGAACGCTTTTCATGTTCCAGTACAACATCAAGAAGAAGGAAGAAGTTCAGGAGGCACCACCACCTGAGCCAGACAACCCTTTGATGCGCAAGAAGAAGACTCCGGAAGAACTAGCCCGTGAAGCTGAGGCTGAGGACCAAGATGACTTCACTAGTGAGTCCCAGCCCCGCCAGGGCCGCGGCAGTAAGAACCACACGATAACAATTCTCTCTCATTCTCTCTTTCTCGTTCTATCTATTTAAATGTATGTATATGTATGTATCTCTATCAGTCTTCATCCTTCTATCTATTAATTACTTCTCTTCAAGGATCATTCCGCTCTTTACTGTGGGGAATCTCGCAGAACGGTTTGAATCCTCGAGATTTTCCTAACGGACTCGAATGATCCGTCTTCTGTTTTCTGTCTAGATGTTCTTACCTCGGTGTGTCTGTGTTCTGGGTGGGTCTATCCACCCGATAGGAATTCCCCACTAAACGAACGAGCCTTCAACTTTTCCTTCTGTTTCAAACTGTTCGCGTGACAAAATACTTAATGCTTGTATAAACTGTCTCAAATTAAAAATATAATTTCATTTCTTACACAAAATTGTGAAACTTTGCGAAAATTTGCGAACAAAATTAACATGACCTGTTTAATATTCATAGTTGCTTTTACCACAACATTGCTTACAAAATGCGCGATCGTCTCCTGAAATAAACACTTGAACACCAACAGATTGATACACAGAGGTTTGGTCTGAGCGGTAAAGTAAAATGAGAGAGAACTTGTTTCCCTTTTGAATGTCAAAAGGGTAACAGGGATATTGTTTGTGGTCTTACTTTTTGTCTGCGGTTTCCTTCTTGCACATTTTCTTACATTTACTTTGCATCAAATATCTTTATACGAGAGCAATAGCCAAATATATACGCATTTGCATATTATTTAAAAACTACGTGGGAAATGTAAAGGGACTTGCCTTATTGTTGCACACAAATCCGCAGGCAGATTGTTCGGAATCAGTGAAGTATGGCAATGAATTGTTGCTTACATGCATTTGTTGTTAATGGTGGGGTTGGAAGATTAAACAAAAGGATGAAAAGTTAAAAAGTCGCCGTACTTCTTTATCCGTTTCTTGAGTGACGCACGTCACGTGGCTTTGGATCTCGACCCTCCATGTAGCACCTTTTTTTTTCTCTGAGGTTTTTGAATTCTTTTGAGTTCTTCTTAGTAACGATTGAGGATATTGCGTCTGATTTGCTTCCGTTATGTAGTGATTTTCTTCTACTAGCTTCAGGCATTTTACTACTATTTCACGAAAAGCTCTTTTTTCATCCTTACTTGCTATTGCTTTGAGAGCCTAGACACTTTTCCAGCTTTATTTTTTGCTATTTCTTCAACCGCTTGATAGAAGTGTCTAGTCTATTGGCGCCCTAAGGGAATTCTGACAAACATTTAGGGCGTTTGATCGACTGCTTGTTTCAGTCCCCAATGTTTAGCTTTCTCTAAAGAAATGACTGACTTCCTGTACTTAATCCATACTAATGAGCGTATTGCATTTTGTTTACAGAATTGAAGAACTCCATAGAAACCCAAGTGAACGAACTTAAGTCGCAGATTGAAAGCAAATGCTCACTTCAGTGAACACCGTACCCACGAAGCCCCGTGCGAACCAGAACCAGCTAATATCGTCGAATCGTAGAGGGATGGAGCTGTCTCATCCATCAGCAGTGCCACTGTCCTTTTCCTATTTAAAAAATTATGAATACTACCCCACTAACGAACAGAAAAACAGAGAAGAGTAATTTGTTTTATTTTAAAATTAGCAATCGTTTGAACTGTTACTTTCGACTTGATATGCGTTAATTATTAATCACTATTTTACTCATAACAAATGAAGTGTTCAAAATTTTAAACTGTGGAGATACATTTTATCGTTTTTGTTTATTACTGATTGTAAAATATAATTTTTCATTCGTTGTGCGTTCTCGCAACAAAAGTTAGAAATTTAGAATTGTTAAGAGAAAGATGATGTTTGTACACTTTTGTATAAGATTTACCGTTAATGCTGTTAATATTACAATAGGTTGGAATTGATGGTGCATATTAGATGTATCGAGATGATGCGAATGGTGTCAACATCCACCGCGTCTCATTTTTCTTTTCCATGAGTGACCACAATGTTTGCAGCAAACGCAAAATAGAAAACTGCAATGGTATGAAAAGCCCGTGTAGTGAAGCAGCATGTTTCTATAAATGTATTTTTCAAATATCAAACCAATATTTTCATAGAATTTCGTTGTGTTATAAGTATTCAATGCTCAAAACGAGTACACGTTATGTTGAGTAATACGCCTTTGTTTTGTGCTAAAATGCTGGTAGGCGAGGAGGGGGCGGCAAATGAGAGCCTCAGAAAGGACATGTTCCGCTAGACATTTAAAATTGAGTCACAAAATTCATTGCTAGGGGCCGCTTCTGTGAGAAATTCAATGTTGTTTGTGTCATAACATTGTATTATAAGAAAAGTAATCAATCGGGTAATTTGAACTTGCAAAAATGACGTTGGTCAAGTTCAGATTTTGCATCATAGAAACGTTATACAGAATGTTTTAGTTCTTTCTTTCAGCAGGATATTGAGTTTATTGCATTTGTAGAACAACCCAAGGATATAATTTGGTACCAAGTTTTGGCTCACCATCCTGGAACGTCTCCTTATGGTTAGGTTAGTATTGTTTCAAAAGTACCTTGACAGATTCGATTGTTTTAAAGCTTTGTTTATAATGAATGGTGGTTTTTCGCCCACAATTTTGTGACCCCAATCATTCTTTTGAGTTCGTTGCCAACATGTTTGATTTTCATTTAGTAGGTTAAGGAAAAGATTGACTGCTAAGCTAAGTGAGTTTGAGCCACTATGTGAGGGTGTACCACCAGGAAAGTGGTGCTAGAAACGGAAGCAGTGCTCAAGGCGTGATAGGGAAGATTGTAACAAATGTTCTCATAACCCGCTCTTTTATGTGCTTCGGCTTGATTCAATCCCTGTAAAAATGTTAATGTTCTACTAGCACGATGAGACATTGTGCTTCGTTTGTGCCCTGCAAAGATTCCCCAGAGTGTTTTTCTTTGTTTTTGAAAGATTATGGGACATTTAACAGTTGTCCGACTGACTCTTGCTGTTGTCGGCAGCCACTAGTGGGCCAGGCCGGGACACTGCCGTATCTTCCATCTACTAAGTGGACTGTGTCTTTCTTCCACGTTAAAGTGCCTTGAGGTTACTCAAATATTATTTTTTTTTTTTGTTGTACTGAAGGGTCAGCACGGCTCCTTGAAAAACTATTTTTTTTAAATATACAAATTCTTATTCCGACCGGGATCCGGATCTAATTTTCGCCTTCTGTGTGTTACTGCACCAGTCTGCGTGCATAAACCTTCTGAGGTAAATCTTACCGTGAACTCACACTAATAATAAAAAGTGCAAGGTACAAATATGGTACCTGCGCCAAAAGCAATAATACTCTTTAAATAAGATTTCAATCGCTTCTTTCATAAAACATTTATTTGTCCTTCAATCTTGCGAAAGGAACTTTTCTCATTTTCACTCTTCAAGCATAGCGTGAATTTCTTGGCTTCTCTTTGCCAAATCCTGTCTCCTCAAACTTTTGCTTCAATCGGCTGCTGGCTTCTTATCTTGGCTAAAGTTTGCAAAATGCTAATTCTAAACTATTTTAAATCTTATCTTTCTCTTAATAATGACGTGATCGCATGCATAACTCCACTGTACAGCCCATCAAGTACATCATATATTTATATATATCTCATTACTTCTCTGACTGCGGTGACAACGACTGACTGACGGGACTGACAACTATGGTTGACCGGGGTCTTCTCGTGCGGCTGGGGTGAACCCGTTTCAACAGCTTATCGAATTGAGCCTATTTGCCTGTGAACGATGTCAATTCTGAATTGTATATCAAAATCAGCATTCCAAATTTTGTGTTATCTTGCTATGATTTTACAAATGTTGATTTATATTGAATCATTTATTAACTAATTTTTTTATTCACATTGTAAATATTTTTATGAATTTATTTTCACATGATTTAAGAACACAGCCCATCTATTATGTTATTTATTCAAAGCATTCGTTTGTGTATGCCGCAATCGAGAAACAGGCTGGTTCCGCACCCACGAGGTGAACTCACGTCTTTTGAAGATTCCCAAACAACACGGTCTGGGTATTTTTAATCATGTGGAAACTTTCCTTTTCCAAATCACCTCGTTTCACGATATGCAGAAACTAGGTTTGCTAGACGTCAATGCGATTTGCATAATGATTTCTGCATGAAAATGCCTTAGACCGCGTGCTCGCAAGATACAATAAGCCGTAAGTTGTAGCAATCACATAGAATGAAGAAGTGTAGGTCGTAGCAGTATAAGAGACACGGTTGGATACCCCCACACCCTAACACATGGCGGACATAAACTTTTGAAGACACGCAGTCAACTCTTTTTTCTCTTCATCTTTCTCACGAGTTCTTTCTCGGGTCTATGTGTACTACATTTCCTTCCTTTTCTTTCCGGAATCCTGGTATGAAACACCACCTCATTTACCAACTCACTGTTTTTTTTTCTTTTTTTCCCCCTTTTTTTTAGTAAGCCTCCAATGCAAGAATTAAAGTTCTATCCTACTGAGACAAGCACGCAAGGAGTTGCTAAGTGGCGTTTCTTTAGCGCCTGGCATTTCAAAGGCTTATACAAATGTTGTCAAAATTTCTTTCATACAAGTAGTACTAAAACTGATGACGAAGATGACCCCGTTGCTCATCCTAATAAACCAGAAAGGTGGAGGTCTTTACTAAATTCCCATTTAGTGATGTAAATTTTAAATTGTATATTCCGATATGTGTACATTGTCACTATTGATAGTCGTGATATATACAGTGTGTTTTTCGGCGGTTATCTCCACGTGTCTTTTAAACGTATTGTTCACACTTGTAAGTTAGAATAAAATTATTAATTGTTGATATATGAATGAATATATTGAAATGATTTGTTGTATGCTCCCTATCCGTTTGTTCAGAATTCTATACTGCCCTGACTTTCTTTTCCACTTGTTCTCATGCATGAATCTTTCATCATAGGGCAGGTTACTGCCATTTTCAACCCAATAGGGGATGCTTTATGGACGCCTGAGGGTTGGCTTATGGTAAGCAAATCGATACTCAGAAATAGGGATATCAGTTTTAAATAAGCCACTTGGACTCCGGTTATTGGTGTGTTGGAGACATTTCAACAAGCCACCAATAACACAATGAATAACTCGTAAAAGTTCACAGTGCGAAAATTGTGTTCAAAAACTGCTGCAGTAATGTGATTGTCAAAATTTCTGTGAAATTTTAACATTTTTCGGGTGTCCGATTTAAAGAGATTTTTGTAGTGTGCTTTCAGTCTACCCAATAAACAATTTGTGTAATACTATCTCAATAATTAACAATCTGGAAAAATGATTTTGAAAATATTGCTGTGATATGCGCTGTAGTGTTTTCCGAACAGGGTTTGCAGTGGGTCATTATCGCCGTTTATTGTTGCCATATTCGTGTCACGGAGAATCGTGATGATTGATGCTACGCGGATAGCGGATAGCAATGTTATCGGAGGGCTGCCCGTACGAAAGGATAGCTAGACAAGAACTGTACGCCCAGAATATTTCTATACCGTTGTCCCAACTGATGTTTATCATTAATTTTCCTCGTAACATGTTATATATTAGTGAGTAGACTAGGACATTTAAGAAACCACTGCGACCCAAAGCAAGTGGAAAACGTAAGCAAACTCGGTCTTAATGCGAACAAAAACGCAAAATATGTAATGTAGGGAGCCTGTTGGTTAAATAAAAGTTGTTGTTAAACCTAAACTCTCACTGACTGAAACCTGAAATACCCTGCTATGCATCTCGTCTACCCAGATTTACCCGTCGCCTCATTGTGCAAAGCTTTTTTTCAGGTAACGGAGTTGCCTTAATATCAGTCGAAACGTTAGTCAGCAGTTTTACATTGCGCCTATGGGACAGACAAATCTGGCCCAAGGGACTTTGATAAAATGTAAAACAATTATATATTTGTATATTCTTAATGCAACTGCAAAGTTTTATAAAAATCCATGTAGAATTTTTTTATTTTGATTAAAAGTTCTGGCGACGGATATCTGTTTCATAGCTAGTCGAGGAAAGATAGCTCAAAAACCACCCAAGCCTTCCGTGCGCACCATTTAACAAATATCAGTCGCCAGAGACACGTAACCGGGTATGGCTTTGGATAAGTTCGCTTTTTACGCGCTGAAAATCGCCTTCGCCGCGCCAGGCCCATGCAAGCCGGTAGATACGGAATCCTTTTCGCATCGGCAAGAAGTGTGCGAACCGACAGCGTAGTGGTTAGCATACCCTTCCCCCGTCCCAAACCAACTACGCTGTCGGGACGCTTTTGTCGTGTACAAATCTCGGTCGATCATCATTTTTTTTTTCGATGATTATCGGATGATTTCACCCTCGGGGGTTGGCCTGGGGGTGCACTAGAGTCGACCTGGACACGATACCGTTCTTGGTTTGGGAGAAATTCGCATTTTACGCAAGGAATAGTGAATTGTTTAATCGGCGCCTTATTGGTAGGCAACCCATTCGACGCCAGCCCGGGCCTGCATGTTTGAGAGAAAATCGTGCGAATAAACGAGCCGTATTCAACCCGGAGTTCAGAAGAGGCGAGGAGGTAACCTCCTCGAAATCGGCTCCTGGTAACAAGAGATTTTCGGAAGCTATGTGGTGCCTGCAGTGCTGCTGACAGCAGAAGTCTGTGGTCTAGTGGCTAGAGCAGCGGGCACCTGTTCAGAAGCTCACGGGTTCGAACCCGAGCGACGCAGACATTTTCCCTTTTCTTTTTTTGTTATTTTTAGCAACGGTCTTGGGAGAGAAGAAGAATACCTGTTTTCCTTCGCGTTGTATGATGCGTTAAATAGCTTACCCCCTCGATTGCATCTTTTGGGCCCTAAAAGAGTGACAGGGAAAAGAAAATTCTTCTGCGCCGCGCGGAGCTCGTCCAGGCCGGTAGATAGGGATTCCAATTCGCATCGCCGAGAGGTGTGCGAACCGACAGCGTAGTGGTTAGCATACCCGTCCCCCGTCCCAAACCAACTACGCTGTCGGGACGCTTTTGTCGCGTTCGAATCTCGGTCGAACTAATAATTTATTTTCGCCGTTTTTCGGATGATTTCACCCTCCGGGGTTGGTCTCTGGGTGCACTGGAGCCCCTCTGCACAAACCCAATCAATTTGGAGGAAAAATATTTTTGGACCAAAATCCCTAAAAATGCAAAGGCTATAGCCTTTGAAAATTTGACCAAAAATCGAAAGTCTCAGATCACGCTGAAATTCACAGGTAATCGTCTGAAGGCACTGCGAAACATTTACCAGTAGCCAGAAGCACAATACCGTTCTTGCTTAGGGAGAAATTCGGAATCCTATTCGGAAAGGAAAACTCTTCTGCGCGCGCCGGGCCCGTCCAGGCCGGTAGATACGGAATCCTTTTCGCATCGGCAAGAAGTGTGCGAACCGACAGCGTAGTGGTTAGCATACCCGTCCCCCGTCCCAAACCAACTACGCTGTCGGGACGCTTTTGTCGTGTTCGAATCTCGGTCGATCATCATTTTTTTTTTCCGATGATTATCGGATGATTTCACCCTCGGGGGTTGGCCTGGGGGTGCACTAGAGTCGACCTGGACACGATACCGTTCTTGGTTTGGGAGAAATTCGCATTTTACGCAAGGAATAGTGAATTGTTTAATCGGCGCCTTATTGGTAGGCAACCCATTCGACGCCAGCCCGCGCCTGCATGTTTGAGAGAAAATCGTGCGAAACGAGCCGTATTCGACCCGGAGTTCAGAAGAGGCGAGGAGGTAACCTCCTCGAAATCGGCTCCTGGTAACAAGAGATTTTCGGAAGCTATGTGGTGCCTGCAGTGCTGCTGACAGCAGAAGTCTGTGGTCTAGTGGTTAGAGCAGCGGGCACCTGTTCAGAAGCTCACGGGTTCGAACCCGAGCGACGCAGACATTTTCCTTTTTCTTTTTTTGTTATTTTTAGCAACGGTCTTGGGAGAGAAGAAGAATACCTGTTTTCCTTCGCGTTGTATGATGCGTTAAATAGCTTACCCCCTCGATTGCATCTTTTGGGCCCTAAAAAAGTGACAGGGAAAAGAAAATTCTTCTGCGCCGCGCGGAGCTCGTCCAGGCCGGTAGATAGGGATTCCAATTCGCATCGCCGAGAGGTGTGCGAACCGACAGCGTAGTGGTTAGCATACCCGTCCCCCGTCCCAAACCAACTACGCTGTCGGGACGCTTTTGTCGCGTTCGAATCTCGGTCGAACTAATAATTTATTTTCGCCGTTTTTCGGATGATTTCACCCTCCGGGGTTGGTCTCTGGGTGCACTGGAGCCCCTCTGCACAAACCCAGTCAATTTGGAGGAAAAATATTTTTGGACCAAAATCCCTAAAAATGCAAAGGCTATAGCCTTTGAAAATTTGCCCAAAAATCGAAAGTCTCAGATCACGCTGAAATTCACAGGTAATCGTCTGAAGGCACTGCGAAACATATACCAGTAGCCAGAAGCACAATACCGTTCTTGCTTAGGGAGAAATTCGGAATCCTATTCGGAAAGGAAAACTCTTCTGCGCGCGCCGGGCCCGTCCAGGCCGGTAGATACGGAATCCTTTTCGCATCGGCAAGAAGTGTGCGAACCGACAGCGTAGTGGTTAGCATACCCGTCCCCCGTCCCAAACCAACTACGCTGTCGGGACGCTTTTGTCTTGTTCGAATCTCGGTCGATCATCGTTTTTTTTTCCGATGATTATCCGATGATTTCACCCTCGGGGGTTGGCCTGGGGGTGCACTAGAGTCGACCTGGACACGATACCGTTCTTGGTTTGGGAGAAATTCGCATTTTACGCAAGGAATAGTGAATTGTTTAATCGGCGCCTTATTGGTAGGCAACCCATTCGACGCCAGCCCGCGCCTGCATGTTTGAGAGAAAATCGTGCGAAACGAGCCGTATTCAACCCGGAGTTCAGAAGAGGCGAGGAGGTAACCTCCTCGAAATCGGCTCCTGGTAACAAGAGATTTTCGGAAGCTATGTGGTGCCTGCAGTGCTGCTGACAGCAGAAGTCTGTGGTCTAGTGGTTAGAGCAGCGGGCACCTGTTCAGAAGCTCTCGGGTTCGAACCCGAGCGACGCAGACATTTTCCTTTTTCTTTTTTTGTTATTTTTAGCAACGGTCTTGGGAGAGAAGAAGAATACCTGTTTTCCTTCGAGTTGTATGATGCGTTAAATAGCTTACCCCCTCGATTGCATCTTTTGGGCCCTAAAAAAGTGACAGGGAAAAGAAAATTCTTCTGCGCCGCGCGGAGCTCGTCCAGGCCGGTAGATAGGGATTCCAATTCGCATCGCCGAGAGGTGTGCGAACCGACAGCGTAGTGGTTAGCATACCCGTCCCCCGTCCCAAACCAACTACGCTGTCGGGACGCTTTTGTCGTGTTCGAATCTCGGTCGAACTAATAATTTATTTTCGCCGTTTTTCGGATGATTTCACCCTCCGGGGTTGGTCTCTGGGTGCACTGGAGCCCCTCTGCACAAACCCCGTCAATTTGGACGAAAAATATTTTTGGACCAAAATCCCTAAAAATGCAAAGGCTATAGCCTTTGAAAATTTGACCCAAAAATCGAAAGTCTCAGATCACGCTGAAATTCACAGGTAATCGTCTGAAGGCACTGCGAAACATATACCAGTAGCCAGAAGCACAATACCGTTCTTGCTTAGGGAGAAATTCGGAATCCTATTCGGAAAGGAAAACTCTTCTGCGCGCGCCGGGCCCGTCCAGGCCGGTAGATACGGAATCCTTTTCGCATCGGCAAGAAGTGTGCGAACCGACAGCGTAGTGGTTAGCATACCCGTCCCCCGTCCCAAACCAACTACGCTGTCGGGACGCTTTTGTCGTGTTCGAATCTCGGTCGATCATCATTTTTTTTTTCCGATGATTATCGGATGATTTCACCCTCGGGGGTTGGCCTGGGGGTGCACTAGAGTCGACCTGGACACGATACCGTTCTTGGTTTGGGAGAAATTCGCATTTTACGCAAGGAATAGTGAATTGTTTAATCGGTGCCTTATTGGTAGGCAACCCATTCGACGCCAGCCCGGCGTCGAATTTATTTTCGCCGTTTTTCGGATGATTTCACCCTCCGGGGTTGGTCTCTGGGTGCACTGGAGCCCCTCTGCACAAACCCAATCAATTTGGAGAAAAAATATTTTTGGACCAAAATCCCTAAAAATGCAAAGGCTATAGCCTTTGGAAATTTGACAAAAAATCGAAAGTCTCAGATCACGCTGAAATTCACAGGGAATCCTCTGTAGGCACTGCGAAACATATATCAGTAGCCAGACACACGATACCGTTCTTGCTTCTGTACAAACCCCGTCAATTTGGAGGAAATTCTTTTTTGGACCAAAATCCCTAAAAATGCAAAGGCTATAAGCCTTTGGAAATTTGACCAAAATTTTAAAGTCTCAGGTCACGCCCAAATTAATAGGGAATATTCTTTACGCCCTGGGAAACATACATCAGTCGCCAGATGCACGATACCGGTCTTGGTTTGGGAGAAATTCGCTTTTCACGCTTTTTACGCCGATTACTGTCACGTCATATTTCTTCATGTAACGCTGCAAAACAAAGAAGTGAGTTTAGGATACATGTCGTTTGTTTCACATTATTGCGGCTTGCAAGAACCAATATTCCTAAGTAAAAATTATTGCCGTACCTCCCCCTTTCCAAAAATATTTGTTTCGATGAACTCTTCATACGTTTTTAAGGGAAAAACACGAATTGTTAGTACTGGTAGGTATGCACGCATGCATGCATGCACGCATGCAAGCATGCACCCGCGCTTCTTAACTGGAGAGCTTCCTACCAGCCGAGATGGTGCACGCAACTTCTCTTTGGCATGCATAAAGAAAGTGGGGGGCTATTCGCTCGGGTCGAGGCCGTAAAAGAGTATTGCTGGAACGTCAGGAGTAACAGGGAGTAGCGCCGCCGGACATTTGAATGCTCCCTGTCATGTGGCAGCACGGAGTAGTGCCGCCAGGTGCTGTCTGTTAAAGCTACTGTTTAAACAGTGGCTCGTCAGGTGAGTCACAGTCATCCTTCAAGTGACCGAATCTGAAATCTTGCGATCTAATTACCCGCTATGAGAGATGTTTTTAGGCAACGGTGCTGCTTTCTGAAGTCGGAAGCTGTCAGTTAGATGTAATTGAATATTTTCATTAAAGTAATCGCATCTAGTGTGTACTTAGATTCTACCTCAAAAATATTCTTCTGCTTGACCTAACTAAGAATTTAAACAAAAATTCGGGTAAATCAACTTGAGGGCAGGTCAAAGGTTTTTGTAAAAATACTCTGATGGTGGTATTTGAACAGTTTTTTCGAATAGATTTAACCAACTAGATTTAATGGACTGGATCTGTTCAACTATCCTATTCAATCGACTCGATCTATTTGACTAGGTCAACTAGATTTAGTCGATCAGATTTAATTGATTAGATCTATTGGTTTAGATCTATTCAACTGGATTTCATTGGCCCTATTTAATCGACTAGATCAATTCAGCTAGACCTCTACTTATACTTTTGACAATGATCAAACACTGATAAAAAATCAATATTTTTACCCGAAAGGTTGGAAATTTTTCTCTCAACTTCTATAAAGACCATCCACTGAAGTATAAACCGAAACATTATTGAGCCTCTGAGCCTCGTGCCAACCAGGATTTCTTGAAATCAAATTTTATCTTCATTGTCTGCAAATCATTGGCTAAGGAGAACATTTTAGAAGTGTCATTAACTCACCACTTACCGCCAAGAATATGTACTTCTAAACTATACAATATGCAACAGCCATAAGTGAAGCTTTATAGTTTAAGTTTTTTTATACCGAAGTTTTTATTTATCTTAAAATGTAGGTATAAAATCTTATTCTCACTAGAATATAAAATCAAAAAACAAATATAAGTATGCAATATGTACAATGTAAAAGGGAGAATCTTGTCCATGAGTACGATTAGCATTCAACATCACAATAACGAAAAAATATCTAAATATATATCTATATTTATTTAAAAAGAAACATCAGGGGGTTGATCTGCTAAGCAGTATTTTTTCCTTATTTCTATGACTTCTGAGTCGTGCCAAGCTTAAGAAAAAAAAATCGTCCTCTGGAAACCTCTTAATTCTCTAAAACTGCTCATGACAGCCTTTACGTCGACAGTCTTTGGCTAACTTAATGTCCCCCTCTGCGGCAAAACCAGTGGGTGGAAGCCGCAGAGGGAGACAGATGATGGATCCTAGAGCTAGGCCACTTGTCCCTGCTCAAGTCGAGGGGGCAGGGTCACTTCGAAAAATCATTGTACGGACCCAAAATTAAAAAAAAATCAAACATCAAAAAATTCAAAATAAAATTAAGAAGAAAGATACAGAAAAGTCCAAAACATCAAAAACTAATGAATGAAAAACTGAGGTAAAAATGCAAAAAGCCAGTTATAGGGGGAAATGATCAAAATTTTTCTAAGAGTGACAGAAATTCACCTTGAAAATTCAAAGGAATTTTTTTTTTTGGAAACAATTGTAAAGTAAAAAAAAAAACAACATCGTACACATTTTGTAGAAGTGTATACCCCCCTCGCTCCGCCCAGCCCTTGCGATATGAGACCTGCCACGGGCTAGGTCACCCTGCTTACCACTGTTTCAGTCCATCTCCTCACACTTGGATCTCGCCGCGGGCAGACGGCTCAGTCTACGGCCAGCTTTCGGAAGGAGCCCTCGACTCCGAAGTCGTCCTGCCTCGTCCTGCCGCCCACGCGCTTGCTCTCGTCAGCAGCCAGTCGCTGCTGCCGGGCGTTGAACCAAGGCATATTGGTGTGGATGATGAGGTGCCAGTCGTCTGTGACATCAGCAAAGTTTAGAGAGTTTCCCATACAGGGCCGGGAAAAAAGCACATCGAAGGAGAAGTCGGGAGGACGCGTAACTTACCGCACATTTGCGCGAGGGTCTTGCCGGACTGGCCGCCATAGTCGGACGGCAGGCAGGCCTTGTGGACGCACTTCTCGAAGCTCTCGTAGTTCTCGTGAACAATGATCTACAATATGTCGCAAAGTCTCAATTATTTAGTTTTGTTCAAACTGACAGCAGCAGACCGGACAAAGAACGGGACCGCCGAAGAAGAAAAAAAAGAATAAAAAGTAAACACTTACCCGCTCTCCCAGCTTGTCCTTGAGGAAGGGCCGGACCATGGCGATGACCGTCTTGATGATGGCGGGCGCGTTGAGCAGGTGCACGGCCTTGTAGTGCAGCGGCACGGAGCCCTGCGTCACCTCGACGAGCTGCTTGAACAGGCTGAGGTTGGCGACGAACGAGTTGCTCAGGGTCACGCTGTAGTGCTCCAGGTCGACGCAGATCTCGGCGTCGACGGGGTGGTTCTCCGAGGCCAGGAACAGCTCCACCATGTGGCACGTCAGCCTGAAGTAGACCCCCCAGTCCATCTTGGAGGAGTCCTCGCCCAGCTCCTTGGAGAAGCGCGTCATGACCATCCTCGTGCCCTGCGGCGTCACGATGGGCAGCACGCCGGATTTGCTGCACGCCACAAGGGAAACGATGAGAATTACAGTTGGGCGGCGCGGGTATAGGCCGTGGCAAAGCTACCACCACAGCAGCACTTGGGTGGACTAGGTGTTAGAACTAAAGATCAGGAACTGCTTTTCCAACATGACTTATGAAAATGGCCAAAATTAGTGCCTACATTTTGTTGGCGCGGTCGCTTCACTCACATGAGCTGGAACAGCTGTTCGACGACGGGCGATGGCTGCTGCTTGAACATGTCCGGGTACTGGGCGCGGGACGTGCAGTACTTCTCGAGGGTCTCCTTGGCGCGCTGGAGCGAGTTCTTGCTGCCGACGAGGAAGCGTGTCAGCCAAGGGTCCCACTCGGCTGCAACACGTGAGCAAACGTATAAGGCACGGCCGTGATGTGAGAATGTCCAGATGGGGAAACAACTCTGAAATTTCTGTACACCTCGTTTTTCAGAAAAATTTAGAGGAATTCCGAAAAAAATCAGGAAAATTTACAAACAAAAGAAAAAAAACTTAGGTAAAATTTGTGAAAATTTGCACAAATTCACTAAAATTTAGACAAAATTCCAGCAGAAATTCACAAAATTTGTACACCAAAATTCAGAGTTGTTAATCCCTCGGAATGTCCGCGCGCATATCGAACGACTCTGGTTCGACATTCGTTGCAACTATTGGGGCACGACCGGGCACGACTTACTAGCAGAGAGGATGGGCAATTTCGTCTCTGCTGAATCGAAGCCCTTGCGAGTAAATAATATCCGCTTGTTCTTACGTTTACGTAGCGGAAAGTGGGAAAGGCGTCTCAACGAAGAGAAATAGTGTTCGACATTTTCTCCTCGGCCCCTCCATTGTCCCTCTCGCTGTGCTCGCTTACCTGCCTCCTGCCTCTCTTATACATTAATTTACCGGTTGTTTCATAGAACACACATCACGGCGATAATGCGGATCTTCGGCATATATTCAATATCCAAGAGGCCTGCGCTACGTGTTCTCTTGAAACACCCCGGTGTACGTGTACAAGGACAGCAGCGTATTGGGCGCGTTCAGCAATGCGCCTCGCGTGGCGTGGAGTGGCGTGGGGCGGATGGGTCGCCGACGTCCGTCGTGTATTATTCGACGGACGTGCTCTGTCGCGCGTCCCGACTGGGCGGGGCGGGGCGGGGCGGGGCGGGGCGGGGCGGGGCGGGGCGGGGCGGTTACTCACCTCCGAGCTGGGGCAGGTGCGGCTGCTGGCCGAGCCACTCGCGCAGCAGCTGTACGTCGCGCTCCAGGGAGGCCTTGGTGGCGCCGATCCTCTTGAGCAGCTCGGCGTACTGCTCCTCCGTCATGGGCTTGATCTCGTGCAGGAAGGGCGCGCACGGCGCCTCCGCGTTCACTGCAATAATAATAATAAGAAAAATTATGATCCAGTCAGCGGTGTGTTTACTTATCGCAATTTGTTTCAAGTCAGTTCACAATCTCTCTCACTCTCTCTCTCTCTCTCTCTCTCTCTCTCTCTCTCTCTCTCTCTCTCTCTCTCTCTCTCTCTCTCTCTCTCTTTCTCTCTCTCAATTTTATCCCACAATAAATTTCCATTTTAAACACAGAACTCTCTGTTCGTGCGAGAGATTAGAGAGTGGACCAGCGCGAGCGAGGCGAGCAGCCGCCTGCTGCAGTCACCGGTTCTTCTGCCTCGGCCAAGGCCAGCCTAGTAAGCAGTGGCGGCACCCGGTCCGTGGCGGGGTGAGGTGGGGCGGGGTGAGGTGGGGCGGGGTGAGGTGGGGTGGGGCGGGGTGAGGTGGGGTGCGGTGGGGCGGGCCGGGGCTTAAGCAGCTGACCGTGGTGGTGATCGTGCTCGGCCGGCGGGCGGGGGCGGGGCCGAAGCCGGGGATGAGATGTGACATAAGGGCAGGTTAGGTTAGGTTTAGCACGTGACCTTCCCTGCTGGCGCCCGGCCCGGCCTCGTCCCACCCCGCCCCTCCCGACCCCGGCGCACCTTACTGCACTCCCCCCCCCCCCTCCTCCTCCTCTTCCCCCGGTATACCCGTCGCGTCGGCTGCTCTGCCCTCTCGAATCGCGATATCCCCTTCGCGTCTGATTTTGCGGTTTGCACATTTCCTTTCGGATCGGCGCGCGCGCTGCGCGCCGCGGCTACGAAGTCGCTGCCGGCGGCAGCTCTCGCGAAGGTAACCCTCAGATAAATCGCTGTTGTGACTCAAATGAGAGAGAAAACAGCGGGAAGAAATCAGATCTCAGATGCGTTTCGACGACATCCCCCCCCCCTCTACCCTGTCTTCTTCGCAGACACCTTTTAGCTGCCGACTGATTCAAAAGATCGCTCTCCTCCCTCCGTCCTTGTCAAACCTACAGCGGTGCCGCCCTATACTGGCCATGGTAGTGCTTCATGAGTGCGACGAGGACAGAGCGATCTTCGGAATCGGCCGGCTGCCGCGGCGTTACGCGCCGCGCGATCGTGATATTGACCTTAACAATCCACAAGCCGACAGCCTCGAGTTTTTGTTTTTTCTCTTTTTAAATCTGCCTGCAAAGGGCTCTAGGAACCTCAGGGTGGCACTCGTCGCCAAGGTCGCGGCCCGGCGGCGTCCGCTGCCGCCATCGAGTGCAAGGCGGAGCCGCTTGCAGTGCGAGGAGGCGAGGTGCCAACCAAATTAGCAGCCACGAGGCCTGCTCGACGAATCTCGCGCGCAAGTCCCGCCGATAAAGAAACACGGTCGCGGTGTTTGCATTATTTGTCCTCGAGAGTGAAAACATACAGCAGCAGAAAGTCGCCAGCAGTCTACTGTCCTGTAACGCCCTGGCCATGCCGCCGCTGCGAATAATCCCACCCACAGCGCGCGCGGCTAAGCAAGGAACCGCGAGGGCGAGGCTAGCAGGCCCCGCGCACCCCGCGCTGCGCCGCTGACCTTCCGCGGACCCTTCTTAGCTGCAAATTGTCGGCGCACAGCCTTTACTTTTCAACCTTGCAGAGGGAAGGAGGGAGTGAGTGAGTTCGTGTGGCTCCGGCTCGGCTGATGCTCGGCCGCGCCGCCGAGCCAGGCCCAGCCCAGCTGCGCCTGGCGAGCTTTAAATGCCAAACGTCCTCGCGAGGTCACTGGCACACCCAGAGAGCTTCTTCGCTCTCGACTTGAACATGTGGTAGAGTATTGTGCGATTAATCCAAGATAAGTTTCTTGACTTCATTACCATTTCAGTTTTTCTATCAAGTACCATACAAGGGGAAATTGGCTCCAAAAAATACATACACCAAAATTATGATTAAAAAATTGAAAATTTTAAACTTGTAATTCTTAAAAAAAAAAAATTGAAAATTTTAAAAATGTTTAAAAAAAATGTAATCCCCAATAAAATTTCAAAAATGTTGAACTTATACACCATAATTCAAGCCTATTTCTCCTTGGTACCAGATGGTTTTCGACGAAGAGCGATAATTGATCTTAACCGATCTTGACTTTGTGAATAGCTTCATGAACATTTTGTTTGATCCAGAAACTTATTATTCTTGGCGCATAACGAGTGACAAGAAGATAATGACAATCGTAGTGTTTTTTTTCCTTTCTTTTTAGCCCAAACTCTGCCTGCCTTGCGCGGGGCCAGAGACGCTACACTCATGTTCGCCTCTTCTTCCAGAAAGACAGCTAACATTTGGATAGCGCAACAGATCTCAATAAGTTATCTGCAGCAAAGCGTTTCGTTGCGTCGATTAATTTTAGCAACATAGCTCCAAACGATACCCGTCCCTCTTAATATTTTCCCTCAGTGACAGCCATCACCGCGTCCCTCGCGAAAAAAGGGGAAATAAAAATCATATGCTGCCTCGTGGACCCGCAGTCTCAGCGCGTGAAAAATGTCACGGTGACTCTGCAGAAGTGAGGGCGCTGTCTGGAGGCTATGGCATGGCGCAACCCCCGGCTCCCACCCGCCCCGCCCCGCCCCGCCCCGCCCCGCCCCGCCCCCGCCCCGCCCCGCCCCGCCCCCGCCCCGCCCCGCCCCGCCCCGCCCCGCCCCGCCCCGCCCCGCCCCGCCCCGCCCCGCCCCGGCCGCTGACGGACGGACCCTTACAACAGTTTACTCTCTCCCTTTTGTCAAATCGTGCGGATCATCTGATGAAAGTCCGCGGCTGCACGGGCCGCGCTGCGTCGCGGCCTCACTATAGGATTTAACGGGGGCCGGAGGGGGGGAGGGGGGGGGGGGTACAAACTGCTGGTCGCTCAGTTCGGCGCCGCGGAGAGGTCCAGACCGAGGGGGAAACAGCTCTGAAATTTCAGTACACCTGTACACCTCACAGAAATTCAAAGAAATTAAGAAAAATTACGAAAGATTAATGAAAATTCATAAAATCAGGAAAAAAACTAAATTTTACAAAGATTTAAGAGAAATTCTAGCAAAAACTGACAAAAATTCAGTAAAACTCGAAAAAAATTCAGGAAAATTCACAAAATTTGCACACAACAATTAAGAATTGTTTCCGTTGTTTCCACCCGTTTCCACCTCTGTGTTATAATGTATACTGCTTCCAGTCAAGCTATAGCTCTGCATCGAGTGTCTCTTTGAATACGTAATGTGTGTGTAATGTGTATACCAAATTCGCCCGTAAGGCGCCATAGCCCCTGAAGCATTGGCGAGTATGCAATCCCACAACACTGTTACGCATTCACAGAACCAACCGGTACATCCCGGATCCGAGGCTCGACGGGCTCCGCCAGGGAAATCCTGGGAACCCCCTGGTGGTGGCGCTGCGCTCGACTATCGTTTTGCGCGCTGCTTATGTGGCGGAGCAGACGATTCCTGTCGCGCCAAAATGCCGGTTTTACATGACAATTTCCGCGACGCGACGCCAAGGTCCCGGTGCGGTCTGACCCGGCCGCGGCTGCGACCGCACTCCTCCTCCGCGGGCCGACCGTTCCGCAGCGGAGAGTCGACCCGGCCCGGCCCACGCCTTGCAGTACGCATAGGGACTTCCCCCCGGGTGATTCGACGCTCGGAGTGGCGAGTCATTCGGACGTTTCCACTCGGTGAGGAGTCATCAGATTCACGATGCCATCGCTTGAAGGGGAAAGAAAAACGCGGTTTCGTCCCGCGGGGGAAGTTTTTGATCAAATTTGGCCAGGAGGTATAACGCTTAAATTAATTATGTCCTCTCAAGATTCAAGATCTCGGTGACCCACTGCGGATTTTTGGTCGCGCGGTGCGGAGCTCTGTTACAGGTACAGCAGCAGCATCGTGGGGGTCTTGCGGGGCGGGGCGGGACGGGGCGGGACAAGGGTCTACCACTTCCATAATCCTCGTACACCCCTCTAGATAATTATTGATAATCATATAATCATAATCATGTAAAATTTCCAAATATTGACAAATTTGGAGAAATATCAAATTTGACGAAAAGTGGCGTGATTACTGGCCAATTATCAGTAAAAATGTTAACGATAAACTCAAATAATCATTGATAATCGTCATAATCGTGACTGATTATAATCCTCGTACGCGATTTTTCAAAGTGGTAGACTCTTGGGGCGGGCCGAGGCGGGGCGCGGCGGGGCGCGGAGCTTGTCATGCAGGTCAAGAGCGGTCCCGGGCGGGCTGGTGCTGGGGTTGGGCCGGTCCGGTGGGCCGCGGACACCGAGTCTGTCGTCTCCCCTTCCACGACGCCCGCCCAGGACCCCGGCCTGCTCAGTCTGAGCCGGAGCCCCCCGAGCACGGGAGCCTCGGCGGAGCCCCGCCGCGCGCAGCCGCCTCTCCCCTCCCGCAGATCCTGACGCACGGCTGGACGACGTTCGCGAACTTGGCCTCGATACTCCGGCGCAGGCGGTGCGAGCCGAGCAGCACGCCGTGGCCCCGCCCCGCCCCGCCCCACCCCGCCCCGCCCCGCCCCGCCCCGCGCTGCACCGGCACCGGTCCGCCGCCACCTGGCTGCGGGGAGAGGAGAGGACTCTCGCTTTCATCTCTCGGTGCTCGCGGTCCTCGTCGAAAGGGAAATCGACGGAAACAAACACACCCTCTCTGCCCGCCGAACTTCGAAAACGGCTACTTCAAAGTTTTCACCAAGCTCTTCAAACAGTTTCATTTATTTTCTAGAGAAGTTAAATCATCAACAGTATGGCATGGAGAGAACATGGGCTCGAAAATTAGCAACTAATATGCGGCGTTTCTCTTTGAAATAAAAGTTGTTGATCTTGTCAGACTATCTGCTTTTTCAGTTCGTTTCAGGAGTGGCCCTCGGCTGGCCGCGCTGGCCGTGACCCGCGGGGAAGTCCGAAATAACTGGATAGAAAAGAAAAACAAATCAGCCGTCCACCTACTCTCTCCCCAAAAAACTTTCTGTACTTTTTTTTACGCAATTGGCCGAAAATGATACTAAATCGTAACCCCCTGAGGGGGCCCTGCCGAGCGCACGCCCCGTTGCCAATTGCCGTGCCATGTCTTGCTGGGTCCCGCTGCGGTTCGCCTTGGCGAGCGGGCGCGAGCCGTCGTTCCAGCGCTACAGTAAGAAAGAATGTAATCGGTCGCCATGTTCAGCAGGCTGATTCCGAAGATCGCTCTCGTACCTCCGTCCTTGTCGCACCTATGGCGGTGCCCCATGTTGGGGATGGCGGGACCCCATGAGTGCGACAAGGACGGGGGCACGAGAACGATCTTCGGAATCAGACGGCGGCAGGCCGCGCTGCCCGCGAGCCCCGCTGCGCTTCGCCTGCCTGCGGGCCGAGAGCATCGACCTTCAGGCCGGTACGGTGTGAGCCTGGACGGATACGTGTGTGAGAGGGAGAGGCGTATCTTGACCTTCCTCAAGGCGGCGGCGGTGCTGGTGCTGCCCGCTGCAACTAGACGGGGCGAGATGTGCAACCGAGAATGAGGGAGAGAAAGTGAAACTGATGACTCATAATTAGATGCAAGGGAGGAAGGAAACGATTCCGTTTGCGGCCGAGGGTGGTCGGCCAGCTGCGCTATCACCGTTCGCGAGAAACGGAAAAACGGGTGCAAAACACTACGTAGCTTCGCGATTTTTGTTTTTAATTTTTTTCAAATTCAGACTTGTTTTTAGTCAGTCTTGTTTTCATAGCTCACTCCTCAAAATATTATTCATGATAAGAAGCGTAATGGTCAAAATTCTCCATATCTAACTCTTTTTTGGGTCGTTTGAGGCTGTTTTTGCCCGTATTTGCCTTTTATAGCCTGACTTTGGCCAAATTTCTAAATTTTCGAAGCATACTACAGCGTAATAGATGTAGTAGTCGGGTCACATATTTTAAGAGTGAATGCCCCCTCGGGAGACGTTGGTGCGGTTTTTTTAATCACTCGGAAGAGTGGGATGTTCCATGCATACCACAGCGCCCCGGGGGAAGAAAGTAGTGAGGTTGCCATGGTGACAGTCGCGGAGGCGCCCAGAGGCCATAATGTGCAACCGTCTTCGGGCCGGTGATTAAAAAAAGCCACGTATCCCTGCGCCCATGCTCTGCCCTTCTGTGCAACGCTCCCGGCGAACGCGGCACGTAATTTACCCGTGAAAATTCGTAATCCCTCCGCGAAAATTTATCTCGTATTAGGATGTTGTCGCAAATGGCAGTCTGGTCCCGAAATACTTCATTGTCCTTACTCTACCGAATCGTTTTGCGGTTCGCACCTTCGGACGTCAGTGCGAATAGCAATGCCACCGCACACGCACAGTCCTTCGCCTTGCCATGCCATGGCGCGCAGCACTCAAACGGAAATATCCGGGCAGAAGTGCAAAGCGGAAGTAGGACGGCTGGTGAGCCTCGCGAGCTCTTAGCGCGGTGAATGCCCGGTGGATGCCATGCGATCGCACGCAGCGACGTATATCGGAAAAGACGCCGCGGAGTTTTGCGGGTCTGCCTACCCGCCTCCAGGCCGTAAGGCGCGGAGCTGCTGGCATATGGGGTGGGGTGGGGAGGGGAGGTAGCAAGAGGTTATCGACTATAGATTCAAGCGTGCACCGATTTTCCTGTTGTTTCGTTTTCGTGATTGTTCTTCAATTTTACCCATGTTTTTCGGATTTTTTTCGGGTTTTCTTGATTTTTCTTGATTTTTCTGTTTGTTTTTTTTTTTTACTTATTTTGTTTAGGGTGCACACTTATTTTTTTCGAGTGAAGTAAACCCCTCGGCAGGTATTCCCAATACCCCCGCCCGCTCCAGCACATGCGGGCGCGAAGTGTTCACGGTGACTGGTTAAAAATATCACTGACCTTTCTTGCCTGAAAAACATTGTAGTTTAAAATGCAAAACTCTCGGGGCTCGGCAGTAAATATTTTTAAGTACTTTCCACCTTAGGCTACTATTGGAGGTACGCCGAAGGGGTGATCTATTTCGATATTCCTCCGCAGACTGGATGATTCTATCTAAAATATTCCCTGAATAATGCCGACATTACTGAAAATGTGATTGATCAACTCTTCCATTCAATACATTCAATTTGCTTCAATTTTACCAACATATTGACATTTATATTTAATTTTCCTCCGATTACGGTAAATGAGTCGACGATCGTGTGGCTCCACCTCCACCTCTGGATCAAGGCGCAACTGAAACTGGTATTGCAAAATAAAAACTCCCACCCACACCTTGAACGTAAAAAGCGCGCTCTCGCCGCAGAGCTGCGCGATTACCTTGACACTCATCGAAGGTCGCCTTCCCTGCTTCAAGAGAAACAGAACGCAAATTCCACCCTCTGTCCCTAGTCCTTTAACGCCGGGGGTCTCACACAGCGGACGACGCGCGCGGGCCGGACAGAGTCGGACCTCTCGCTCGCCCATATTGTCCATAGCCTCATCTCTCTCCCTCGGGGCCCAGGGGGCCTGCTTTACCAGCGCGCCGGCAAGGCGCCGCGTCCTCATGTCTCCATGCTCATCTGTCACTCACCCGACACGAGCTCCGGCATGGTGGCTGTAATCCTCAGTGCGCGGGCGTCGTGGAGTCGGGCGTGAGTCGCGGCGCGAGCGTGAGCGTGGAGGTGGTGCGCGGTCGAGCCTCGCCAGTCGCCGACTGCCTCGCCTCGCACCCCTCCCGGCCCAGGCCGCTGCCCTGCCCCCCTCCCCGCGCGCTCCGGACCACCTCCACCTCCCCCTCCCCCTCCTCCCCACGCCTCACCCCCCCCCCGCGCGCCCAACGTCGTGTGTGTGTGTGTGAGTGAGAGAGTGTGAGTGTTACGTTGGTTACGTGGGTTACGTGCGAGAGGCCAGGCATTGTGGAGAGCTGCTGCGCTGAGGTGCGGGGTGCGGCGGGGCCGCGCCGCCGCCGGGCCCGCAGGGCGTGGAGGTGTATGTCCATCGTGCACACCATCACCCGCCTGTCTCTCTCGCACTCAGAGGGCGCGCCGCAGAGGTGCGAGCGAGACGAGCGAGCAGGACAGCAGCGGGGACGGGGAGAGCGCACTTCTGAATCAGCAGACCACAGCAGGCTCTGCTGGTTCGAACTTTGGTGGGAGGAGCCAGCCGTCGTGCAGCCGGCACAGCGACATGCGCATGTCTCATTTGGCTGGTGCACGGTGGGCTGATGTAATATGCGACTGAGGTTCGGCATCGGCCCAGATCAGCTGGGCACACTGGAGAGCCAAGTGTGTGAATGTCTCACTCTTGCAGGTGTGCGAAGATTCAGTGGCTCACTTGGGCGCCACTCAAACTTTTGAATTTTCTTTTGGAAATTCGTGCTATAGAGTGCTCAAGTGTACGATGATGAATCCTCACGCACGTACACTGCGTACAGGTACAAGTGTGTGACACTTGGTTTTTCGGTGTTTGTGCTCGTCATCTGGGTCTGTGCTGTAAGCCGAGTATGCTCCTGAGGTTTGTCAAAAAGACGTTTAGCAAGTCGTCACCGACGTCACATTATTGACACCGCAAAAATTCGTCTGGTCTGTCGCTGTCTTGTAGGCTGGCACAAGGCGCACAAGGGGAGGATCACTTCGAAAACTCATTGCACGGCCGCGACAAAAAAATCACTTTAAAAGTCAAAAACAATTTTTAAAACATCACAATAAAAGCAAGAAGAAAGTTACAGAAAAATCCGAAACATCAAGAACAAATGAAAAAAAAAAAAACACTGAAAAAACTGGAAAGGCACTAAAACAGCAGAAAACAGCACCTTTAGAGGCCAGTAGCGCCTTTGGAAAGGCGCTGTTTCAATAACGCCTTTAAAAAGGCATTAGATAGCACCTTTGTCTTTCCAGTGAACAAATTTAAAAAGTAAGAAATTATGAAAAATTGTTTTTTCAAAAAGTGACCGAAATTTTCAGAATTTTCTCGCAAAAATCAAAGAAAAATAAAAAAAAATCAAAAAGATCAAAAGGAAGCAAAAATCAGTGTCCTCACTTTGTCTGAGTGATCCCCCCTGGACAGGCATTTACGTGCGAATGACTCGTTTCCCTCAAGAACGTGCGTACCTGCTCCTCGTGGTGGCCGCCCTTGTGCTAGTTGTGTCGGATAGGTTGCCTAACTGCGCGGAGCCACTAGACTCAACTTTTGCGTAATTGAGCAGTGGGACCTCGTGTATTTACATCCTCAATCATCTTTTCGTATTAAAGATTTATTTACTTAAAAAAGAGTATAAGTGTACTTGGTGCTATCACAGATTACATGAAACGCATCGAGTGGACCGGCGGTGATTTGAGGTATCGATGACTGTTTGCCTTCGGTAATTTTTTTGAATTATCTTGCACCGTCCCATCACTTGACCGTCTCATTTTCACATGAAAGTGCATTGTATATGAATGATATGAATGAAATTGGTGGTAACTTGTTGGTTCCTCGCTTCCTGGACAGCTCAGTCTACAACCATCCTTCTGAAAGTTCCATCCAGCTCGTTGAAGTCCTTGTCCGGCTTGAGATCCAGGTCGGCTCGCATCCATTTGCGCGATTCGTACCACTTTTCGCATTCCTCAGCGACACCGGCCCACGTCACTGCAAAGGAAAATCAGTCTTATTGCCTGAAAGCCATCTGATAAAATTCGTCGCCTTATTTTCCGGAAAATGGGTATTTTCAATGAAGGAATGAAGAAATATTCGTGACACAAATTATTCTGTTGATGATGCTTACATGTTATTTCTTTCAGTGACTTGTCCATCGATCCTCCGAGTTCTTTGGGCAGGCAGTAGTGAGGGATGGCCTTGGCGAGGGCCTCCACGCTGTCGTGCGTTACTATCTGCAAGAGTTTTGCAAAAAGAGTTTCGATTCGCGATCCAGAACGACTTACCAAGACGTTTCGATACCCGCTCTGGGGCCGAGCTTACCCGTTTGTTGAGCTTCTCCTGCAGGAAAGGCCGCACCATCTTGTCGAGTGCGGTGACGGCGAGGGCGGGAGCGTTGATCAGATGGATGCGCCGGACGTGGAGCGGAAGAGCGACCTAAAATAATGCAAATACTTAGCTTCCTCGTAAACTTTGCGCTCTAAAACGGGAACTCCTAACGGGGACCTCAAAAAACCAGTGGGGGAGAAGTCTTACCTGAAGGCATTTGACGAAGCGCCGGAACTCGTTAAAGTGCGCGACAAAGGACGTGTTGAGGCCCATGACGTAGTTCTTGACGTCGAAGATGACCTCGATGCGGAGCGGCTGCCTGTCGGTGGTGAGCTGGAGCTGGACGTAGCCGAGCGACAGCATGTAGAACATCATCCAGTTCATGCTGGACGGGTCGGCGGCCAGCGCCGGGGTGAAGCGGTAGAAGGTGAGGCGGGTGCCGTCCGGCATGAGGACCGGAAGTGGACCGCCGTGGCTGCAGGGTGGGAGACGGATGAACATTTTTCCAAGCGTCAAACAATCCCCCCCCCCAAAAAAAACACCATAGTTTTTATTTGATTAGTTTTTCTTGAAAGAAAAATAATATTCAGGGTTTTAAAAGTTTATTTCTTTTATTTTTTTTTTGGACCAAAAATAATTCCTACTTACCAGAACTCGGCGAACGCCACGCCCTCATCGATGCTCGGCGCGCGGAAGTACTCGGGCCAGCGGCTCTGCACGGTGAAGAAGTAGTCTATCCTCTTCTTGGCCCGCTCCAGCGAGTTCTTGCACGCGAGGATGTAGCGACAAAGCCAGGTGTCCTGGTCGGCTGGCGTATGGCGGAGAAAATCATTATTATTATTCTTATTTTTTTTTAAAGATTGAGTGTTTTTTTTCCTAACCCACGGAGAGAAGAGGAAACAGATGGCACTCACCTGTGAGTTTTGGGAGATGGGGCTGCATGGCGATCCACTCCCTGAGGGTGACGGCGTCGGCCTTCAGGGCCTCGGGGTCGGCGTTGTACTCCTCGTACATCTTGGCCACCTGCGCCGGCGTCTGCTCGTCCAAACCAGTCATCGCCACGAGATCCATCTCGGCGCTCGTCCTGGAACAGCAGCGGGCGCCCCGCGCCGTGAGGATAGGCAGGCCGGCTCACACACCCCTGGTCGCTAGGCAACCCATTCGGCTCCATCTCCGAGCGCGCTGCTCAGCGCAGGGGTCTCAGACTGGCGGCCCGGCGCCCGGCGCCCCGCGGCCAGAAGAGGGAGAGAGATGAAGCTATGGAGAACGCGTGAGAGCGAGTGAGAGGTCCGACCCTGTGCGGCCCGCGCGTCATCTGCTGTCTGAGACCCCTATTAGCCTCGTCGGCTCTGTGTGGCGGCCGCGGGCTTCTTATAGCACAACCCCGGCCTCCGTAGGCAACCCAACGTACTCAACAGCTGCCGCGAGAAATAATTATGTCGACGTCCTGCTTGGATATAGACATTCTTGGGTGTCTAAATTTTTCGGGGAAAGTGCTGTTGCTGACAAAAGTAACAAGTAAATAAAAATCTCTCTGATATTGTATATTGTTATTATACAATTTAATTACTCTGCATCGCCTTGCTCTGCATGCACACCTTTGATGTGATCTGGATTTTTGTTTCTTTTTCCCTTCTCTCCTGAGGAGTAACCTGAGGGCCCTATCATTATGACCGATTTTCTCAATAATATCCACAGCCTTTTTTTAACTCAAGAATAACAGCAACCTAGGCTTCCTCCTCCATTAATACGCCCGACCCTCTAATTTCATGTGTCTGTCCTTGTAATTTAACATTGAATGGGGAGAGAAAAGAAAGAGTCTCTCTGTGATGTCGCTCCGTTCACACTGTGCCAGAGAGTAAAGCAGGTCGACTGACACGGCAGCGCGAAAACACATGCCAATATATGGGTCAAGCACAAATGGCTTTACACCCGATATGAATGTCAAGCACTCAACACTACTTTTAAAAAACTAACACTTAAATCGAAACATCTCGCAAATTTCAAAATTTATGTCTGCTTACTTTCAAAATTTTTATTATTAGTAATTGGTCCAAAGGCGAGGTAACCTTGCCCGATGTAAGGTTCGACCTGATTTTTAGGGAAAGAAAAACAGCCAGGAAGAAAAAGTGGCGTGTTTCTCTGTAGGGTTATAGACGTAATGACTATGCTGTGGTCGGCCGACCCCGTCGCACTTGCCTCGCACAGCGATGAGAACGAGTGCGAGTGAGACGGTCTCTCTTTCTCTTGCTCCCTTCCTCTCCGTGTGTCTATCCCTATGACGTCAAACATCAACATAATCTTCGCCTTGAAATGAAACTCAGCGCTCTCCGTCCCGGTATTTACCGTCCGACTACCCCAGCGCATTGGCTATGGGTCGTTCTATTTTCATTCTCTGAAAATCTGAAAGGTCGTACCACGAAGCAATTCAAGCTGCAAAACTAAAGTGTCACGCTTTTGATCGAAAAACTCGAAAGTACCACGGTTTGCATTGCCAGTGGGAAGACTCCAGCAGTTTTCAGAAAATAAATTGGATACTCGTCCGGTTTGCCGTTTGAACCGTTACATTTTTTTGGTTATTTCGTTTAAGCTGCCGTTTGAAAGTTTGAACTGTCGGGAGGCGTGACACAGCGGGGTTTGTATAGCTGCATATTTTTATGAGCAAACGAAAGGATCACCTACCGGGTGTCCCGGAGAACACACGGCAGTGTTGCGGGATTGCATACTCGCCACAGCTGCAGGGGCTATGGCGCCTTACGGCCGGAGTGGGTAGGCAGACCCGCAACACTGCCGTGTGTTCTCTGGGACACCCGGTATATTTACGGAATGCGACAGACCGAAAAGCTACACACCAGACTTTTAAAATAATACAGAGGGGGAATACAACTCTGAAATTTTTGTACACCTTCGTAACTCAGAAAAATTCAGGAAAAAATCAGAAAAATTAAGAGAAATTCAGAAAAAAAAACTTCAAAAATTTACTTTAAAAAATCTGAAAAAATCAGGAAAATTAATCGTACTATAGAAGAAATTCAAGCAAAAATTCACAAAATTTGCACACGAAAATTCAAAGCGGTTTACCCCTCGAATAATACAGCCACGCAGGATAGTGAGAGGCCATGCCATCAGTGCAGCGGACGCAGCGCCGCGACGCGCCTTTAGGGTTTGATTGCAGCGGTCTCTCTCTCTCTCTCTCTCTCTCTCTCTCTCTCTCTCTCTCTCTCTCTCTCTCTCTCTCTCTCTCTCTCTCTCTCTCTCTCTCTCACACTAATGGGCGGTCGGGTCGGGTCGAGCGCGGCGCCTGGGCTGCACGGCGTTATGGATATGGCTCGCCAGGAGCGTTTCGCCGGGGAGGCGTGGTGATCGGCAGCAGCAGCGCGCGCGCGCGCGTTCGCGTATGAATAAAACGGTTCGCGGATCGCCCAGGCAGGCGCGTCCGCGTCGGCCGCTCCATAGTCGCCCGCCCCCTCGCGGTCGACCACGCGCGGCGCGGCGTCGGCGTCAGGGCCTTTCACGAACGAGGCGAAAGCAATGGGCTTTAGTGAAGGGCCCCGGGCAGGGCATACCCTTGCTGCTGCCCGCATTTTAACGCCCCAACAAGCGTGCCTCCTTTTTTTTTCCCCTCTCTCTTTCTGATGGACTATAATAGCAATCGCGTTCAAGAAGAGAGAAAGAGAGAGAGTGAGAGAGAGAGAGAGAGAGAGAGAGAGAGAGAGAGAGAGAAGGATGAGCCGTTGTACGTCTTAGCCTTGCAAAGTAAGACACATCACAAGATGATTCTCTCTGATGACTTATTCCGAAGAGCGCTCGCCTCACTCTGTCTCTCTCGCACCTGTGCGGCGAGGCCCATGAGTGCGAGAGAGACAGAGCGAGGAAAGCGCTCTTCGGAATAAGTCGGTAGGTCACGCGGGACCGTGCGTAAGCTCGCGCGCTCTGACGTGAGCGTCACACCAGTATTCACGTACAGTGTGAGCGTGGCGCCCTTCAAAACGGCCTGCTAGAGTGAACTCTGTCTCTCTCGCTAGCGGTCCTTGCGTTTCTCCGTTTTCTCGCCAACAAACGGCCGTGTACTACCATCAGAAAACCCCTACCAATCGTGGGATAGGCCACCCGCAGCGCAGGCCTGCTATGTGCTCGCCCGTCGTTGCCTAACAGCCGGGCGTCCGCCAGCACTTGCGAAATACTTTCCCTCATACAGTACGTTAATTTACCTTCTTTGACATCAAACAGAGCATCAAACTTCGATCAAACTGAATAGAGCGACAACATGGCAAATGACAGAGTCAGATATCCCATCGAAAAAGAGCGAGATTTTTTTTTCTCTTGACAAATTTACGTGATAAGTCAAGAACCTCGCTCTAAATGAGAAAGAATCTAGAACATCACTGCAATTAAGAAATATTGAGAACATGAATCCTCACTCAAAATTGGCGAGGTGTACCATCCATCACTCAAATACATAACAAATACAGTAACGTCTTTGAGTTTTATTCTCTTAGCTCGCGAGGAACCAAAAAACCTCTCTCAGGAGAGCGAGAAAACACACAGCGCAAGCACAATTCTCGCTCTCCCAAAGGCAAGAATCCTCGCTATTGTTTTTACAGTGAAATATCAGATTCAATAAAATAATTTTTAAACAATACGCGCATTGCTCAGCAGTAACTGAATATTATTGACTTCTGACCTCGGAGACAAGAACGGTCCACCTTAATGCAGAACGTGGCTCTCTCGGCGGGACCCCGGCCGAACCCAGCCATGACCTCCGACACCATTGTGAATGATAATACATAGGTGAATGGTGAATTAGAGTATACGTGATGCGAATGGACCACAGCCGTCGTGCGCCAATCACCTCAATTTCGGCGGACTGCAGTAGGCCTATGTATAGAGTGCTCCGAAAACCTTGAGTCGAAACCGAAAGGAGAACCACTTCGACTATTCCAAGTTCCAATCGTACACATTCAGTAAAAGAAAATATTTTGCGAAGTCGGTTGAACTTGATTTTTCGGGAGGAAAACTCATCTTCGCAGAATAGTTGTGCAGCAGTGAGTCTATCGCGCCATACAGTTGGGACTCCTGACTGCAAAGAGTTTCCGTCGGAGCTATCACGTTCCCCCGCCCCCTCCCCTTCCCTTAAGTTTCCATTCTAGTGTGTCCGGCCGCGCTGTGCGGTACACTTACCGCAAAGGGTATGTTGCCAACCTCAGCGCCCCGCACCTCGAGTCGCTTACCACAGTCTCTTAACCGATTGCGTGTCCCATACGACGGTACGACGGTAACCCGTAAGCCAGGCTGTCAGTTTTATAATTGCTGCACCCCGCATAGTCCACACCTCGAACATCCAGCGCACAATTTGCGGACAACTAATTATTCCTAAATTTGCAGAAAAGTTCCAGGAAACGCGCAAAGTAAGATTCGGCTCTTTTTTTTTAATATCTTAAAATAATTTTAAGCCCTCAAATAGACATAGAAACCTTTGAAAGACAACAACTTCAAAATTACTTTTCCATGAATGTCGGTGTTGTTACCGTGGGTGAGTGCAGCCTTCGACCCTATGCATTTCTACAAAGCACGATTTCCCCCCCTGTGCAGGTGGTGATGATGCGGTCGTGTGTCTGTCGGCGCAGATGGGACTGGCTGCATTGCGGCCGGGCGAGGCCAGCGCGGGCGTGGGGGTCTCTGTCCGTGGCCCGCGGGGCGGGCACCACCATCTGCAGCTCTGATTACGAATAAGATCGCTCCTCGCGCCACCGTCCTTTTCGCACTCATGGGTCCCTCTGCCATCCCCGACATAGGGCATCGCCACAGGTGCGACAGGGACGGTGGTATACGAGAGCGGCGATCTTCGGAATGAGGCAGGGCAGCGCAGGGCCGCATGGCGCGCGGGGCAGGAGCAGGAGTAGCGAGGTCCGCGCCATGGTGTGCTGTGGCCGACGCCGGCGCCCTGCCGCCTGATTCCGGAGATCGCTCTAGCGTCTCCGTCCTTGTCACACTCATATGGGGCCACGCCATCCTCCACGCAGGGCACCGCCATAGGTGCGAGAAGGACGGAGGTACGAGAGCGATCTTCGGAAACACCGTGCTGCTCCGCGCGCCCTTCTCCACCGCAAATGGCGCGAGGCGAGGGGCGCCACCGGCCACCGCGCCGGACCTCCTCGCCGCGGCCGCGACTCTCAGGTGAAGGAGGCGGGGCAAGGCGGGGCGGGGCGGGGCGGGGCGGGGCGGGGCGGGGCGGGGCGGGGCGGGGCGGGGCGGGGCGGGGCGGGGCGGGGCGGGGCGGGGCGGGGCGGGGCGGGGCGGGGCGGGGCGCAGGAAGAATGCTTTCTGTATGGAGGAAAATAACAAGTGGAACGGGCGCCCCGCCCTACCCCGCCCTACCCCGCCCCGCCCCACCCCGAGGGGCGCATCCATTTCGCTGCTGCAGGGGGCGCGGCGGCCGCGGGCTGCAATCTGCCGTGCTCAGCACTGCACTTGCGGGCACACTGCTGCACTTCATGCACTTCCTCACGGCGCGGCGCACTACTGCTGCCCCGTCCCGCGTGGAGCGCGCTGCCTTACTGCTTCGCGGGTGGCGGCAGCGGCAGCAGCGGGGGAAGCCCTTTGCGCCGCTCGCAAAAGGCTTTTATAGGCCCTCGTTCTGTTCTGGCAGCGAGGGATGGGGGAGGGGGGGTTATAGGTAGGCGCCACGGCTGCTGGACGTCGAAATGGCACTGCCGGACCTGGCCGGGGCGGGGCGGGGCGGTGCGGCGCGGCGCTGAACCGCACGCGATCAAACGCCTCCCCCCGGCACCGGCACCGGACTGACTCCCCTTATCCCTAGCGCACAAAGATTTTGCGAAAGACCAAGCCATTTTTATTATTACCGCTTTGCACACGCCACATTTTGACATTTTCTCCATGAAGCCCGCGCAATGCTTCTTTTAAAAGGCATACTCTGTAGTGCTGTTATTAGGAAGGCCAAAGAGTGTGTAACTTTTGTCACCGTCGTCCGCGCAGTCCAAAGGGGAAACAACTCTGTAGTTTGATATAACAAAAAAATAATTTTTTTTTTTTGAATTTTTATGCAATTTTTGATGGAATCTTTCCGAAATGCCTATAAATTTTTCTGAACATTCCAAAAAAATTCTGAATTTTTTAAAAATGCTTTTGACTGTTTCTTTATAAATTTTCTAAATCTTTTAGAATTTTTCCGAACCTTTCTGAAGTTTTCTTCATTGCTCTGATTTTTTTCGTAATTCGTAGGCATACATATACTTTGGAGTTGTTTCCCCCTTCAGGGCAGTCATTATTAGAACCAGAGTTTCATACACCCCATTGAGAGGTGTGCCCTACATTTGTTTTATTAGTGCTTTGGGATTTACAAGTGAGTGTTGCTGGCACGTAAGCGCAGCGGTTGTGCGCGGAAAACGTTTTGCCGCGTGAAAATGGGGCAGAGCGCCTTTCTTGCCCTGCGGTGCCATTGCCTGCGCCGGCCTCGCGCGCGGCGGGGCAGTGTGTGGCGACACGGGCGCGCTGCTGCAAACTGAGCTGCCCTTTTTGGTGCAAGTTTAATCTATTTTTTAAACAGCCTGCAAATTGCTGCGCCAACACAACCACCGTCCCCTACTCTGAAATAGCCATGGCGCGCGTACCGGCGGGCGTTTGGTATAGCGTAGGGGCCACGCGCAAAGTAGCCGACTCTTGTAGATCCTCTCAAGCTGACGTGAAGCGTAAAAGAGGCACTCGATGTATCTCTTTGTCCCTCTCCCTAACCGCCCACACACGTTATGACTTCCTTCTTATTCCGTCGACTTATCCCGACGGGGGATCACTCCGAATTTGGACGTACGCGGGGGATTCCACGATGACATCAGGGATTACCAACACTGTAAACCCCGTAATGACGCACGTTATCGCAAAGAGGATAACGCGTAACATTATGCACTTTTTGTTGAATATTTTCTAAACAAGCTCCTGAATTGTATTTCTGATTGCACAACTGAATTCCTTGGAAAATTTCCGTTCGAACGAGCATACATGTGACTAGTATCCCACCCATAATTTTCGAGCACTTGCTGTTGTAAGCATTCTTGCCAGTGTTTGTATTTGAACCTGGAACCCTATGACATGTATGCTCGTTCGAACGGAAATTTTACGAGGAATTGAATGGTGCCGTCAAAATTAATATTTAGGAACTTGCTTAGAAAATATTCAACTAAAACTAGATAGTTACGCACGTTATCCCTTTTGCGATAACGTACGTCATTATGGGGTTTGCAGTGAAGGCGGTTTGTGGGATTACTCATGAATTGAGTGGAATCTCAGGGGATAAAATTAACACCCAAATTTTAACAAATATGATGAATTTAGTGATGAGGTTTTTTTTTTTTTTTTCAAAAATTATCAGCAATTACCATAGGAATTATAGGCTAATTTGTACACAAGATTACGCGCGAGTGGTGGTCCCCTCGAGTTATCCTTCAGTCCCTCGTTTGCAGAGGACCTCGCTCCCATCTCCGGTGCACTGTGCTGCATGCCCGCTGCACTTACCTCTCTAAACCTACCCCCAATCACTTTTACAGCGCCCTCCGCGCGGAGTGCGTGGCGCAATGCGCATAGAGGGCGGTGATGACTATTGCACCGCATGCAGTTGTTGTTGCACTCTGCAGTACGGGGCGCGGGGCGGGATGGGTGGCGGGGCGGGGCGGGGCGGGGCGGGGCGGGGTGTGGGGCGGGGCGGGGCTGTCCGGTGCGGGGCAGTTCAGAGCTCGAGGGCGTTCCTGTACGCGCGCCCGGCTAATGCCACCCGGCTAATGATGTCTACTCAATCATATATGAGCTTTACCTTTCACTCGGCCGCGGCCGCGCGCATAACCTGCAGCAACCCTGCGTTTGTAGATTGTGCGTGCACTAAAAGAAATCGCGGCAGTGGGAGCGGTTCTGCGGTGAACCGCCCCGGCTGGCCAGTGTACGCGCAGGATGCGTGTGCGTGTATGTACGGTCAGACGGAACCGCGAGAGACGGAAAAGACTTTTTAAAGTGCGCGTCGTACTGGGCTGGTTCAGCTTGAGGTACTCGCATTCGCTGACATATGTATATACCCATTCATCTCGGGCCGTGTTGATCCCGCATCATGATTCAATAAGGAAGCGTTAAAAGGCATTCTATGTCGGGGTATAAGACGCGCGCGTCACAAGGCACGTATAACCGAAAGTGTTCTTCACTTCAAGATGTCTTGTTTCGGCTCTATAAGGTATTATGCCGGTACTACAGCCAAATTTCGCCACTTTCACTGTGAAAAATATCTTTGTAGATTTACGATAAATTTTGTAAATCGTGATTTACGAAATATGTTGTAAATTTACGACGGACCTTTTTTGCTCGTGAATGAATTTCAAGCCGATATGAGGTGCTTGTAATTTTACGATTTGCAATTGTAATTTTACAACTGCACTTCGTGGAAAATTTTCCCGTAAACTTACGACTATTTTTCACAGTGTTTGGAGCATTTGCTGTTACATCCGAGGGGGAAATCACTTGCGTAATAGCTCGTACACCCAGACCTGTAATAATTACGTAATAGAACGAAATAGCCCGTAATAGTGCGTAATAGCCTGTAATAGGGCGAAATTGCCCGTAATAGAGCGTAATAGTGGCGTAATAGAGCGTAATAGTGGTGTAATAGAGCGTAATAGTGGCGTAATAGAGCGTAATAGAGCGTAATAGTGGCGTAGTAGAGCGAAATAGCGTTGTAATGGCGCCTTATGAGGATGAAGCGCTCAAGCTCGAGGCTGCACTTCGGTCTGTTTTCTTCGAAGGGTTTAAAGAGATAAATTGAAGCATGGTTGTAGCATCAACTACAAAACTATAAAATGATGCACCATTTTAGTAGACACAATTGAATAATAGTAAATATCACATCAGTACCACAACGACGATTTTAGGTCTAATTCTTTTAAACCGACATTGTTCCAAAAAGGTGACGCACTCTGTTTCTTACATTACTTTCTGACGCACAGCATTAACGCATGGAAATAGGTATACTGCAGCGGGACAGTCGTTAACAAACATACTCTGGTATCGTGGTCCCACCGGAAGGATAGCCTCTCTCTCTCTCTCTCTCTCTCTCTCTCTCTCTCTCTCTCTCTCTCTCTCTCTCTCTCTCTCGCACTCATGTGCTAGCCTATACTTCCTTTCCATTTGGTGTGCTAAACTCTCGGTGGTCGTACGATATGAAAAAATATGCAAGAGTGGGTACGCAGAAGTGTAAGGGTGAGTGAATCTGGCAGACCTGTCGATTTCGACTTTTGGATGGCATTAAAAAGTCTTTTTTTTGCACGGTTGGTTGCATTCTCTTCCGTCGGACGCATTTTCTTGAAGTTTTAGTCGTACTGATTGACTCATTTACTGGAAAGTGCAGCAAATGAACGAAGAGTAGTGTCATGCACGCAAGATATCCTCGTAAGAGCAGCGTAATACTTGTGTAATAGCTTCGTAATAGCTTTGTAATAGCCGTAATAGCGGCGTAATAGCCGTAATAGCGGCGTAATAGCCGTAATAGCGGCGTAATAGCCGTAATAGCGGCGTAATAGCCGTAATAGTGGCGTAATAGCTGTAATAGCTACGTAATGGCCGTAATAGCGGCGAAATAGCCGTAATAGAACGTAATGTGTAATAGTTCGTACACCCTTTCCCGAAGTGATTTCCCCCTCGGTTACATCTCGGTATAACATTACTTATTTATATAGTCCTCCTCCCCTACAACCAGATGGTACTCCCGATCTAGGAAAGAGAGAATCGAAACAGGACAAAAACGAGACCTTTTCGGATGCTTTTTGTTCCTTAATTATTGTGTAAAAGTCCTCAATAAGTCTCAAGCTCCGTCATTGTAACTAACGGGACCAAAAAAGAATCATCGAAAGGGACTGACGGGGGACTAGACAGAAAAGGAACTTAAAATTTCTGTGCCGTGTTATACCTGAAAATGGGCGAACAGGGTATTACAGAAGAGGGTACCCCGTGTGGGACAAAAAGCCGACCCTGTTCAATGTGTGTCGTGCTCTCAGTGGTGTGCCAGGCCTTCCTCAAAGTGCTCATCTCTGCAAGAGGCTGGCAGCCCCACCCGCAGTCAAATACCCCCCAAGGACAGCAGCGCGAAGCGCGCGCACGCAGACACAGGAAACTCTTAGACAGCGGTAAACATTTGAAAGATTCCTCTCGACCTCGACGACGACGACTGACAACTCTCTGTCGAAGCGAGAATAAAATTCAGTGGCGCCGACATTACCGTCCTCTGCCGTGTGCGTCCAATCAAACAATTTGCGGGTTTAATGGCACTCCGTGTATTGTTCGTGCAGCGCAGCGCATGCTTGAGGACAGATTAAGAGGGGGGAAAACAGAGTGGAAATGTCGCCCGGGCGACTCTTTCGGCCGTGTTTCTATGTTCGTTTATTTTTAGCGAATTCACTGCGTTGCTGGGACGGTTATTCTCGTGAGGGTTTCATCTCGGTATCTTTGTATACCCGTGGAACGCGCACGCCTTTTTACTTGTCGTCTGAAATTGGCCAGCTTAAGGCAAATTTACATCGGAATGGTTAAAAAAAAAATTGCCTCTTTTAAATGAGAAATTTTTGACATTTTGAAATCGATACGAATGATACCGCTGGAAATAGATTCGCCCCGCGGTGTATCTCGGAGAGAGCTCATGGGAGAGTGTTCTTAGTTTCGCGCTAGGCGCGGTGGCAGATGTCCAATGTCCACGCCTGCAGGGTGATTCCGCACACCATTTAGTAGTGCTCTTTCTCTCTCTCTCTCTCTCTGGTTATACGCCCCCATGAGTGTGACATTACGGACAGAGAGAGAGAGAGAGAGAGAGAGAGAGAGAGAGAGAGAGAGAGAGAGAGAGAGAGAGAGAGAGAGAGAGAGAGAGAGAGAGAGAGAGAGAGAGAGAGAGAGAGAGAGAGAGAGACGAAACCACTGTGCTAAATCACCCTCTCCTGCTCCTCTACTCACTGTTCGGACACTGCTTGGAGGGCTGACGGGGGCTCCGCGGCGTCCTCGGGCGGCGAGCGGTCGGCGTCGGCGTCTGCTCGTCCTGGCCGGCCAGTGTGCTACGGCTGGGAGAATGCGATGACGACTGCGGTCCCTCACACATCACCGACTTCCCTCGTCGCGTCGCGTGGCCGCGCGGGGCAGCGGGCCGCAGGGACGGGGAGGGGCGGGGCGGGGCGGGGCGGGGCGGGGCCACTTGGGGCGCAGTGCCCGAGGTGCGCGCCGAGGGAGCTGCACCATCATAGCACGACGCCGTCGTGTCGGCGGCGCCCCTCCCAGCACCGCGACTCGGGCGGGGGGAGGGCGGGGCGGGGCGGGGCGGGGCGGGGCGGGGCGGGGCGGGGCGGGGCGGGGCGGGGCGCGTTCACTCGGCCGGCGTACCGCCTGCACCGCCACCGCCATCCTGACCGAGATCATCAGGCCCCTAATGATGGTCTTTGCGTTGGGAAGTGGGGGGGCCCTCCTCGAGCCGCAGCCCCGGCCGACACCACCCCGCCCCGCCCCGCCCCGCCCCACCCGAGCCTACCACGGCGATATCAGCCATGGCCACAAGCGCCACCGACCGACCGCCCCACCGCCGTGTCGAACTTCGAAACCCCCGCGCCGCCGCCGCCCCGTGACTCGACCGACAAACAGTTTTCTACGCAACGCGAGAGCCTCGGCGTCGTGCAGCAGCACCAGCAGCACCATGCGGTCTGCAGCGGCTGTTACATATTATTGTGCTGTTCCACATCTATCCGACTGCTGCCTGTACGGCAAATCAGTCGGTGGTATTCCCTGCCCCTTTCGACACGAAGCCCCTCCTGCTCGCACCCCTCCTCTGCCGAAGCAGCCGCTGCGTGGTGGGGCGGGGTGTTGTGGGGCGGGGCGGGGCGGGGCTGGCGTCCAGGGGTTGGCTATGCGGCCTGGAGGGCTGACTCGCTCCGCCCGCCCCGCCCCGCCCCGCCCCGCCCCGCCCCGCCCCGCCCCACCCTGCTCTGCGTTGCTCTGCCCGGCAGGCTGGTGGAGGCTTTGTCGCCGGCTCTAGTCGTCTTGGAAGACTTAGCGTCCCACAGCGGCCTGCTGCCGCTCGGCGGCGGTGTCGAGCTGAATGCCCGCGCGGCCGATATATTGATCGATCGATAGATCAATCGCCGATCATTGTCTCTGTGCGGTTGGCTGGGCGGTGTTTTTTTGTCAGCGCGGACATCGGCAGGCGGAGTGTGTCATCCGGTCCGGACGTTTCGACGGTCATCCTGACACGCAACGTGAGTATAGCCATGATCGTACTGCCGAAATCTTAGCGCTTTTTTTATGCCAAAATTTGAGGTTTATTTTTTAAATGCCGAAATTTGTCCCTTTTTAATACCGAAATTTGTATTTTCTAATCCCGAAATTTTGCCATTTGTAATGCCAAAACACTGGAAAAACAAAGGTAGGACTCGAAGGGGTTTAATGCCTTTCCAAAGGCATTAAAAATTAGCACCCCTGAAAGAGGCATTAAAACTGCACCAAAGGTATTAAATTTTAATGCCTTTGGAAAATTTCGTGCCTTTACAAAGGCAGAAAAATTTCATACCCCTAGAAAGGCATTAAGTCCTACCTTTGTTTTTCCAGTGAATTTGAACGTTTTTCTCAGGAGAATCAAATATTGACCACTTTTAATCCCAATCCACTGAACAAATCCACTGACACGGCTGATTTAACATTATTTCGAATGCGCTGCTAGAAAAACTAACGTGAGGCGCGTCACACATGCAAGTTTGAGGACGCGTGATGTTGTGACCATAGTTGTTGTCACGTCTTACGATGCGGCCTCCTGTATGTAATGCGCACATACTAAATTCTTATGGGCATCTTTACTCAATCACTATCATAATCTATGTTTTTTTGTTGCATATGCCTAGCTTCTGCATTTTTAATACGCATGCATGTACTAATTGTACACATCTCTTTTTTTGCAACATTGTTCGTAAATGTGCATTAAATAAGAATTTCATGAATGGGGGCGAGAAATTGCGGCCTTCTCTCACTCTCTCTCTCTCTTTCTCTCTCTCTCTCTCTCTCTCTTCCTGTCTCTCTCTTCCTGTCTCTCTCTTCCTGTCTCTCTATGACCCGACTCGTTGGCGCAAGAAAAAAACGGCTGAGGGGCAAGAAAAGACTCCGCGGTGCGGCGCGGTGAGCGGCGGGACGAAATGCTAATGGAGGGCGAGCATCCTATGCGGTGCGCGCTGCGCAGTCCCGGACGGGGCGGGGCGGAGCGTTCTGGACTAGTAGCGCGGTCTTTTTCGGTTACCCTAGATTCTATACAAGTCACGCGTGGTCACGCTTTGCCCTTCCTAGACCTTTTTGCTTCCCTTCACAATGGAGTGAAAAATTGACTCTTTTCAATATCAGCTGCGGCTTAGCAAATGTTTTTGCAAATGTCACGAGCATTTTTTTTTCTACCGGCGAAATGTTTGCTGTCATAGCGACATAGTAGCTGTGAGAGCCTTTTGCGTCAAGTGCGGCTGTAGCACTTGCACTTACAAAAATGTGTAAATGCTGTTGATGTGATGTAAAGTACGCGTGCAATGGCAAAGGTGAGTGGTAATCATTTGCAATATTTTCCTACCTGCAAATTTTATTTTTTTCAACGGTGTCAAAAAAAAAAAAAAAAGTTTCTTGTCACTACAAGTGTAAAGATATTAGCTACCATAGCATATAATACATTTGTTTCATTCATCTTATTTTTTTACCCCTGTTACGATCAGCAGCACTAGAAGGTGGTGTTCGTCGTACTCCCTTGGTAACAGCCCACGGGCTCTGCCCCTCCGGCCCTACGGTCATTAGCGCGCGGCCGCCGCCAGCGGTCAATTTTATGAAACCAAACAGTTTGGTTCGGCTGGCCGGGGTCTAGGCCGGATGTGACACCGCACGTCATGGCAGTACTTACTTACTTACGCTACGCCCGCCTTTGCTGCGCCGGTGAACCCGAAAAAGCAGGGCGGGGAGCGCGTCTCTCCCGGCAGCAGCGGCACGCGGGCGCAATTAGTGACATAACCATAAAGTCCTCGCGCGACGTCCTGTATCCTGTCAGCGTAAGGGTCTTTGCAAAGTAGTGCGAGTTGTGTGCGGGATTAGTTTTAAAGTCCTCTTTCTTTCTTTTTTCCCGTTGGTAACGCGTCGTGTTGCTAATAGCCTGATTGGGGAAGGAGTAATAAGACTCGAGACTGCGACTGTCCCCGACAAAACGCCTATGCGTAGAGACGAGTCCGCGTAAGGAAATTTACGGAGGACACCGCAGCCGCAGCGTAAGCGTGGCTATGTGCCAAACACTGATAAAACAATGGTAGAACATCCAACCTTTAAAAGGCACTAAAAGCTCCGAAGGTATTACAGTTTATGTTTTTTTTTTCGAAATATTTTCTTCCTATGTATTACAATTGAATTTTAAGACTTATTTTCGTAAAATTCCGTAAAATAAAAAATTCCGTTTCAAACGTGCCTACCTTTGATGGGGTTATTCAAAAATGGCATAAATTAATTGCAACTTTTGTACTTTTTATTTATTTGCTTACCGCTTGCCAGAACCCTATGACATGTAGGTTAATTAGACGCGAAGTTTTGCGAGGAACGCGATTATGTATCCCACAATTTTATTGGTTTGCTCACAAAGAAAACATTTTGAAAAAAAAAATAATCTGAAAATATATACACTTTAGCGCCCCTAAAACGGGAGGGTAAGACATAGCTCCTTTGTTTTTCCAGTGAAAATCTGCGGGAGTAAATACGATGGCACCGAAATAAAGTGATGATATGCCGTGCGTGGATAGGTGCGCGGACGGGCACAAGGAGCCTCCGGTGCAGAGGCGTTATTAGGCCTTGTATTAGGCTCCGTGGACGCTGTCTGCTAGCGGAGCAAAGTGTTGCGACACGTTAATATCGCTGCCCACTGCACTGCGCGGGCCGGGCAGGGCGGGCCGCGCCGAGCTCCGAGGGGGCCAATTGGTCTATGCGCCGAGATGCTTCGTGCGTCGGGAATTCGAAGCCCATGAGACTTTTTGGTAGAACTGGTTTACTACTGAACACATCGTTATATCCTGCATCACGCCGGTGTGTCTTTGATCACATAAGGGATCGTTCGTATACACTACGTGCCCAAGAAAGGGGTGGAGAGGAGGAGGAGGATGGGGGAGGGAGGGGGGAATTTAACATGTATTTACAAGGCCGTCACTAGTCGCAGGACCACTACTTGCCGTGTGTATGAAGATCACATATATTACCCAGAATTATAGTAGTCTATAAGACTTAAAAATATCTTAAAGTTCCATAATGCATGAACGCAATCCCAACGGCAAGACGCGTGGGTCTGATTTTGGAGATAAAGGTAAAAATTACTGTTGTTTGCTTGAGTTTTGGGGATGCCCGCTCACAGGCCGGCTGGCAGCAGCAGTGCAAGTGGCCGGGGCGTGGCTGGGCGGGACGCGCCACAGCATGCGTCGCTTTGGCTCTGGTCCAACAGAAACCCTGTCGACGCTGCCCGCCCGACACAGCTGCTCAGCGGGAGTGCCTACCCTCGCGTCCACAGGCGTTTTTGGGAGTTATTCGCGCGCTCGGCGAAAATACCTCTGCACCACCCATCCGGTTCGAGTCGAAGGGGGTTCCGGATATTTTTTCAACGCCGTACATTTCTCTTTTACGAATTGCACGTCCGCTCATGCTTGTGTTCTTGGACTAATAGTTATTTCATATTATTTGTCTTTTTCTATGGTACAACGTAAGTTTCAGATTTCGTGCACCCGTCTTTTCCTCGTTCTTTGGCTCGTGTGCCACTTACGGCCGGAGCGTCTTAAAGTTGTTGAGAGTGTCTCTACGTTGGCGTAGAGGATTTAGGCTCCAGCCGCTGAACCTCCTCGACTGCCGGCCGTGCCGAGGTCTAGAGGAACCCACTAACGTCAATGCTCTTATTTCATGTCCAAAAATACCTCTCGCCAAGTAACATTCTCCACCCCCACCCCCACCCCAACCACTTCCGCTCTTTGAGGGGCGCTCAGACAAGCTCGCTGTTTGAATTTCACTATTTAAACTCAAGAGCTTAACGGTTCCGTTTTGGTATGTGTGGTATCGAGTTCGAATGATTCGTTCATTATCTACTAGGTAGGCGTACGTGGGGCACGTGTCGGGCTAAACTAAGAGTGCGCCTCCCTAGACTGTGGCGCTTCCAGATTGTAATTAAAACAAGTATGTTTTTTTTCATCTTGGCAAGCTAGCCGGGTCAATTCCCATCCCATCACGCTTGGCTCAGCCCGGAGGTCCACCCTGCGGTGAAATGTAGGCTGAGCTATGTAGATTTTTATTTTGATATAGATCTAGATTTAGCTCCAACAATTAAAACAAATCAGTCGTTGCAAAATAGTTCGTAAAATTACGGATAAATTTACCAGTGTCCCTACCCTCCGCTTCCTTCTCTCTCTCTCTCTCTCTCTCTCTCTCTCTCTCTCTCTCTCTCTCTCTCTCTCTCTCTCTCTCTCTCTCTCTCTCTCTCTCTCTCTAAGGTGATCGGGCGCGCACGGGAGTGCGTGCGGCTGGGCGGGGCTAGTGTGTTGTTGTAGATGCGCGGGGATGGGGAGCTCTATCACGGTTCGAGCCGCGCTATAATATATAGGCTGCTGGTTCCTCGCATTCAGATAATCTGGCATGCGGGGAACTGCAGGAAAACTGCAGGTGGAAAGCAGTGTATATGCGCTTCAAGTCTAGCTGCACTCAGAAAAAGAAAAGAAAAACTTTCCCATGTCGCTCACAAATAAGCTACATTCGCACATCTAACATATTTAGCTTTACAACTAACAAGTTAGCTGTATCACAAAACATTTTGCTAAAGAGCAAAGTGTATAGCGGCGGTATAGCGGTATTGCGAAATTTTAGCTTTATAGCTCCAAATATGTTAGTTATCCATATACAGCTATTTTTTTTTCTCAGTGTGGAGCTGAAGAGGTTCCCTATACTTATTCGAATGTGACGGCGTCCGTGACCCCTTACAATTTTTTTTTTAATGAAAAAATGACATGAACTAGCGAGAAGATTTCCTAGAAGTTTGTGGTTATGGCATGGTTAAGGGCTTTGTCCCCGTGTCTTTTGCCTTCAAGATTTTTTTTTTTTAAATTTTAATATCTGGATGATGAAAAGAAAAGCACCATTCATATTAGAATACGTAAAGTGTCTTTATTGAGAGTAACATCAACATCACAGAAAAATCACAATCTCACATCCATTTGTAAAGGTTGAAATGCTTGGGCACTGTTTAAACTGATCGCAATTAAATTTCACGAACCCTTAATAGAAATAAAATCCAGACATTCTAGCTGCAACTGAAAATGTAATCGTCTCCGTTCAGACAACTTGGATTTTAGTTGCATGTCCTGCATGCAGAAGGAGAGATCTTTTCACCACTCAGGTAGGCTGTCAGCAGTCGTACAACGGGTAGGCAAGCCCTACTAACAAAGGACAAAGTTGGTGCAAGGTACTATAGTGATACAAAAATAAAACTCTAATACAATATTTACCGTTAACGACATTTTAAACTAATTATTATTGTTGGCTTGAGACCGCAGTGCAAAAGAGGTGTGAAAAATCAAACGTTAAAATTGCGTAATATAATATATAACAATAACTCATCGTTTGAAAACCGCATGGCTGGTTTCGAAACGTCCCTTTGGTTTTTTCTATCTTTGGTTCTTCCAGGTGAACCTTTCCTAATGCGTAGGTAACTTTTAAATCAAACTGCCACATGGATCGTCAAGCGACTTTTTATGAGAAATTTTCGGACATAATAAGTTTTGGTTACTTTTTGCCAATCCAAAGAAACATTTTTCTTTTCTTTAAATTTTGTATGGCTTACTAGACGACAATCTGAAACGAGAATCCTTTTAAAAAAACCAAGCGTTGTACAGTTATACGGTCACATTCAAACTGACTATTTCGTCGTCGCCCCCCTCCCCCTTTATTGATCACAATTCTTCGTGGAATCGGTGGTGGAGGAACAGCAGACGGGGGAGGAGGCACCCTCCAGTTGAGCACGCCAAAAACCCTAATCCACGGCCAGCTTCCGGAAGGAGCCGTCGATACCGAACTCTGTGTTGAACTTGCAGTCGGGCTTGCTGCTCAAGTCGGCCTTCATCCAGCGACGGTCGTTGAACCACTGTGCGGCGGCCGCGGCCATGTCGCCCCATTTTACTGTAAACAAAGAAATCGTTATTTTACTGGACACCCAAATTTGTCAATTTTCATTCTTACACTTTTAACTGTGTAAATTTTCATCTGCACATTGCCGCAGGTGTTATAACTTCCTCTCATGTACTTTTGAAGAAGTAAATAAGGTGTAAAGGAATTTCGTACAGAGCTGTAAAGGGACAGTGCACGCGTGGAAACTCACGGTCTTCTAGTGTAGCAAGTTTTCGAATAGTTTGTGTCGCGGTCTGCATATCTGCACTCTTAAACCACTGAAAATCTACTAGTCAGAATTCTCGCCCCCATACGAGTGAGAATTTGAGGGCAATTTTATTACTCTGTGGAGAGTAAGAATTTTTTTCCTCGCTCTTTTTGAGAAAGAATTTTGAGACCTCGCCCTAATAAAGTGAGAATTCATGCTCAAATAAAGTGAGGTTAAAAAATCCTTACTCTAATAGAGCGACGTTAAAAAATATCTCGCTCGAAAAGAGTGAGGTTAAAAATTCTCACTCCAATTTAGTATGGAAAAGTGTCCTCTCCCATTTCGGGTGAGAAATTGGACTCCAGGGTTTGCAGTGACCAAGTATACAACTGGTTCAACACGTGTGTGACTTCCAGTCTAACACGTACAAGTGTAAAACTCGACAATCGTGCACTTGCAAGTGTTAATTCAACTGCTGCGTGCAATACTTCCCTTATTGACTGTCGAGTTGAACACTTACAAGTACACAACTGGCAAGTTTGACACTTGCAATTGCACAGATGCCGAGTTACACACTTGCACGTGCAGACTGTATAAGTTGCACACTTACCAGTGTTTATCAGTGTAAGTGCTGAAAACACTTTCATTTTCCCAACGAGATTATGCTTACGGGTGTATTCGCGCATGTTGTGCGGCAGGAGGCCGCCCAGGTCACTGGGCAGGCAATCACGGGACACGAGCTTGTGCAGCGACTCGAGGTTGTCGTGTGTCACGATCTGAGAAAAAGAAAACGGACACATAGTAGAGGCCCTCCTCATTGACGATGAACGCTGCTCCCGCACGGTCGCTAATGTGCCCGGTGTGCCGGCCGGTAGGCCTGTGCAATTTTTCGATTCACCGAAAACTTGGATCTGATTATTTTGGTAATTGGCGATTGTTTTGACAAATTGGTTTTGAGTACTTACAAAGATCGAAAATTAATTTTAATTTTCGATTTCGGCAAAAATTTTGACCATGTTTTTATCTTAATTTTTGATCATAAAAATCAAATATTAGGAATCAAATTCGATTTTAGCGCTGCTTTTTACTCGTCTTTACCACCACCTCTTTCCTGAGTGGTGAAAAGAACGAGTATTGTTCTCAGTCGAGTGTAACCCGTAACTGTTTCCACTTTCATCTCAGATCTCACAATACCTACAGGCATGATACTTACACTATTCTAAACTGGAAATGCTGATCTTCAATCCAACAATGAACTTTTTTTTTTTCAAGTTTAATAGTATTATTTTGAGAACACTTAACAAATTTTATATGTTTTCATTCTAAGTTCATAACCCAGTTTATTAGTGGAGTTTTCAATCTCAGAGAGCACAATACCTACAGACATGAAACTTGTACTAATCTGAACTAGAAACCTTCCTCTGAATTTCACCAATGAACCTTTTTCACGTTTAATAATAGTATTATTTTGAGAACTCTTAACAAATTTTGAGCTAGTTTTCATTCGAAGTCCCCGAGTCTAGTTCTAGTCCGAGTTGGCCCGCGCTCCTTTATGCGCTCCAACAATCGGACCCGAGCGGGGGGCCGAACAAGGCCCGAGCGCCCGAGCCGAGCAAGGGCGAGTGTTTCGGAAAAAACTTCCCCTGCACACGCACTAACACAATCTGAGATGAAAATGTATTCACTCGACTAACATCACGTTTTACACATCTACCTCTGTAGTACATGATTTTGTAAAGAACGAGTTCCATACTTATCACAAAATTTATTTTGTGTTCTATTTGGCCCTTGTTTTTATTAGCAATTATTCAAATTTCGTTTAAAAAAAAAATTGCGATTTAATAGAATCGAATCGACTCGCCATTCGTTCATTTTAAAAATGGTCGATTTCGATTATGTTTTCTAATCGCACAGGCAGGCCTGCGGGCCTGCGGGCCGGTGCAGCGCAGCGCGGCACGTACACGCCAGAAGCTCTCCTTTTGGCGCGAAAGGGGAGGGAGGAAAGTACTGGGGGGGGGGGGGTGCTTGCCCTGCCATAGCTCGCTGTAATGATAGTGCTCCGAGTGGCGGAGGCGTTTTTCTATGTTCCGCCAACAGCCCCCAGTTGCGCAAAGCGTTGCATAAGGGTTGCCTACCGTCCAACCTCTCTCACGTCAGACAAACTTTTACAAATAATGAGACTCATTGACAAAGCCAGAGCGCTCTGGAGGCGGACTCTCGATGAAAGCCCGCGGTCATCGAGTGAAGACCAAGACAGAGATGTTAAAGTGATGCGCACTAATTCGCGCACAAAAACGCCCAAGTGCAACAACTCCTCGTTCACCTCACGTTTCTGCTTTACGGTTCTTGGCTTAATCTCGCAGGGTCGTTGGCGATAGGCATATCTAGCCGATATATGACGTTTGTATCGCCACAAAGAATGCAAATTAATCATTTTCGCTGGAGTAGTGCCAAAACCATGGTCCGTGGTGGGCGCAGTGGAGCGGGACACCCCCCCCCCCCCCTCTCCCTTCCCCTCTCAGCTAACCAGGCGAAGAGATCCTACCTTCTTTGGCATATTGCACGTTAAGCCTCAGTAACAGTCCCCTGTGGGATAGCGTGTACCACTCCAACATTCCCCCTTCTCGCCTTTTGCCCATCGCCTCTCAACGCACCTCGCGCATGACGTGGGAACGAAGGGGAAACAACTCTGAATTGTTGCATGCAAATTTTGTGAATTGTGAATTTTTGTGAAATTTGTTTGAATTCTTATAGAATTGTTGTGAATTTTTTCTTGCATTTTACCTACAGTTTCGAACGTTTTTGTGAATTTTCCGTATTTTTTCTGAATTTTCATGAATTTTCCTAATTTTTTTTTAAATTACGAGGTATACAAAAATTTAAGATATGTGTTTCCCCTTCGCGTGGGAAGCATAAAGGGAAGGGAACGGGAGCACGGGGTGCCACTTCGTGCGCCGCACGGAGTAGGCAACCCATTCGACTCGGCCCCACGCCACGCCGTGCGGTGTAGGCAGCCCAACTGACGGCGCCCGCCCCGCAGGGTCCAGCTCCGTTCCGATCCGGTGGAGCCGTGTGCCGCTGACCGCGCCGCGCGCGGCTGGACGCTGCTGCAAGGGCGACGGCTGGTCGGCCCACAGACGCCTTTCTCTCCCGCCCCGCCCCGCCCCGCCCCGCCCCGCCCCGCTGCAAGTGTAACCAACGCTTGTAGTTATATACCGTCGTCGTCGGGACTCGCACCGTCGCTGCATGGTCGTTTGGGTGCTGCAAAGTGTTCGAATAATATCCGAATAAATGAGCTGCCATGCGCCATGCCTGGAGATAGCCTTTTTTTCGCTTTCGACATAGTATCTCCAGCCTGGAGTGTTTTAAAATCGCTATTTGCTGCAGGATTGCCGGTTTTCTTTATTATTTTGCCGGACACGGGTGATCAGTATTTTCTTCGTGACCTAGCGCTTGTTTATAATGTAAAGCAAAGTCTCACAGAGTGGCACTTTTGACGGGAGAACCTCAACCTCCCCAACCAGTGCCACGCATTTGTGTGTGACAGTAGAATGGTACACATCTGCAAAACCTGCAGGTGTGCACGTGCACGGTAATCAAAAATCTCTGAATCCGAGAGAACATGTAGATTTTACCATGAGAGAAGGGCACCCTGGAGAAGAAGCAAAACCCCGCCGGGAACGTGCCTTGCCGAGCGGGGGACGCCCTTCTCTCATGATTTTATGTAGTGCTCTCTTTGTCTCTCTCAGGGGTGGAAAAGGACAGCTCATCCGCGAAAACAGAGAGGTGTGCTGTCGTATTCCGACGTATACCGTGTGTGCAGTGTGAGCAGTCTCTGGCAAATATCTGGTGATCCTTGATAATCGCAGGCAATAACAATAATTGTTGTCGGTGCTCTGGTGTACAAGATTTAAGTGAGTAGACATCCCTCGGCCCCCAATCACTTCCCGTGCCTCTCTCCGCCGGTCTCCGATATTCGTGAAGTGCACTGCGCACGGTGTCTGGCCAACGCGCAACGGCAAGGTAGTGAGGTGCGAGTACGCGGATAGCATCTCCGCGCACAACGCCTAGCCTCGCCCCGCCCCGCCCCGCCCCGCCCCGCCCCGCCCCGCCCCGCCCCAACCGGCCCAGGCCCAGGCCCAGCCCTGCCACTCACTCTTTGGTTTATCTTGTCCTGGAGGAACGGGCGCACCAGCTTGTTGAGGGCGCCGATGGCGAGTGGCGGCGCGTTGATCACGTGGATACGGCGAATGTGCAGCGGGAGCGCCACCTACAGGAGGAAAATAAAAAAGAAAGATAAAATAAAAATAAATAATAATAATCAACAACGATTCACCCGGAAGGATTTCGTTTAACCAGTCATGCCATACGGCAAAGATTTCAGACAAAGTTGTTTTTTTTTTAAAAAAAAAAAAAAAAAAATCCCTTTCTTTTAATGGAATATGTACTATGTACTGCTCTGTGCTCGGTTGTCCCAAGAACAGCCAGATTTTGATCTGTGGCCAGCGCGCCTGCTGCGTTGACCCCATTGACACCCTCGGGCTGGGTTCGCGGGTCACGGCCTAGGGGGGGGGCGGGGCTGAGGCCAGGGCACGGACAGCGGCCGGCTATGACGCCAGGTGAGCGGGCTGTCGCTGTCAGTCGGGCCGGCCGAAACCCCGTAACTGCCGGGGCCAGGGGCCTTAGTTGTTGCGACGGCGCGACCGGCTGGACACTCCAGCAGCACTCTCCAGTCTCCTCAGGGCCTCCAGCAGCAAAGTGCATCGACTATGTCCTCCACGCGCACGCCAACCCTGCCTCCGGTACGCCGCACAAGTCCGTCTCCGTCTCTCTTGCTCTCCCACTCTCTCACTCACTCTCTCACTCACTCTCTCACTCACTCTCTCTAAATCTAAAAATCTAAAATCTCTCTCTCTCTCTCTCTCTCTCTCTCTCTCTCTCTCTCTCTCTCTCTCTCTCTCTCTCTCTCTCTCTCTCTCTCTCTCTCTCTCTCTCTCTCTCTCTCTCTCTCGGCAGGTGCAATGATGAAGCTCACTCCCGAGTGAATGCACCCGCTCGCGCGGTGCGTTGCCCACACGATATGTGGCCGTCGTGTTTCTGACAAAGACAGTGAGAACTGCCCGCGCTCGCTCCCCATAGGAACGGACAGAGCGGGGGAGACCTTTTCATTTATCTGCGCAGGAACATGATAGGCGCGATTCTGCTACTGTACCGAGACTTGGATCGCTCGCCCGCACATAAAATTTTCGCTGACCCAGAAATCCGCCGGTGCTGTTGCTGCGCTGTGTTTACTACACGATTTAAATGCCGTTATTATTGAATCTTACGGCGAAGCCGTTTCATCTGCGTGCGTTATACGGACCGTTTTGCACGCATGTTTGCTGAGCTGGGCCCGGTGCAGGCGGCAAAGGTAGGCCGTAGCGCCGTGTCTGTAAGGGAGTGTGTAGCTGAGAGTTAAACGTTCAGGTCGGGCGCGAGGGGGCTGGCGCGGGGCGGGGCGGGGCGGGGCGCGCAAGTGCTGGTGGTTATCAATTAGCCCGCGGAGCTCCAGGGCGGGCCGAGTGGAGCGGTGCGTCGGTAGCTGCGCATATTGACAGCGTCGGGGTTCACTTTCTGATGCAACACACATGGCCAGGGTCGCGTCGGTTATTATGGAGGTGGGGGGGGGGGGGGGGGCCTCACTTCGAAAAATCTTTGTACGGATCCCCAAAAAATCATTTCCAATCAAGAAGACATAGAAAGACAAGAAAAATCTAAACAAAATTTGCTGGAAAAAAAAAAACGTCAAAAAAAAAAAAGTTAAAAAAAAAATTGTGTACACATTTTGTACAAGTGAGCCCCCCTCGTATTATACCGTCAGAGCGGGCGTTGGGCGTCGCGCGTCGGGTCACGTCCACGTCGGACCTGCCTGCCTATACCTGGATGCACTGGACGAAGCGTCGGAACTCGCCGAGGTGCGCGATGAACGAGTTGTTGACGCCCATCGTGTAGTTCTCCACGTCAAAGATGACCTCGATGTGGAGGGGCTGTCCGGGAGTGGACAGCTGCAGCTCGATGTAGCCCAGCGACAGCATGTAGAACATCATCCAGTTCATGTTGGACGGGTCCTTGGCCAGCACGGGCGAGAACTTGTAGAAGGTGACGCGGGTGCCGTCCGGGAGCATCTTGGGCAGGGGCGCGCCCCACCTGGGCAGGGAGGGACAAACGCGTCAGGAGGTCGCCTCATGGTAACGCTCTGCGGGCGGCGATCAGTTTTGCACGGCCCACAGACTCTGCATCCGCATCGGTTGTCGCGCGCGCACTCCTCACATGTATTCGGAGAACGCCATGCCGACCTCGATGGACGGCGCTTCGAAGTACTCGGGCCACATGGCCTGCACGGTGAAGAAATACTCGATTCGCCGTTTCGCGCGCTCCAGTGAGTTCTTGCACGCCAGCAGGTACCGGCACAGCCACTCGTCCTCGTCCTCTGTAACAAGAGACACGGTAGTGAGCAGCAGGGGGTTCGCATCGCCCCCGCGCGCGTGGAGGTCTCCGGGGGCAGCCCCGAGCCCGAGGGGTCCTAGTTTATATAGTTGAAGCTTCAACTAGAAATTCAAGCGTCCACCGATTTTTCTGATACTTACTTATTTTGTTCTATTTTTTTCTGTTTTTCGTATTTTTATACTAATTTTACTTGATTTTTGCCGATTTTTTTCTTGATTTTTACTGATTTCTTTTTCTGATTTTGTCTCTTTTTTTGTCTGATTTTACCTTAATTTTTCTCGATTTTTTCTTACTTTTCCCTTATTTTTTCTTGATTTTTTTTTGGGTGTACACTGATTTATTTTAAAGTGAAGGACCTCTCAGGCTGCCCTTCCGCCGCCACCGCCTGGCGAGTAGGCAACCAGCCCCGCCGCATGCACGACTGCCCTGCGGGTTTGCCTACCTGACCGAGCGCTCCTCTGAAGGCGAGCGGGTTTTCAGAACGAGAAAACTAGCATAAAGAGCACTCGTCTTTTCCGCCGATTATACCCAACCACTCCAGCAGAGAGAATTTTGCAGCGTGCTCTGCATTTTATGACGGGTATTGCGCGGAAGTCGGGATGGCAGCAGCCTGCTCGCGCGGGATACAGGCAGCAGTGAGATGAGTGAGTATACACCCCGCTGTGGTACTTGGCCGCACGGTAAAAATAGTTTCTTGTATTTCAAGACCTGTCTTGGATGTCCATTGGTATTCTCCCTAAGATCCAAGAAAGATCTTGAAATACAAGAAACTATTTTTAACGTGCGTATTATTTTGGGGGAAAAGGCCATGACCGAGTAGTGCCGCATGCGTGTCTGAGAGAGATGCTTTTAAAGACAATGACCTCTCCTTTCCTCTCAGGCTGCCGACTCCCCTCGTAGCCGCTTCCCTGCCCGACATTCACCTTGCGGTCGGCGCTGCTGATGGTCTTCCCCCTCCACCTCACCTCTCGATACGTCAGGAGGGGATTACATCACCCGCGGGCTGCGTCAAAAGTAAGACCGTGGCCGGCGTTCCGGATGCCGTTGCGAACGCCACACCGGGCAGAGCAAGTACAAAACTGATATCCCGACTCAGTGATCCGACTGGCCGAAACAAATCAGTACTCAGTATTTCAAGATGTGTGGGTGTATGTGAATGCGTGCCTGCTAATATTTGTTCGTATCTGCTGTATGCTTTCTAAACAGCAGATAATGTTTTTCTTTCTTTTCTCAGGAGTACTTGCTTCCCCCCCCCCCCCTTTCCTTTTTCTGGAAACTTTATAAGCGCGTGGCGTCGTGTAGTTTTCGCACGATAATTTTGTCTCCTCCATTCGTTTCTATTTTTTGTTTTGTTTTAATATATACTTCTATGATTTACCCGTGAAAGGAATGGCAGCTACTGCGTGGGAATTATTTTCAATAAGCGCACGCGCGCCTATGCCGTTGCGATTGTTATTTGCACGACTGTGGCGCGGCGTGCCCCGCTGCTGCTGCAAAAATGAAATTTTCGTCGCTTAGTACTCCTCGATTGTGCAGACAAAACAATGTCTTCTGCTACCGCGCGTGCGCGTGCGTCACATACTAGTTACCTCTACGCTATAAGTGCTTTCGCTAGCGAAAACCAAACAGGCAGAGTGCCTCACGCGTAACGCCTAGTCACTCCCGGGCCGGCCCTGAGCTGGGCCCTCCTTCATCCTCTCCCAGGTGCTCCACCACCACGCCCCGCGCCCCGCGCCCCGCGCCCCGCGCCCCGCACCCCGCGCCCCGCGCCCCGCGCCCCGCGCCCCGCGCCCCACACCCCACCCGCAACCAAGCTGCTCTTGCTGCTGCCCTCGTCACACTCCACTGCGGAACATTGGCCGGTCACAACAGCAATCATCTCCGTCGTCATTTAAAAATAAATACATTATCATCTCTCCAAATTGTGTGTGTGTGTGGGAGTGTGTGTGTGTGTGTGTGTGTGTGCGCGCGCGCGCGTGCGTGCGATCGACCATGGACGTCTTAATACTAAGTAATTCGCTTTGACAGCAGTGACTAATTTAATATATGCAAGATCATGTGGCTCACAGATCTGCGAGCTGCATTTCCATGCGATGTGGGGTCGCTGATCTCGACAGGAGTTGAAATCAAGCTCACTACTCGATCCATGTCTGCTAGACTTGGTAGTTGTGTTATCTAATCTAGCGCATCGACTCCGATGGACACCATGTGCCATGCGGACTTTCGGTTTCGAGACGCCACCATGCCAAAACTGTAAATGAAAAACCCGTGTACACGTTGGTCGAAATGCTTCTCATTTCCCACTTCACATGTAGGTTAACGCTTCCTCCTAAAAGGCTTCTCTGATCCACGGCTCTTTATCGAGGCGGAAACTAATAAAACGCGCCACCTCGAGCTCATTACTGTGAACCCATTACAGAAAGCCCGACTAAAATGAGTATTGCTCCTCATGTCGGTGTCTACGCGCTCCTAGGGGCGGCGCGGCGGCGCCCCGGGCCCGGGCTGAGCAGCGCTGAACTCTCGCCCGATCATAAAGCATGTACGAAGTGGTTTGCTCACCTAGCAGGGCAGCCGTATATCGCTGTACGTTTCCGCTCATTGCAGCAACCTGATAAATGGCGAACACTTTACAACCCTGTCAGTGCAACATCTCTTAGTCTCTTTAGAAGCCAGAAGGGTTTTTTTTTTTTTTTTTTATTTTATTTTAACAAGAGGGGCGTGTTTCTGAGCGACTAGATCTACACTGTGAATGCGGTAATTTTTTGGTCTCCTTCTCTGCTTCTCTCCACCACCACCCAGTCAAACCCGACCGTTCAACAAACCAAAAATGTTATGAACGTTAATTGATGAGCCGCGCAATGGCAGACTCAGAAAATCCCTTCTCTGTAAAGTTTACTAGTTGGAACGAGAAATTCGTGCCAGATCCCCAAGACATTATTTTTTTTTCTAATTTTGATTACTCCAGTTAATGCGGGGAGTTAATCCACTTCTTTGTCTAATTTGCACCATTTTGTTGGGTCGATAACGGCCGATAAGGCTGTATCGAAGGGAAAACAACTCTGAAATTTTCGTACACCACGTAATTCAGGAAAAATTCAGGAAAATTCAGAAAAAAATCAGGAAAAAATCAGGAAAATTTAGAAAAAATTAAGGAAAATTACGTCAAATTCAAGTGAAAGTTTACAAAAATTCTCTAAGATTTCTCGCAAATTCAAGAAAATTCACAAAAATTATAGGGCTGTATCTTTAATACCCATTGCCCATATCGTTTGTTTCAGCTATGCATCATTTCACTTCCGCTGAAAGAAACGATTTTCCGAAGTGCAATACCGGGACATGTCATGGGATGCCTTCATCGGCCGGCGGGCAGTCCTCTTGTGCAAACGTGACGCGCCGCGCCGTCCATGGCGCCCATGGCCAGGGTCTGTGTCGATGCTGACAAATAGGCGCCGAGCAGTCTCAAGTGCAGAGGCGTCACTCACGCGGTGGGCTGAGGGGAGGAGGGTGGCGCTGGGCCTGCTGGCGTCACTGCACCGTTACCGATGCTCGACGCGTTAATGACCACCGTTTATTTGGTAACTTCCTCCCGCGGTGGCGGGATGGCAGGGGAGAGGGGGGCACAAGGGGGTGTAGTTTAGAGCAGCCTGACGGACGCCAGTGCTCAGAACCAAATCGAGCCCAGAGCCTCGCCCAGCACTAACGACACACCGCGCCGGCAATGAAGACATATCCTCTCTCCCTCTCCCTCTCCCTCCATCTCCCTCTCCCTCTCCCTCTCCCTCTCCCTCTCTCCCTCTCTCTCTCCCTCTCCCTCTCCCTCTCCCTCTCCCCCTCCCCCTCCCCCCTCCCCCTCCCCCCCCTCTCCCTCTCTCTCCCTCTCCCTCTCTCTCCCTCTCTCTCTCTCTCTCCCTCTCTCTCTCTCTCTTTCTCTCTCTCTCCCCCCACTGACCTGTGAGCTTCGGGAGGTGCGGCTGCTTCTGCAGCCACTCCCGCAGCGCCGCCGCGTCCCTCCGCGTCGCCTCAGGCGTCGTCTCCCACCTCTTGTACAGCTGCAGCTCCTGCTCCTCGTTCAGCTGGTCCAGGTCCGCGAGCAGTCGCATCTTGTTGGTGTTGGTGGTGTACCTGGTCTGGTAACAGAGGGTGCATTGCCGTTTATTTTTGTGTTTGAATAGGAAGGAAACAAATATTTTATTCTTACTATCTCTGGAAAATTGAAAGAAAAAGACATTGAAGGACACTTAACAACGAGAGGGAGTCACTTCAAAAAAATCATGGTACGGCCCCAAAACGTCATTTAAAAAATCAACAACAACAAAATGAAATCAATCGAAATGAATCAAGAAAAAAAGCTACAGAAAAATCCGAAAAATCGGGAACAAATAAACACACAAAAAATGAAAAAATCGGGAACAAATAAACACACAAAAAATGAAAAAAAAGGGAAAAGGGCAGAAATAGGGGGAAAAGTGAAATTTTATTAGAAAGTGAAAGAAATTTTCCTTGATAAATCAAAAGAAAAATCAAAAGAAAAAAATACGGAAAAAAGGGGGAAAATTCCTTGAACACATTTTGAATGAGTGATACCCTCCGCGCTTTACAACGTGGTGAAAACGCTAGATGCACCAGCATCAGTTCGATATGGTTGTATCTTAGCAATGAGGGGGGGGGGGGGGAAGGAAACATTCAGCTTCATGCGAGGACCCCGTTTTATAGGGAGGCTCGGGAGCACTGCCGCTGTGTCCGAGTCTGACGTTTGGTCCTCTCGCCGCTAGCGCTGCTGCAGCAGTGTGGAAACGGGTTCTGAGCGGGAGAGGGAGGGAGGAGCTTTAATGGAGGCAATGCGAAAGGGATTATCATATATTTTACTCTTTTACATTCTCCTCCCCGCGGCCCGGGGCCCGGGGCCGGCAGCGGCGCGCACACTACTAAACGTGTGCTCCGCCTCGTATTACTTTTGAGGGACACTCCATTCACAGCTGGACGGCTGTTAAAAATAGTTGGACGCCTCCAGCGTCCGTATATATGGCAAGGACTCTCCGTCGGTCGCTCCGGGGGGCGCACTACATTTACGTTGATTATGAATCATAGTGTTGTCTTGGGAAGCCATGGTGGGTTTCGGACAGCTCACGCGGGCTGGTTCGCAGGGAGTGAATATATTTATGACCGTTTCATGAGTTGCATTTGGCGCTTCACTTTCAGCCCCGCGCTTTTAAGGTAAAACTGCATTTGACTGCACTGGCCCCCGCTCTCTGCTGGCACCTTTGGGCTGCGCGCACGAGGGCTTCGTTTGATTTACGGGCGCGGGGTGAGCCCCCTAGTTTTCGTAATTTATGTGGTTTGTACTGGTTCAGGGCGACGTGCTCACCAAGCCTAGACGATGACGAGGATGGTCCTCCTCATCAACGCGCATGCGTGCGAGCGAGCGCGTTGCCCGAAGGTTCCAGCCCAGTCAAAATTGACTGCACCCCGAAAAAAGAGAGGAAAAAGAAAAGATTCAAAAACGTCGCTCTTGATTTGTTTGCTACAGTTTTCTTAATTTATGAAATTTATGTCACTTTAACGAAGAAATGCACTCGATTGCTGAGTGCGCCGTGCTTAAACTAGCGTGAGCTCTTTATACCGAGCTGAACGCACATATTGCGTGCCTCCCCAATGCATTGTGTATCTCGCCCTCCACAGACACACACACACCCACATACACGCACATGCGTACATTCCCGTGCTGAGGAAGAAGTGTTTTCGAAAGTTGCGTCCCGCCCACGACGGCTCCGTCCGTCCTGAGCACAGAATGCAATCTAGTGCAACCGAGTGCGCGCGATGCAATAACATGAGGGCGTTCGTTACACGAGGGCTGGTCGTCCTTTATGCAGCTAGGGCTGTACGATAACACGATATTTCGATATACAATGTTGTTCGATATCGAGGACTTAATATTATCCCGATATCGAGGTCTCTATATTCTCCCGATATCGCTATCGACTCGTGCAGTTGTGCACTTTGCAAGTGTCAAACTGGCCAGTTGTACTCTTGTAAGTGTTCTACTCGACAGTTGTGAACTTGCAAGTGTTCAGCTGCCGCGTGCAACACTTTTCCTTGCGTAGAACTATTGGTTATCAGACTCTCGTAATCGGCGCTCATGTGTGCGCTCATGAACCGAGTGATGGATCTCTCGGGTGCAGGCCATAGGGCTCTGTGGCGGGACGGGTTGTCGACGCGCACCCGCGCTGCATCATCAGCAGCAGCAGCAGGTAGCAGGTCGCAATCCAGAAACCAGCACTGGGAGCGGCGATAGTGCTTTGAACGTTTTAATTAAGCAGACGGGTACGCGTACCACGGCTCCTCCGCGACCCCAAGATTTTGAACGCGCGATTATACTCGGCAGCCCCACCATCCCCGCCCCACCCCGCTAAAGCTCTCTGCCGCCTTTCCAATGATTAATCTGCTTCACTGCGTGTTGAAATAGAGTTCCCCGTCCTCTGCAACGAGTGTAGTACTTTTGTATGTATACGCACACGCGTGGACTGCGCAGCAGGACACTCAGCCCAGAAGGATTATTTTTTTTTAAAAAAAGGAAAAAAAATATATCTCAGTATAACCCTGCTGTTACGCAGCAGGATTACTGACGCGGATTGGTCTCGAATTGTATTGCTCATTTGTCAATTATCTATACTTTATGTACAACAACTGGTGAATAAAATTCTCAGCCACTCAGAGAGGTTGTCACGCCATCTGGTTTACTGACAACGGGGAATATTTTTAAAGGCACGGAGTAGCCTAATTTTTATTTATTATTGATTTAAGGCAGCAACGTGCATCGAAAGTGCAGCTCGGTCCATCATCCGCACTACCACAGGGCTGCCGCTGCTATAACCCCATATTACTCCACAATACTTCATATTATCCTATAATATGTCATAATATCCCAGGATATGTACCATAATACCGCATAATACCATAATACTCCGTACACTGCCGCTGGCTCCTTCCTGCTGAGCCCTGCTGGCTCGTGCTGAGCCCTGCTGGCTCGTGCTGGCTCGTGCTGGCTCGTGCTGAGCCCTGCTGGCTCCTGCTGGCTCCTGCTGGCTCCTGCTCAGCCCTGATGGCTCCTGCTCAGCCCTGACGGAGCCGCGAGCTGCTCAGCCCCATTGGGCGGCAGCATCAGCCGCCACAGCGCGGCTCAGCCGGGTCAATCTGCATGCATGCATAACCGTAATATCGGTGGCTGCTCATTTAGCGCCGCAGCCGGTCTGTCTGTACCAACGCACCGCGGGTCATGAGAGAGAGAGAGAGAGAGAGAGAGAGAGAGAGAGAGGAGAGAGAGAGAGAGAGAGAGAGAGAGAGAGAGAGAGAGAGAGAGAGAGAGAGAGAGATATGCATTGGCAGCAGTACGGTCACGGTCTTTTACTGTTCAGTCGCGTGCGTTCGAGTCTGGGTCACGCTCGCTCTGGCTTCTGCTATTTTTTTTTCCAAACATCCATCACCGACATGAACTTCTTATGACGCAACGCAGCAGAACTTATCCAACATCCTCCACGGACGACTTCCTATGACTTTCCTCCGCTATATCGCGATATAAGAAGCCCTTTGGCTAATTATTTCTGTTTTAATTGAGTACATGTAGGGCTGCGCGGAGTGAGTGGGTGAATGCGCCACGCTGCCGGTCCAGTAACTGGAGTGCAGTCTAGGCTAGCCGGTGCGGTGCTGCCCGAGCCGAGCCGAGACGGGATCACGGATAGTCGGTTTGGCGATCGCAGCGCGACGGGGCGGGGCGGGGCGGGGCGGGGCGGGGCGGGGCGGGGTGCGGTGTGTGGCATGGCTGCCAACATCGGCCTAGCTGCAGGCCGTGCACAGAGTGGCGCGATACACGGTCCTTGCATAAGTACTGACTGACCCCTCCTTGCCACCCCGCCCCGCCCCGCCCCGCCCCGCCACGTCCTGCCAGAGCGCGCGCCCGGGCCCGGCCGGGCCCGGCCCCCAGCGAGCCTGGGACTACTCACTTAGAAATAGATGGCGATTAGATTGAAATAATAATTCTGGGTCCTGCTGCTGCTGCTAGGTGCGGGTGCGGGGGTCGAGGCCAGGACGCTGGATGCGGCGGCGGGGCGTCGCGGTGCCACAGCAGTGGCGGATCCAGTAAAGCAGGGGGGCGGGGGTGGGACAGAGTGGAACTTTTTGGAGGGAAGGGAAACAACTCTGAATTTTGGTGTAAACATTTGGCGAATTTTCGTGAAATTTTGAGCGTTTCAATTGAAGTTTGGTGAAGTTTCGCTCCCATTTTACTCAAGTTTTAATTGTTTTCTTTGTGAATTATCTGTATTTTTCCGAATTTTTTTTTTGTGAATTTTTCAGGTTTTTTTTTATTTTTTCCTGATTCACGAGGTGTACGAAATTTTCAAGGATTGTTTTCCCCTCGACTTTTCGCCTTCTTTCAGGAGTAACGAATGGTTCTTTCCCTACCTTTCAGGCGGCTAACCAAGAAAGTTCCTTTTGGAGAGAGAGGGGAGGGGGTGAAACTCCTTTGACCACTCTCCTTGCCCCTGCGCCACGAGGGGTCCCCCGCACGAAGCGCACGACGCGCACACGGCCATTGGTATAGGTCCGCCTGACGAAACATTGACGCCACAAGAAAAAGGAAAAAAAAGTAGGTGAGCGAGTTCGTCTTTTTCCGGAACAAACGCAGCGCGGTGCCCGGCGGCAACCAAATTCCTGTAACAGCTGCCTAGGGGCCGCAGGTCTGGCGCCGACACGCAGACGACGGACCGGCAGGGTGATTGCGAACAGCGAGTAGTGTGTCCTCTCTCTCTCTCTCTCTCTCTCTCTCTCTCTCTCTCTCTCTCTCTCTCTCTCTCTCGCTCTCTCTCTCTCTCTCTCTCTCTCTCTCTCTCTATGTACAGAATAGCAGAGAAGGCATCATGTGCAATTTATTTATTGGATTGGTTTATACTGAGAGAGCGGGTCATACTGTAGTGGGGCTTTTTAGCCCTTTTGTATGGTCTGCATCAATAAATTCAAATTCAAGTTCTCTCTCTCTCTCTCTCTCTCTCTCTCTCTCTCTCTCTCTCTCTCTCTCTCTCTCTCTCTCTCTCTCGCTCACTCCTTATAGCCGGGCCCTATCAGTGTAACAAGGACAGATAGACGAAATCACTGGGCGCGGAATCACCCCAGACGTCGTCGCCATCACATGCTCCGGCACGGCGACGGCACAGCCAAAAATCATCTTCGGCAGACAAGTACCTCGGACAAGCGTATAACCGTCTCCTAAAAATCAAATACTTTATTTCAACAGTGTCCTTTTTTTAATGGCATGTGTAAAGGTTCTAGATTGTTGCGTCCGCTTAACAGCAAGAACGTGTTAGTGTCTCATCATGATGTGGAAGAGCCATCCGTAAGTTTCGGCGTAGAGAAATTGACCTTTGACACTTTGGTTCCCTCTGCTCTCGCCTGCTCGTCCTGACGGCTGGAGTGCGTCATCCACGCATCCCCCTCGCGCCGTGTCGTGTCATCCGGACCCCACTCTGCCTCCTGATTGCCGCCTCATAACGTTGCCTGAGAGGCAAAGGGCAAAGATCCGACGGAGGGCCGCCGAGGAGCGGAGGGACCCAGAGTGGTATACCGCCCTTTCTAATCCTGTTTTTTTTTTTTTCTTTTTTCCGGCCGAGCTTTTGTGCCTGTGCGATTCGGTAATGTTTTATTGCGCCCGGGTGCTGATTATTATTGCCATCGTTGCGTCTTTTCTCTCTCATTCTCTCTCTCTCTCTCTCTCTCTCTCTCTCTCCCTCTCTCTATCTCCCTCTCTCCCCCTCTCCCATGAAGAGATTCCGACCGGCGCGGCGGGAAACGAGTCAAAGTGCAAGACGTGATTCGCACTTGGCCCTTTTCGCACGTCGCTCCGTGGCGGTACAATGCTTTGGGGGCTAGTGGCGGGGCGGGGCGGGGCGGGGCGGGGCGGGGCGGGGCGGGGCGGAGCGACCGCGCCGAGGGGCCGTGGGGACGAACAGAAAATGTTCGACGGACCCGACAGCATCGGTCGACGATGCGAGACCATCATCGTCAGCTGCTTCACCTTCGCAATAATCGAACACGACGGTGTAGAAGGCGAGAACAATTGCGATTGAAAGTGCAAGCGCGTTTCCATTTTGCATCGATGACAAATAATCGTCGCCGCCGTTTGTATGTCACTTACAATACCGTTCAATTTTTTGGGGTGACTTTGGTCTGACATACCCACTTAAAGCAGACATACAAAGTTGTCGCGGCTTGTGTCTCTATCCTATCCCGCGAGAATGCACAATCGATCTTCCTTTCGCCGTAAGCAATTCTTTCTATTTCTTTTTTTTTTTCCGTCTCGTGCATCTCTCTCTATCTCTCTCTGAGCTCCGTGCGAAGATCTTTCATACTCGACTAGTTCATGTCCAACCATGTCAGGCCATAATGAATCCGTACAACCGCATGTCATTTAGCCGGCCGCGGAAAACGGGGAGCTTTATCTCAAAGGTTACTTCACACTCCATCCGTCCCGGCGGCCCCAACAGGCTTCACCGCATGATACACACGCGAATCGCGCGCGGCTAAAAAGGGGCGGGGCGGGGCGGGGCGGGGCGGGGCGGGGCGGGGCGGGGCGGGGCGGCGCGAGGCGGGGCGGCGCGAGGCGGGGCGGGGCGGGGCGGGGCGGGGTATGGGGCGGGCACCGCGTTGGCCAATAATGCTACACAGCGACGGACGCGGGAAGGAACGATTTGTTGTAGGCCAACTGTTGTTGCCGTTACCTTTTTCAGGTAATTGGCTGCCGGGCTGTGACAATGCTATGCAAACCGTGCTCGGCCCGGCTTGGCGGAGGCCCGCGGAGGGGGTAGGGGGGATAGGGGGGGTAGGGGGTAGAGGGGGAGGGGGGAGAGGGGGTAGGGGGGTGCGGGGGCCCCCGCGGGGCGTTGTTCAGAGTTCCAGCAGGCCGGCGTGGAGCCGAGCCCGTGCCGCGGCTGCCCGCACACTGCGCAACACACACACACACACACACACACACACACACACACACACATCTACACACACCAGCCCTTTTCCTTACTCCCCTTGATATTCTTCCACAGAGCTATTTGTCACCAAGGTTGGTAACAACCGAGGGTCCATTTACTATAACACATTTTCTGAAGCTCTCCCGTTTCGCTCAAACAAAGACTGCGCTATGAGAGTCGACAAGCACCGCGTGTCTTTCGGTGATGTCTATAATTAGCACTTCGGTGGGATCGGCACGGGTTCCAACCTATACTGATGCGAACTTGTTTCTCTGCGGGCATGGCATGGTCCGGGAAACTATAGTACTGCCTTTTGCATCCTGCCTGGGTCTGCGAGACAAGTGCCTTGCCGACAGGAAAGCATATGTTCACCACCGCACGAATAGTACCTGCAACTTACTTGCCGCTGTTCCGAATTTCGCGGACAGGTGGTCGCCCTGTACAGATTGTGCAGCGGGGAAACACCCGGTCCCGTTCGGTCTCCGAAGACACGGAATTTTACCTAGTGTCTATTTGGTACACAGCAAAAAAACACATTTATCCTTTGAAACATATTTGGATATCTTGGAATGATATCTGGAAAAGTTAGAATATTGTTTTGTTACACGCAATATTTTGGGGAAAGATGGAATATTTCGAACATTTGAAACGAAATATCCGATGTGAAAACTGAAGAGTCGAAGTGGTCCACTTTTCGGTGACAGCCGATGCCTCAACTACGCAATCAGTGCTGCACCTCACAATAAGTATGTAATATGTATATACATAAAAAATTAAACCATCAAGCTGTCATCCATCACGGTCAGTAAGCCGCGCGCAGTGGGATGCCGTTGATAATGACGATGACGGCGTTCGCACCGGGGTGAATTAAAACCGCAATTTAAAGCGGCAGAACGAATGCTGCCGTTAACCTTTAGTGGTGCGCCGGGCTGGACTAGAGTGACCAGGAGCGACTCACTCGCACTCGCGCCCCACCGTGTGCATACTGCACGGCGGGGCAGTTGAGTTCTAGAAGGTGATCAGCAGGTGGGGCTAGGCTGGTGGGTCCGGGCCGGGCAGAGCAGGGCACCCCGACGACGCACCGGGGCGGGGCGGGGCGGGGCGGGGCGGGGCGGGGCGGGGCGGGGCGGGGCGGGGCGGGGCGGGGCGGTGCGGGGCGGGGCGGGCTCTCTGCATGCGTGCGCCACGCACCAAGGCCACCCCTGCCCGGCTCTCATGGAACCCACTCCAAATGCGACTGACTTGCTCGCGCACACAGATCACTGGTGTGTGTGCGCGCGCGCGTTTGTGTGTGTTTGTGTGTATGTGTGCAGCAGCCACGTTAACACCAGGACCAGATACTTCTTTCTTTAACGAGGCAGTTCGTCTATTTGCATAGCCTATATTTACAAAAAAAAAAAATCTAGCTGCCTAAGTGTTGGATCGGGTCTTCAACCGTGAAGCCTAATGCTGTAAAGGCTAGCTCTTACTGCTTCACTAATAAAATCAGATCGCTCAGAAAAGTCAATACGATAGGAGTTACGAACTTATCAGCTAAAACAATTTAATTTTCCTGATCAGTCAATGTTAGTGGATTATCCTCAATCACGTCTTGGCATTTCAGAGTTCGACAACAATAAGATTACGAGGCAAAATTAGAATTACACACACATACACACCCTGAACCGATCAGTCCTGCCGCATGAACACACATCTTCAGTCTGATTTTTTTTTTTTTTCCTTTCTCTCTCCCGATTGTGATTTCACTCTGCTTGCAGATGCGGCCGCGGCGCTGTACCGACCTGGAGGGGTGTATATTCCCTTCGGAAGAGGGCGTGTCTGGCTGGGTCTGGTCGCCTGGACTGGGCTGGACTGGACTCGGGCGGGCGGGCGGCGTCTGGGGCTGCAGTCGCTGCGGGTCTCGAGTCGGGTCGAGTCGAGTCGAGTCGGCCCGGCGCCCACCGAAGCTGGATGCCGAATGGTGCAGCGGGTCCTGGGCGCGACGGCGGGCTCCGTGATCTCCCAGAACAGGGGCGCAGGAGCTCGGTGCAGGCGCCGCGGTGGTGGCCCGGGCCTCACCCACCCTCCCGAGCCCGCGCGCGCCGCACCAGCGCCACCCCGCCCCGCCCCGCCCCTCCCCGCCCCGCCCCGCCCCGCCCCGCCCCGCCCCGCCCCGCTCGGCCGCTGCGTAGACTTGGCCTGGGCCAGCCTGGGCACGGCCCGCCAAAGCAGCAGCCATGAGACGCCTCCTTACCTCGCCGGGGCGCGCCCCCTACTTCCCCTGCCCTCACTCCCTACCCCTCTTGTCATATCTCTCTCTCTCTCTCTCTCTCTCTCTCTCTCTCTCTCTCTCTCTCTCTCTCTCGCCTCTCTTTTTCATCCCTCCTCTCCCTTTCCTCTCACTCTCGCTCTCTAACCCTCCTTATTCCGGCGAACGCGCCAAAGCTATCATGCTGCTGGATGTGAGTCACCCATTAAAGCCTGGATCCGTTTTTACCCGCGATACGGTGCTAGTTGGGCTCGGTGCGCTCGATAGTAAAATTATGGCTGTTCCTCTTTTGGTGTTTATGGTGTGGATCGACCGCGGACCGCAGCAAACGAAACTGTTTTCGAAAGTAAGCGTATATAATGTACAATTTTCGGAAGGAATCATCTTTGCTCTTTTTTTAATGATGGGAAACTATTGCGGGCCCTCCTCTTTTTACAATAACGGATTGCCGATGAAAGCATCACTCGAGTGTTTTAATTATTTATGTTCTGGAAAAGGCCACCTGCGTAAGATCATAAATGGGTAAATTAATGGGATGGAACAGTGCGTAAAAATGTTTGGTGCCCCGTAATTGCGTTGTAAACGCACTTCCTTCACAGGAAGAAATAGTTTCTTCAACAGGTAGCGGATGGGAGAAGGAGAGCAATCGCCCCCGCGAGCCGATCATTTCGACGTCCGACCGGCGGCAGCAACATCAGTCTTTTCTCAAACAGGAGCACCTGACTCTTTCTTCATCACTGAAATTTCAGAAAAAATCTGCGTTTTTACTCATAACAAGGTGTTTTTTTTTTTTTTTTTTTTTTTTTAATTACAAATTTATTTTTGACGAGTCTTCTGGAAAGCCAAGTAAGTTGAAGTATTCACTATTTACAGGCTTACTTCGATGTATTCAGTAAATAGTATGTACATGCCCATGTTTGCAAGTGTGTACATGCCAATGAACACACCATTTTCTAAATACCCTGGCATGTACACAGAGAAAACCGAACAGGAATTACGTGTGTTCATGCCAAAGGTACTCAGTTAATAGTGTGTACTTAAGACATCGGCATTTACTCATTATTTACTGAATACATCGAGGTATGTAGTAAAAATGAATACTTGTACACACTTGGCTTTCGAGAGTCAGGAACGCCTTGTCTTCCCCGTCGCTCGAGTCTCGAGTATGAAGGAGAGTGGCTGGGAGCAGGAGGGAGAAGGGCTAATGCAGCTGGGGTAGCTGAGGCAGCTGATGCAGCTGAGGCAGCTGATGCAGCTGAGGCAGCTGATGCAGCTGATGCAGCTGATGCAGCTGCTCGATGCGTTTGGGCGTGGGAGTGCGAGGCAGAATGCCCGCCGTTCACGCCAGGCCGTTCTAGTCTTCAAATTTCCCGCGGCCCCTTACCACGCCGGTGTGGAGCTGCGCTCTCTCACCTTCGAAGAAGAGAGACGGTACAAAAATGTTTTGCTGGTGTCTTTTAAACAGTTTGAAGGACGCGCATATTAATTTAAAATAAAATAAAAAAAAAAAAAAAAAAAACATGTGCTGGCTATTTTATCATACACTGTGAAAAAAAATTGTGAGGGTTCGGAAAAAAAATTCCAATGACAAATGTTGTAAATTTACGACTTCAAGTTGTAAAGTTTCGAGTAGTTTTTGACGCCATATGTGTCGACATAGTTTTTTTTTCGAAGGACAAGAATTCGCTCTCGTATATTTACGACTGCTGTCTTAAATTTACGACTCCGCGTGTAGTAATCGGACTTTCTGAAAAAAGTCGTAGCCTCACCAGTACTTTTTTTTTCACAAAGTACCTCATACGGCTTGTACTTCGCGGGCAGAGGATTCGCCCGAGGCTACCACATATGTGTCGTCCTCTCGGTGGATCTGTGCAGCGGCGCGGCGGCGCCCGAGCAAACACGCGCTGCATGCGTGGTTAGTGCGCCGCGCCGCGGATGTGTGCGTGAGGCAACGGTGTGCAGTGCACTTCGGAGCGGACGTCTAGGATACGCAGCTCCCGGCGGCGCATCGCTGCACACTGCGTCATATAAGGGGAGCAGGTAGGTGTAATTAGGGCTCACGAAAAAAAAAGCAGGGGGGGGGGGGGGTAATGCGAACATGCCGAAAGTAGAGTGCCAACAGCAGTCTCTCTTCTTTCCTGTCTATCTTGTTCTGCTTCCCCCTTTCGGAAAAGGCGTTTAGGGCACACTTCGAAAAATCATTGTAGGGCCCAAGCAAAAAATCATTGAAAAAAAAATATAAACTGAAGAAGAAAAATCGAGAAAAATATCCCCCCCCCACGAGAAAAAATAAAAATAAAAATAAACGAAATAAAGTTGCAAAAATTCAAATATTGGAGTAAAAGATCAAAATTTATTTTTTAAAAAAAATCAGAAATTTTCCTTTAACAAACAAAGGAAAAATCAAAACAAAAAATCAAATAAATAAACAAATAAACAAATCAGAAGTCAAAAAAATAATTGTACACATTTTTTATGAGTAATCCCTCCCCCGGGCACCGCTGTGTTCTGTTAAACCCTGCACGGAAGAAGAAATTACATGTTTGTGATGATCGACTCTGTTCGATACAAAAAAAAATCGACAGCTGGTATCGAAAATATACGATACCGATAACTAGAAGCTAGTTGTCACGACCGAACACTTACACGATGAGAATTACTGTGGTTCATTGTCAGCGTACAAGTGTCCGGTCGTCACAACCAGCACCAGGCTGTGGGTATCAGATTTTCGATTCAAGCCATCTAATTTTTCCCATCGAACAGAGTTGATCACCGCAACAAAGTCATTTTCCCCCGTTTGAGCCAGGCCCTGGAAAACCAAGTGCGTACAAGTATTCATTATTTACTGCATACTTTGAGGTATTCGTCACAGAGTGTGTACATAAACGCTGTGAATAGGGTGCACGTGCCCATGTACGCACTATTTGCTGAATATACAGGGTGGCTCACCTACCCTGCTCTGCGCCCAAGTATGCAACCCATTCTACTTCAGCTGAGAGAGGGCAAGAGGTGACGTGGGTAGCGGCCCCTCACGCTCCCCTTCTCACCTCTTGCCCTCGCTCAGCTGAAGTAGAGTGGGTTGCAGACTTAGGCGCAAAGCGGGGTAAGTGAGCCATACCCTGCATACCGAGGGGGCCGCGACTCATGCAATCATGTGTTCACAATCGGAGCAATCTTTGCAATCAAAGTAGAAAAAACCTGCGTAGTTTTAGAGAATTACTTGATTGTAGAACATATTCTGGACGCACTTAGCCTAAATAGCTCAAAATCATACTTAAATACTAATTAATTCGAAAATAAAGCTGTGCAATCCAGCGCAATCGTGCAATCTGTCTTCACGCTTTGGTCGAGTCGCGCCCCCCTCGCTGCATACCTTGGCATGAACACGAGAAAAATCTCACAGCCCCGCGGCTGGCCTCCCCCAGTGGGCAGGCAACCCATCGTACACGCGGCATCAGCGGGACCGTCGACCACCCTGCTGCTAGGCCACACATCCGTCAGGCGAGTCACTCGGTCGGGCCTGAGTCCAGTCTACGAGTCTAGGTCGTGAGGCGCCCCTCGCGTCCGCCAGCGTCGCGGGGATGCTGCTTGGGCGGCCAACGTACAAGGCGGCACACTGTCGTGGTCGGGAGGTGCTGCATGGCTTGCCTACCCGCTCGGCGGCTGTGTGACGACGCGCGCGCGTCCTTGTCAAGGGGCGGCCAACTCGAAAAATTAGAGGACAAAGAAATGCACGTGTATTTCTAGGAAAATACTAGAAATGCGTGAAAAATTGAGGGGGAAACGACTCTGAATTTTGGTGAACAAATTTGGTGAATTTTTGTGAACTGACATGAATTTTTCAAAAATTTTCGTGAATTTTTTTGAATTTCATGGAATTAAGTTTTCTGATTTTTTTCTGAATTTTTCTGTTTTTTTTTCTTTCTAAATTTTTCTTAAACGTTTTGTATCTTGCTGAATTACGAGCTGCACAAAAATGTGTGTGCTGTTTACCACTAGCGAAAAATACAAGGAAAATACATGAGAATACTGATTAATTCATCAAAATACTTCTCAAAAATACAAAAAAAAAATCACAAAAATACAGGAGAAATTACAGGAAATACTACGCAAGTGTACACAGAAATACCTCGTCTCCAGCTTCTCTCTTCTACGGAGTAGCTAGCGGGGACCCATCCGCATCCACCTCGGCTCTGTAGACTGATTCCGCAAAGCGGGGTTAAAATGGCCCCTAAGGTATCCTCTCTCTTCCTCCCTATGGCGTCACCCCATGAGTGTGAGAAGGGCAGAGCGACGACACCGCCCTGCAGAATCAGCCTGCAGACGCCCGGCACGCAGGCCACCCATCCGACGGCACACCGAAAGTAGTGAGCACTTAAACTGGAGATAGGACTGAAGGGCGCCTTGAGGTTTGAGCGAATCAGTATCCAAGTGTCCGATAAGTAGAAGATAAGCCTCACGAGCACCTTTCAGAGAAGTGCGCGTATTATTAGTACCGCTTCTAATACGTTCGACTGGTCGAAAATTTTCGGGTCATTCGGTGTAGACGATCTTGCCTCATGTGGTTGCCAGTTTGGGAGAATAACACTGTCACATGCATCGTTTGTAATCATGCGTTCTAAACTGGAACGCTTCTGCGCGTGAAAATTTCTTCTAGTTTGTCCCTTTGAAATGGTGCTAGTTTTGATTGGCTTCCTCGCTTTTTGACTCAATAAGACTGTTTTGTTAGTAAAAGCTCTCAAAAAGTGTTCATTTTCGCAATAGCTTTTTATTATTGTACTTGAGTGCAAACAGAGCGTTTCGTGCTCTGGAAAACTAAGTGTGTACAAATAATCATAATCATTATTAATTCTGCATATATATAACCGCGAAATATTCAGCACATATATGTGCATATGCCCTTGTATGCAGTAAATAGATGTGTACATGCCTATGTACGAAGGCACTCATGTGTGTACACACTATTTACTGCATACAAGGGCATTCGAAGTACGCAGTCATAATGAATGACTACTGGAACACACTTGGTTTTCCAGAGTGCCTTCCGGGTGGGACGGACGATCAGCGCTACAATTTTTCTGTGGTTTAGGGTCTTGCATCGACTATTACCGCGCTCGTTGTTGGTCGTTCCAAATCGCACGGGATTGCCTTGTTAGAATGCATTACATGCGATCATTTTGAATTTGACGAAGCCACGCTATCCCTGGCTGAGAGCGAGATATAAAAACGCCGCGCTCCAGGATTTTGCCGTAGATACGCTCAGACACGATGAAGTCCGTTGCAGTAGCCGTCCTCTGCTTCCACCTGGTAAGACACGCCGCAAATATTAATCTTCGAGTCAGTAAAAATATTTTTCGCGAGGAAACGTTAAATTGTACCTGCTATCCTTACTAGACTAAGACGTGTCTGTCTGTTTTATGTGCAAGGTGCTGGCGGCGTCGACTTCGTCTGGCGATGATTCAATGAAAGCTGATTTCGATGCCTGCATGCAGGAGACAGGGGCCACTTATGGTGAGACTTTCTGTAAAATTGGTTGTTAAATGGAAGGTAAAAGCGACTTGGCTTTGAAAAAAAATGTTTCCTCTCCGATTTTAAATTCCTATTAATTTTTATTTTTAGAGGAAGGACGCGCCTGGGCTGATGGGGCAGACGCCAGCGAAAATTTAAAGGTAGGGCTGTTTTGGCACTTTTAGCATTTAAAGTTAAATTTTGAAATAAAGTAAATAAATTTTCAATATTTCCAATATTTTTACTTTTAGTGCCAAATGAAATGCGTCATGCTCAAGGCGAAAAAGGTAAGTTGTACGACTTCTCATCTTACAACGAGTGACTTTTTTATTTAATCAACCAGCTTTCATGATTATCAGATGACGGAGGACGGCCACCTAGTGTTGGAACCGATGCTCGAATCAGCACCTCAAGAAATGCATGAAGTGATTCGCCAATGTGTGCAAATCGGTAACTATTTTGTTCATCGTAATCGCGCATTGCATGCAAAGTTCACCTTTTTACCTAGAAATGCATTTAATTCATGCTTTTTTTTCCCTTTTTGCGTACAGACCAGGGAGGAGACCTGTGCGACTTAGGTTATCGCCACCAGAAGTGCATTAGAGAAAAGGCTCCCGAGGTAAAAGATCACAGTAATTGCTGAGTAGTTTTCGCAATTTTTATGCAATACTATATTTAAGTGTTATGATTTGAATTCAGGCCTACGCTGAAATGGTCAAGAAGAACTTCGGCGCCATCAACTAAACGCGATTGAAGATAGAAGATGCAGACCCCCGGCCTCGCAAAATCTTTACATCTCTACAAAAGTAACTGGTTCACGTTTGAGAAGTGGTATTATTATATTTTTGGACAAGTAAACGAAATAAAAAGCTATGAGCATATGTAAAAACAAGAGAAACTATAAACACGAAATGAATTCCGTGTGAAATGGGAAACTCGTTCTTTACTTGCAAACCACTGTCCGCACTTTCATCTCAGAGTTACGATTTGAACTACGCGCGGCCCGTGAAGTAGTTACCGTCGCGAGCCACAGATGGCAGCACAGCTGCGCCCTAACCTCACGTACCATTCCACCGACACGGGACTTAGAATATTTCTGGTAATCTGTTAAGTGATCTTTTTAAAATGCTATGGAAGTGACATAAATCATCGTAATAAACCATATTCATTTAAGGCTGCCGATTTCAAATATATTAAAATGATGCATTCCCGTGGCTTCGAAATATATTTCCCAGAATGGCCAGAGAAGCTGAGGACGCGGACTTAGAATGAAAACACGCAAAATTTGTTAAGAGATCTCAAAAAAGTAGTGTCAAACTTGAAAAAAGGTCCATTATTGGTCACGCCTACAGCATTCCCAGTTTCAAATGGTATAAATTTCATGAGTGTACGTATTCTGTATTGCGAGAATGACTACCGTCACGCGTGACATCGCACTGAGATCAATACTCGTTCTTCTACCACCAAGTAGGAGGTGGTGGTGGTAAAGAACGAGTAAAAATAAAAAAAAATCGAGCACTCAGACATTTCAATCCCAAAATAAAACATGTTGGCTTCCACAGCAACGGTCACAGTTTCTAAACCAAATAGACATATCATTAATCAGCCCTATGGGGTCAATGAGTACGAAATTAACCAAGAAAGACGAGCAGCTGACAAAATTCTTCCCCTGTTCACCCCGTCGTTCAGTCTTTATGAGAAGAAGAAGTCACTTGTGTTGCTCAATAAAAAGCTTTTACCATCAAGGCCGCGCGCTTGGGCCACTATAATTGAATCAGCAGAATGCTAAAGCGCTGCGCCACGGCGGTGGCCCGGTTGCGGGCGCGAGCTGCGCGAGCTTGTCCCAAGCGCCCACTGCACAGGGAGGGAAGTCCCGCCAAAGGGTTACGCGCTACTGCCCCGTACACGTTCAACAAGCGCGGCTCCAGCAAGGCTCCAGCCAGAGACGCCTTCCTGGAAGGGTTTGACCTGCTGCAATCAAAACAACACAAACTTGGCGCCGTCATTGGGATGACAAAATAAGTCCTCTTTTGAGGCTTTTGTTTTGCGAGCCTCTTCCCATCGGAACGCGTAGCCTTACGGTGACGCAGGAATGCGCCCGTGCGGAGGGCGGGGGCTCAGGCTCGAGAGGAAAAGTGTTGCCAGAAAAGTAGGCAGTAAGTGGCCACCACACAGTGGAGTAACGAGGGCTGCATCAGCGCGCGCCTACCAGGCAGGATGCGCGCACATGTGTAACGGTGTTGCCTTTAGTAGGTAGGCGCAGATCTAGCCGAGGTGGAATCACTCATACAAAATGTGTACAATGATTTTTCATGTTTTTTTTTAGGTTTTTTATTTTTCAAGAAAATATCTGTCATTTTTTGATAAATTTTGATCGTTGACTCCCATTTCTGATTTTTTTCAATTTTATTTCGGTTTTATGTTCGTTTTTTCTTAAATTTTTCGGATTTTTCTGTATCTTTCTTCTTGATTTCATTTTGATTTTTTTTAAATTATTATTTTGGGGCCGTACTCTGATTTTTCGAAGTGACCCCCCCTCCCTCGGATGTAGCCTACTTTATTGCACCGCCGTGCCTAGGCTACTTTGCCTACTTTTCTGGCAACACTGCTCGCGGAAAGTCCGCCTTACGTGAGAGAGGTGAGGCCCGTGACCCTGCAGCAGCAGCAGGAGAAGTAGCAGCAGCAGCAGCAGCAGCAGCAGCAGAGCGCCGCAGTAACCGCTTCACAGGTTCCCCCGCGGTCAGTTCTGCTGCGTGATTTGTGACTGCACGCGCGTGTTCCAGACGCACCCGCGAGGGAGAGTGAGTGAGTGAGTGAGTGTGTGTGAGAGAGAGAGAGAGAGAGAGAGAGAGAGAGAGAGAGAGAGAGAGAGAGAGAGAGAGCAAGAGGAACGCATCCTGGTGGCGGCGCCCCGCCCCGCCACGCCCAGCAGCCCAGCAGCCCTCCTGCTGCCGCCACGCTGCTGCTCCGGGACTGACCGGGCCGGGTCGGGCCGGGCCGGGTCGGGCCGGCAGCATTCGCTGATGCTGTAACCCCTTCACTGGCCGATGGTCCGTCCGCCTCGCCTGGCCGGCGCGGCGCTGTGCCACCGCCGTTTTATGACCCGCGCGGCCCGGGTCAAAGCGCGCTCCGCGTCGCGTTCCGATCTGACCCAACTAGGAGGAGAGGGCGCCCGCTAGGGCAGCAAGCAGGGGTCTCAGACATAGCAGACGACGCGCGCGGGCCGGACAGGGTCGGACCTCTCGCTCGCTCCCGCGCGTTGTCCGTAGCCTCATCTCTCTCCCTCGGGGCCGCTTATTGTGACCTGCGGGCCGCCAGTCTGAGACCAGTGCCTCCAAACGGGCTGGCTGTTGCGGGCTCTGCCGCTCTGGCTGCGATGCCGAGGAGCCCGCAACAGCCCGCAAGGTGTTTACTGTCAGCCCGCAAGAGCCCGCAGGAGTTTTGAAGTGCGAAATTTGAAGGAAACTTTCAATTGAATTGCATTATTGTTTTGACAGATGTGAAGAATAGTTCAGTTTCTTGAGATCTGGAAAGACAATGATTCAAATCAATTGAAAATTTCACCCAAATTTCGCACTTAGAAAATCTTGCGGGCTCTTGCGGGCTGACAGTAAACGCCTTGCGGGCTCTTGCGGGCTCCTCGGCATCGCAGCCAGAGCGGCAGAGCCCGCAACAGCCAGCCCGTTTGGAGGCACTGTCTGAGACCTCTGCGCTAGGAGGGCCCCCGTGCGGACCCGGTGGACCGGCGGCGCCGGCAGGCTGGCCAGCCGTCTGATTCCGAAGATCGCTCTCGTACCCCCGTCCTTGTCACACCTATGGCGGTCTCCCATGAGGGAGATGGCAGAGCCCCATGACTGCGACAAGGACGGAGGTACCAGAGCGATATATGTCTTCGGAATCAAGCGGCTGGCCTGGCCAGGAGGATTATTGCGGGGTCGGACCAGCAAGGACCGCAAATAGACGGCCAGCTGACCGGCGCGGCAACGTGCGTCGCGCGCATCACCGAGTTCAATGGAGCGTGCCTGAATGAGCTGTTGCACACACGAGCGCCCGATACTACCGTGCGGTCAGCTGTCGTCGCTCCGCGGACCACGCGGACGCACTATTATATACGCTGCTCTTCCTGAGCTGTTCTGATTGCTCTCGCGCCTCCGCGTCCTTGTCGCACTCAGGGAGCACTGCCATGCCATCCCCGCAACATAACATAGGGCACCGCCATAGGTGCGACAAGGACGGACGGGTGCGCGAGGGTGATGTTCGGAGTCAGACGGCGGAGCGGAGCGGCGGCGACAGCGATTATAATAACGTGAGGCGTTATTCGAGAAAGATGGTGAGGAACGGCTAGTGTCGCCTCGCCTTTCTCTTCGCTTCCTCTCCTCCCCGCGATGTGATGCCAGGGACGAGTGGCGCGGGGCGGCGCGGGGCGGCGCGGGGCGGTGCGGGGCGGCGCGGGGCGGCGCGGGGCGGCGCGGGGCGGCGCGGGGCGGCGCGGGGCGGCGCGGGGCGGCGCGGGGCGGCGCGGGGCGGCGCGGGGCGGCGCGGGGCGGCGCGGGGCGGCGCGGGGCGGCGCGGGGCGGCGGGGAGGTTGGGTCATCCGCCGCTTCTGCGCCGAGGCTGGCGGGGCGGGGCGGGGCGGGGCGGGGCGGGCTCGCGACAGTCATTAGTTTGAGGTGCAGAAGCTCTTCGTATGGCGCCGATGAGGACCATTATGCCCTGCGGACCGGGAATGGAGCATCCCGTGGGCGCCGCAGCAGAGTGTACAGAGAGCGAGTGAGAGAGATATTGAGTTGTAGAAAGGGAGGGGGGGGAGGCACAGGACACCTTGATGAGGCCCAACACATGTTAATGTGCAGCGAGGGAAGGGAGACATTTTCGAGGGAGAGAGAGAGAGGACAAATGAGACGTCAGGTGAATTAGCGGAAGAAGTGGATGCGCAGTAAGTTGCGGGGACTGCACCGAGGAACCTGTAACGAGCGTTGCAAGGAGACACGAGACAGACAAACAGAAAGACAGACGGACGGACAGAAACCAGAGGTGGGCGCCTTTTAATGGACGTGCAGCTGCTGGTAGAATCGCCTTAAAGCTTTGGAGGGACTGAGACTTTCCCGCGGAGATGGGGTGTAGGTTGCGGCTTAGTCTCATATCCTGATCGTGGCTTACCTATCTGGCCAAACTTCTCTCATTATTGATGATATTTCTCGTGGCAGCTCACCCCCCCCCTTTCCCCTTGCTGCTTCCCCACTACCACCTCTCTTTCCATCTTTCACCTGCCGACTGATTCAGAAGAAGATCGCTCTCGTCCCTCCGTCCTTGTCGCACCGATGGCGGTCCCCGATGTTGGGGATAGCGGGTCCCCCACGAGTGCGACAAGGACGGAGGCGCGAGAGCGATCTTCGGAATGAGACGGCTGTTCATACGGCGGCCGGGCCGGCCACCTCCGATCAGGTCCGCAGTGTCCGGTGTGACCCGCGCAGCGCCGCGCCGTCCGGACATGTCTGACGTAACTGAAGGATGATCCTTTCTCTGCTGTCTCCGGCCAGGCCAGTCCGGTCGCGGCCCCGCCCGCCCGAAAAGACTATCGGGCGGCAGCACACATTTGGTAGAGGATTCGCCAGAGACGCCTATAGAGGCTCTTGAACAGCGCGGTGGAATATTCCGTTGCATGTAAGTAAATAACAGACGCCCCCTCGACTTCTCGCGGCGATCAGTAGATGCAGGAAAAAGAAAAGACTTTAGCCTGCTTTCGCCACTCTCTATTGAAGGAGATAAAGAGGTTTCGACTCTTGTACTTAAGTATCAGTGCGTCACTTCATGCTTAGGAACTTTCAAATTCTACACAACACTCCTGTATGCACTGGCTGAGTTTGAAAATCCAAGTGTTGCGGGTCTGCCAGTCCATTCGAAAAATCACTGTACAGCTCCCAAAAAATCATCTAAAAAATCAAAAAAAAATCCAAACAAAAAAAATCAAAATAAAATCAAGTTGAAAGTTGCATGAAAATCCGAAAAATCGAGAACAAATGAACCCAAAACTGAGAAAATGGGGACAAAACAAGAAAAAACACAAATTTTTTTTAAAAAAGTAACATATTTCTTTTTTATCTCGTGAAAAATCAAAAGAAAAATCAAAATCAAAAATAAAAAAAATCAAAAACCAAAAAAAATCATTGTACAAGTTTTATATGAGTGATCCCCCCCTCGGGTCTGCCTCATCTGCCTTCTCCTCCTTCCGACCTATACGATAACCCCTCTATGTTTTCTTTCCCAGATTTCTGGAGGACAAGAAACCCTTTCTTGCGTCCAGCCAGTCCGACTTTAAACCTCTGACATGCATTGCGGCTGAGCATGCCAATTGAGACCGGAAGTGGATGCGGGGTCGCGGGACAGGGCGGGGCGAGGCGGGGTCGGGCCAGGCGGTGGTGGTTCCCCTCCAGCCTGGTTGGGGCGGCAGTCCTGCCAACATGTTGAGAGGTTCTGTCGTGATGGGGACACGGCTGCGACTTCGGCCCCACCCGGCCCGGCCCGGACCGTTCCGGCAACTCGCACCCGTAGAACTGCATCGGGACTGCAGCGTCAAGTCCATCAAGTTGAGGGGGTCTGATGGGCGCGCTGAGCGCTACCTGCCGAGCCGAGCCGAGCAGAGCCGAGCCGTGCCCTGACGCTGACCCATATCATCGAAAGAGTTGTGTCTCATCTGGGATATTGGAGCTTCCGTGACGCAACCCGGTTAGGTTAGGTGACCGCAGCCTGGTCGGAAGGGTCGGGAACGCTGCTGTGTGTATGTGAGTGAGTGAGTGAGTGAGTGAGTGAGTGAGTGAGTGAGTGAGTGAGTGAGTGAGTGAGTGAGTGAGTGAGTGAGTGAGTGAGTGAGTGAGTGTGAGAGAGAGAGAGAGCGAGTGCGAGCATGCTCGCAAGTTACCTCAAAATGATTAATTCAGTGTCTCACTTCGTTGAAGAAGTGTAACATTGATGCAGGTCTCGCGGGGGGCCACCACCGGCGCGCCCATTACCACCAACCCCTTCCCCCTTTACAATCTACTTCCTAGCTGTGCGGGCGCCTGAATGATAACGACCTGGTCCTAACGCGGTGACGTCACAACTCGGCCCCGACCCAGCGTCGTAGAGTCACGCACACAGGGGGGAAACAACTCTGAAATATTTTTGTACACCTCGTAATTATTCAGGAAAATCCATTTGAAAAAATCACTAAAATTTAGGGAAAATTCATACAAAAATTCACAAAAAATCAATCAACATTCACAAAATTAAGAAAATTTGTACACGAAAATTCAGAGTTTGCTCGCATATGGGCGGTGCACACGAAAAGTTAAAGTTTTGTTTTCCTCTCCATACAAGCTCGGCGTTGGCGAACGTTATTGACATTGACGCATAGTGCGGAATAAGCTTTTATTGGGCGAACATATCGAGACAGCGAAACACATATTTCCGCGCAGCGATCCGTGTTCATAATGTGGCCGCGTGGCGCGGCTCGGAACGCGAGCTAAGAGAGCCTTGGCAAGAGGGCAAGAAAAATAAGAAAGAACTGAGTGGAGGAAGTCTGCTCGAACTCCTATTCTAGTAATGATGATATCACGTGTGACGTGGTGGCGCGCGCACACACCTAGATTCTGTCGAGTGCCCGCGGGGCAGGCGCCACTAATGGGCGTGCGGGCGGGTGGGTGTTCGCTTCGGTCGCGGGAAGAAAAGTCGCCGGCGGAGGGCGGAGCATCGTGGTGTGGTGGTGGGGCGGGGTGGGGCGGGGCGGGGCGGGGTGGGGGCCGCGAACCGGTCACAATGTTGTTGCCACCATATCAAATGGGAGGCGAGGAGGAGGAGGAAGACGAGGATGAAGAGGAAAGCAGCGGACGCGGACATTAATGAGCTGCGGTGCCAATAAGCGGTCTGACCAATTAAAAACGGAAGTGGGCGATCGAACGCCCGGCGCGGCGCCCGCGGGGCGGGGCGGGGCGGGGCGGGGCGGGGCGGGGCGGGGCGGGGCGGGGCGGGGCGGGGCGGGGCGGGGCGGGGTGCGGCCAACTGCTGCGGCTGGGCCGGGACGGGAAGGGCCGGCAGAGTGGTGAGGATTCTCGCGCCTCGCGGTCCTCGTCGCACTCATGGGGCCTTGCCATCCCCGCGCCATTGGTGCGACAAGGACGGAGCTACGAGAGCGTTTTTACGGAATCAGATTTCGCGGGTCATCGGCGCACGCAGCTTCTCTTCTAGGCGGTGCAGACGCCCCTGTACCCCTCTACCATGCCCTCTACTCTTCCTCGCCGCATGCGCCTCGTGGAAATGCGTCTCTACGGAACCATCTCTCGGATGCCCCGCCGCGTCGCGCCCGCCCCGCCCGCGCCCCGCCCGTCCACGGGGCGAATGCTTCGAATCCTAATTAATGCCGAGTGCGCGAGGCTATATGGGAGATTGCGCGTGCTCGCGACCTGCAATCGTACGCGAAATGTTTCCTGGAATCCGGTATCGGTCGCTTGTCAAAGGCCCGCGCGGTGCGGCAAGAAGAGCGCTTCCGGCTCGATCCCGCTCGGGGTGCGCTCAATGCGGAGGATCGACAGACAAGTCCTTCACTCAAAAAGAAAAAAAATGTGCACCTTAAAACAAAATCAGTAAAAGAAAGAAAAAAATCACAATTCAAAAAAAAATCATGAAATATGAAAAAAATTGCAAAATCAGAGAAAATTCGGTTAAAATCAAGAAAAATCACAAAAAAGGGATAAATTGGAAATGTCGGGGTGTACGTTAGAATTTATAGTGAAGGAACCCTCGGGATCGACCCGAGACGACTGTTCGGGCCCTTGAGAGCGAAGCTGGACATTTAAAAGTAGGCACACATCTCCGCCCAGGTGTAATGGCTTTACCCGCAACGAAAGCATGCGACTTCTGTCCCGTACACGGGTAAGCCGCCTCGCTCACTCTGCTCCACGCCGCTCACCGCCAAGCCACCGGGAAGTGAATTGTAATCCAAAAGGATACGATTATTTGTAAACGGAGCAATACGTATCTGAAAGGCGTTTTGATTTCCGCACCCTTACCCCATATTCTGTGGCTCCCCCAGTTTCCGCGCGGTCCTCCACATGAAAAGCTGTCATAATTTAGTTTGGCCTTCTTCACTCGGCGTCTCATATAACTTGGGCCCAGCCCAGAGAAACAAGGCCAGGCACGCGTTGTGGAGCTCGCGCTGGTTCGCGTGCACCGCGCCGCCCTGGCGCCCTGGCTGCTGTGCTGCAGCTCCGGCAGCCCCCGTGGAGTGGCCGGCAGCGGAGCAGTTGCGTCACGGGGCGGGGCGGGGCGGGGCGGGGTCATGCGGGGCAGCGCGGGGCCGGCCGGCCCCCGTCCACTCCACATTTACTATGTGTGTCTCCCGGCCGTGGAGAGCATCATCGTCAAATTTGTGTCAGTGTGTGGAGCAAGCCCTGCGCAAACCTTGTGTGTGTGTCTGCCACCTCGTGCCCCGCTGCTCGCGCTCGCGTGCTGCTGGTGGAGCGGAGGCGCCTCCCGCGAGCGAAGAAGAAGAAGAAGAGCGCGAAGAAGTACTTTGTCTGTGATTTCGATATTTCACATCGTCTCTAGTGCCAGCGAATCACGGTTAAAACGATGTCTGATTTTTTGAGGAAAAAGGGAAAACTTTGAGGACCTTTTGGATACTTTGAGGAAAACTCCTTAGATTTTGAGGAAGTCTCCTCAAAATTTGTGGAGATTTCCCTTATTTTTTCAGGAGCCTTCCTCAAAATCTGAGGGATTTCCCTCAAATTACGGAAGTTCCTCAAAGTTTTCCCTTTTTCCTCAAATCAGACATTGCTTTTACCGTGATGCTATGACGTACAAAGTGCTCTTTTACCAGGTACTGTTTGCAGTACTCCTAAAATTACGAAACGGCAAGTGTGTGTACCTCTTTTTCTATTATTATATTTTTTTTAGCAGATGATTAATTTAAGTATTGCAAGCTATAATTTTAAAAACCATAACTACTCGTACTTAAATATACCATGTAATACGGCCTTCAACGAGTACTCTCCTAAATTCTTACAAAGAATTATGTGCAACCGTAATACAAAGCCAATTTTTTTTGTACGACAAAGAAAAGTCCTTGTTTACAAAGGAAAAATAAATAAAAATAAAATAAAAAATAAATAAAACATTTCGGAATGCAAGGAAATTTTCTGTTTATTACGATTGCACAAAATTCATTGCATTATCAGGAAAAAAATAGGAAACAAAATATTACGAAAACATTTCTGCTTAAACTAGCAGAAACGAAAAGCAATACAGAACAGAAATAGCACTATGCAAAAGTGATCACAGGCGCGTATTAAGGGGGGGGGGGGCGATCGCCCCCCCTGTGGCCTCTAGACAGCCGCCTGAAAGGTAGGCAAATTGTGCAACAAACCCCCTGTAAGTAGGCAATCTGAAGGGCACCGCCCCCCCTGTCGGTCGGACCTTAATACGCCTCTGAGTGATCACTGGGCCCAGATTTATTTTGGAGTGCACTCACCTAACGTTGCCGGAAGTGAAACAGGAGCCACTTCCGGTGGAGAAGAAAAACAACAGAAGTACAGAGTTGTCGACTGCGGCGCCTCCCCGCGACACACTCACTCACACACTAACACATGTTCACTTCACATCACACTGCACTGCACACTATTTCACTTTTCACAGTTTAGAGTACGATGCACACACACACACACACACAGCATGTCCGTCGTCGTCGCCGCGCCGTCAGGCCGCAGGGCGAAGGCGAGCAGCCTAGCCTAGCCGGCCATGATGCTCCCGGTGGTGGTAAAATCGGGTGTGTGAGGAGGGTAGAGTGACAAAACGGCGAAACTAAGACGACTCTTGAACGGGCGGCGAAACAAACCCTGCGGGCTAGAAGAGCAGCGAAAATCTTCAAAGTCTTCATGATGCGTCACGGCGGGTCACGGCACTGATTAAACCAGGTAGACGCACGTTAAAACCGTGAAAAGCTGAGCTAAAAGTGCGTCTACCTTGGCCTGCGGCGCGCTAAGGTTAACAGTTAATAATACAGATTTCGATTAGTCGATTATCACTAAGTTGTTTGCTCAAACCAAGTTACGATGGAAACACTGATGTTTCCACATCTCACGTCTCACATTTCACATCACGGCTCGCCCCGGCCGCCCCATGGCACATGCTGACAGGGCTGAGCATTTAAATATAAATTTAAATTTGAATTTAAATTTAGCTCAGCCAATTATTTCACGGAGCACCTGCTCTGTCCGGAGATGCCACGCTGACTCACCGGCGCGGCGCAGCGCGCAGCGGCGGTGACAGAGTCGAGTGAGCGGACGGCGCGATGTGATTGGCCAGAGCCGGCGGCAGACGAGGGGAGTGGAGGGGGCGTGTAGCTGGGCGTCTCTGCGTCTCCTGCTCTGCAGAGCGCTCGGAGTAGGGCGAGCCGGGTGGATGTTAGTGTGGCTGCCAACCGACACGGGGTTGGGGCCCCGTGACAACACCCTCGCGAGAAGACAGTATTTTGACTACTCGCCCCTGAGCGCTAGATCTTCTACACAGATTTTCTACTTATTATACAATGAACTCTGTGCAACCGTAGTATACAAGAAATTTTCTGGTAGGACAAAAAAAAATTCTTTTGTATTACGAAGAAAATTTGGATTTGTGTTGCGATTGCACGGGATTCCTTGTAATACAATAATTTTCTTTGTAAGAATTTAAGAGCATGTGCTCCAGCGATGACTGTATTTGTCTTCTCAGAGCCTCACTCTGTGCGGTGCGGGTGCGGGTCGCCTGTTCGACACACTTACTTGATTGGTACTCTTCATTGTAGAAAGTTAAACAATCAAATCTTTTGCACATATTTGTGCGTAGATTCTACATCGGTTGTCCGACCTTTTTTTGTCCGACCTCGGGATTTTTGCGGCCGCCACCGTCACACGTTTTGTCCGACCTCATTTTGTCCGACCTGGCAGTCGGGGTGTCATAGTTATTTTTCTGTCCCACCTCGTTTTCTCCGTCTTCAACGAACCGTTCGAGTCGCCTGCTATCCTCTGCGATGCAGCTCGATTGTCCGACCTGATACTTTCCCCCAAATCTGAAAAAGTGCCTGGATTTTTTCCGACCTTGTTTACACGTGTAAAATGGAGAAGGAATATGTATCATGGTCGGAGCATGCACCGAAAAAATGGTACAACACCTCAAATTCAATTTTCTTAAAAGATATATTAAATATAAAAAAAAATGAAAAATTGGTAGGCCCCTACCTAACTCGCAACCTGCGAGCCCCGCCTGCTTAACTTCGGAGTTCTGATGGGATCCGGTGTGTTCCAGGCGACCGCCACCCCGCGGGCACGAGAAGTCCTCTCCGCTTCGGGGAGAGTCCCCGCTTAAGGCTGGCGGCCTGTCAGGCCCGCCGTACTACCCTATTTAAACAGCGCCTTGAAGCCGTAGGTAGCATTTCGGACCAACGACTGGGCACCACCGGACCGCATGACCGGTCAGTGGGAGGTAGAGGCAAGGCAGGACGATAGAGGGGGAGAAAAGCAGAAAGAGAAGTTTTTGCGGAAGAGTAAGCGTACGGTTGGTTAGACCTGTACTGACCCGCTCCCGCACAGGTCATGGAAAAGCTGTTTACTAAGGAGCCAGATTCATAGGCCTTACTTCCCCACGAGGGACCACCCCCCGTGGCATGGGACGGAACTTCCTGACAACTCGCTTTCGCTGCCAGTGAAGAACCTACCTGGGAATTGAACCCAGGCCCCAAGTGCCGAGTCTCATGACACCCCGCGGCTTTCGTGGTACTAAGACCACTAGACCGTCGGCGATTCCACGAGGGAGCTCCGTTGAAATGGGGGGTTTGAATTCCACGCCACGCTGCTGTCCTCGGAAAAATTTTTGTTTTATAGCAAGATTTGAACCCGGGTTCTGCGGCCCCCGGAACATTACTGTGCCGGCACGGCTACGACGCCATGGTACAAGACCACTTTCCACTAGGGGTGACGCTGCGAAGAGCTGTAGTCGCCGACGAACCTGTACCGGTGGCGACATCAGTACGCCTGCTCTCCTTTCTAGGACAGACCAGCCGATTGGCGACTTTGGTATCCACATCGTCACCGATAATAGCACTGGGTAGGCAGGCGTTCGAATACCGATCACATTTTTTTTTTCGAAGTAGCTTTGTCTTTTTCAGTTGCCCGAGGCAAAGGACAGTGGATGGATAGAAAGGATTAAGTAGGTAAAAAATAAATCAAAACAAATCCGCACTCGACATTAATGTCGTCGCCGGTGAAAGCACGAGTTGGACAGAGATTCTAATGCCACCCTTATCTGTAACTTCTTTTTCTTTTATTTTTTTCTTTTTTAGTTGGTAGCTTTGCTACGCGGGGAATTTTTTTCTTAAAAAAAAAAAAAAAAAACATCTTTTTCAGTGCCTTGGGCAACTGCAAAAAGGCAAAACTACGTACTGATAAAAAGAAATAAAAGATGAAAAAACAGGGTGGTATTGAGTCAAAACAAATCCACACTCCATATTGAAAGTGTGGATTTGTTTTGACTCAATTTATAAAACCTACTTTTTCTTTTTATCCACTGTACTCGCGTGCCCTTGGGCTGCAAAGAGACAAAGCTTCTAAAAGAAAAAGGGGAAAAAAAAAGAAATTGTGATCGGTATTCGAACGCCTGCCTACCCAGTGCTATTATCGGTGACGATGTGCATACCAATGTCGCCACGCGGCCGAACTGTTGCTGTGTGGAGAGCAGGTTTCCTGATGACGCCACCGGTACAGGTTCGTCGGCGACTACGGCTCTTGGCAGCGTCACCCTTTAGAGGAAAGACGGCTTGTATCGTGGCGTCGTAGCCGTGCCGGCATAGTGATGCTCCGGGGGCCGCAGAACCCGGGTTCAAATCTTGCTATAAAACAAAAATTTTTCCGAGGACAGCAGCGTGGCGTGGAATTCAAACCCCCCATTTCAACGGAGCTCCCTCGTGGAATCGCCGACGGTCTAGTGGTCTTAGTACCACGAAAGCCGCGGGGTGTCATGAGACTCGGCACTTGGGGCCTGGGTTCAATTCCCAGGTAGGTTCTTCACTGGCAGCGAAAGCGAGTTGTCAGGAAGTTCCGTCCCATGCCACGGGGGGTGGTCCCTCGTGGGGAAGTAAGGCCTATGAATCTGGCTCCTTAGTAAACAGCTTTTCCATGACCTGTGCGGGAGCGGGTCAGTACAGGTCTAACCAACCGTACGCTTACTCTTCCGCAAAAACTTCTCTTTCTGCTTTTCTCCCCCTCTATCGTCCTGCCTTGCCTCTACCTCCCACTGACCGGTCATGCGGTCCGGTGGTGCCCAGTCGTTGGTCCGAAATGCTACCTACGGCTTCAAGGCGCTGTTTAAATAGGGTAGTACGGCGGGCCTGACAGGCCGCCAGCCTTAAGCGGGGACTCTCCCCGAAGCGGAGAGGACTTCTCGTGCCCGCGGGGTGGCGGTCGCCTGGAACACACCGGATCCCATCAGAACTCCGAAGTTAAGCAGGCGGGGCTCGCAGGTTGCGAGTTAGGTAGGGGCCTACCAATTTTTCATTTTTTTTTATATTTAATATATCTTTTAAGAAAATTGAATTTGAGGTGTTGTACCATTTTTTCGGTGCATGCTCCGACCATGATACATATTCCTTCTCCATTTTACACGTGTAAACAAGGTCGGAAAAAATCCAGGCACTTTTTCAGATTTGGGGGAAAGTATCAGGTCGGACAATCGAGCTGCATCGCAGAGGATAGCAGGCGACTCGAACGGTTCGTTGAAGACGGAGAAAACGAGGTGGGACAGAAAAATAACTATGACACCCCGACTGCCAGGTCGGACAAAATGAGGTCGGACAAACGTGTGACGGTGGCGGCCGCAAAAATCCCGAGGTCGGACAAAAAAAGGTCGGACAACCGATGTGCTTCGTGCGCGAGCATTTGAACAACGTTTTCGCATAATTTTGTACAAAATCATGAAATTTTGCGCACACATTTGTGCGAAACAAAACGCGCAGGTTGAACTTGGCACAAAATTCGCACAGAAATGTAAAAATAAATTTAGCGTGATGGACTCGCAGTGGAGGAAGTCCCTGCGCGGAGCGCCGCGTGGCGCAGCGTGGCGCCGGGATTGGGATCATCCTCTTCTGCATTTTAGGCCGCGCGTTGCTTCACCCTCTCCACAGCCCATTGAAGCGGTTTCCGATCCAGTGCGCCGCCATCGCGCTTCAATGACGCTGCGGCCGCGTCCGGAAAAGGGCGGCGCCGAGCAACTTGTAGCGATGCTGCTATTGATGTTGTCGTTGTATTTTTTTTCCGGAAGAAGCAACCACCTCGAACGCGCCCCTCCTGCGTAGCAATAACCGTTTAATGAGAGGGGCGCCTTATCAGTGATCATCTCGTCCGGACCGCCACGCCCCGCCACGACCCGCCACGCCCCACCACGCCCCGCCGCTGTATCGTTTGACCGACTCAAGTGAAACAATTAAAGCTGGCGCGCTAAACGGGCGCCTTGGCCCTGGAGGGGTGCCCCCCCCCCCCTCCCCTCCTTCAAATGCTGTTTGGCTCGACTCTTGTCTTAATGTGTGTCCCGGCCGTTTTGTGGTGGTCGCGGACCGCAGCCACACCCTTGGATTTGAACCCTGTGCTTGTCTCTGTTTCTCCAATCAGAGAAGTAAGAGAGAGAGAGAGAGAGAGAGAGAGAGAGAGAGAGAGAGAGAGAGAGAGAGAGAGAGAGAGAGAGACGGGCTGGGGTTGGGTGGTGAAAAGAAGAGAGGAGGCTGGGCGTGTCCGGGCGTGGCTCGGCGTGTCTCGGCGTGGCGCGGCCCTGGCTGCAGCTAATGAACACATTGCGGTTCGCGCTGCAGCCGCGGCACTTTGTCATCGCCGCGCCGACCGCGAGAGCAGGACTGAGTAGCTTATAGGGCTGTGCGGGCTGCATTTGCGCGCCTTATTTAAAACGCGTCCAAGCCATACTTTCCGACTGCGCGACTTCGGTTTATTCGGAAAAGGAAACTGCATTTATCAGGACAATCACTGTAAAAGTCATCCTCGTAAATTTACAACGTTTGTTGTAATTATGATTTACGAGGAGTTCTGTAAATCTGCGACTGCCCATTCTTGCTCATCGACCAAATAATCCAGGTCGATAGGAAGTTCTTGTAAAATTAGAATTTCAGATTGTAATTTTACGACTCACGTCGTGGAAAATTTTACCGTAAACCTACGACTTTTTTCACAGTTCTTTTCAGGAGCCCAACGCACTTTTTGTGATGCATATTTGTTTTTTTTTTCTCTATTTTTTTCTCTCTTACGTGGTGGGTCGTCTACATACATTTACTTTAGCATGTCATCTCCACCTCCTAAATAGAAACAACAACACAAAAAAAAATGTTGAAGAGGGGGGAAAAAAAACTTAACGTGGCGCCCGCACTCCTTAGCAGGAGCCCCACCGTCCAGGAGACGGGGCGGGGCGGGGGCCGAAGGGTGGGGGATTCCTCAGGAAGGGAGAGGAGACGACCCTTTCCCCGCCCCACCGCGCCCCGCCCGCCCCGCCCCGTCCCCCACCACCCTACCCCTCCCGAGGCCCGTGGTGCACCCCACCACCGCGGGCTGGGGCGCGGGGGCCCGGGGGCCCGGGGCTGCGGGGCTGGGGACGGGGACGCCGGCCGCGGGTCTGTCTCTCTTATAAAGCTGTGTCCCGGCCGGAGCGCATCATTGTTGATTGTCGAGTGAGTGGGTGACATTGCGCCGTGCCGACAGAGATGCGTGCCCACTATCTGTTTCTGGTACGTCCCGCCCGTGCATGCACCTGTGTGTGTGTGTGAGTGTGTGTGAGTGTGTGATTGTGTGTGAGTGTGTATGTGAGGGAGGTGTGAGTAAGTGTGTCGTATCAGTGGACTTACACCGTCGCCGCGGGCATCACTTTTTGGACTACCGCCATCCCAGTGCCGTATGTGGATTAAGTGCTCCGTGAACTGTGCAATGGGGAGGCGAGGAATCTGAGGTAGATTTAGAGGTGTGTGGTGTGCGGTCGATACCCTTTCAGATGAAATATCAATTTTTTTTTCTTTTCTTTTATTCCCTCGTCTTCATTAAATGCTCCGTCGAGTATTCGCGCGTTTTTTATATGGAGACTTTAACGCGCGCGTGTACATGGAGAGCGGAACCGTCAGTCCACCTCCTTTTTTGTTTATTTTTCTTCTTTTTAAATGGAATTACAAGTCAGGAGTAGTGAAGTGTCCGTCAACAAAAACTTCTTTTGCTTCTTTTGCGCTATTTTTGATTATTAGATTTCCTTGTAAGGAAAAGACTCGTTACAATCCAACAAACAAAATTTTCTGTAGCAGCTTGCTTGGATATTATCTCGGGTGTTATTTATCAAACTTGTTTTATCGCCTCTGCCTCATCGTCCGCGGCGTGCGCGTACCCGGCAGGTAACTTTCATTCACCCGCGCTGCTACAACCTCTCAAGCAGCGCGTACAGCGTCTGCAGTTAGGCATTACGTCGATGTTGGCGGGACGACGGACTGCTCCGCTGCGTATCGCCGTGAGAAAACACATCGATCACGATGCAGTTTGCAGCTCCAGCGTCAGGGGGGCAAAAAGATGAAAAAAAAAAAAAAAAAACTTGTTGCGCTCAGCTGTTGAGTGGCCGTTGAGCGAGTATAGGGCACAACCGCGGGGCGTGAATGTGGGCGGGAGAGGGGTCCGCACCCCGACCCCCCCCCCCCACCCCCACCCCCCTCGCGAGGAGGCCACGTCCAGGAAATGTCGTGCAGAGCTTTCTTTATTCACACCCCGCGGCCTGGGCGTGGCGTGGCGTGGCGTGGCGTGGCGTGGCGTGGCGTGGCGTGGCGGGAGGGTGCGGGCGGCGGGGGCCGTGTGAACGCCGTCCGCAGCGCGCCCGATGCCGCACGCGCCACGCCACGCCGCGCCTCCCCCATTTGACGGACGGACGGAGAAAAGGCTATGACAGATTATGGACGGCGCGCTCGCTTGATCTGCAGAGGGGAGAGTTGTGTCGCGGCGTGTGCCGCGCTGAACCCGATACGACCCGCTCCGCCCCGGCCCCACCCCGGCGGCCCCGATAGAACCGACAGGTGCACGCTGAATGAATTTGTAGATTTTTTTTTTTGCAAACGTTTGTGCAAAGTTTAACCTGCGTTTCGTTTCGCACAAATTTGAGGACAAAATTGCCTTATTTAGTACAAAATCATGCACGAAAGTTTTCGAATGCATGCACAAATACGTGCAAAAGATTTGATTGTTTAACTTTGTAAAAGTAAAAAATACAAATCAAGTTAGTGTGTGCCGCTATGGTAGACAGCAGGAAAAGGACCGTCTCCCATCTCGGCTTATATATCAGAGCAGAAGAGGTGCTTCAGGAATGACACTCGTCCTGTTGTCGAGGTAGAAGTGGTGAGAGGGGGGGGGGAGGTAGCATCGACGCTACGTATGAAAGACCTTTCTTTCCCCGCGTGCCTGCGACGCTTCCTATTTTTCATTTCCGGTAAAGTCGCGCGGGGCCAACGCGTTGCAGCCGCCGGCAGGTGTATTGGAGTCACGCGTGCATAGCGTAAACTGTCAGGGGAAAAAAAAAAACTCGGTGTTTGGGACGGTAAAGTCTGGTAGACAATTAGGCTGGTCAGCCTGTGCCTGCTCCAGTACGGTCTGTAAAGTACGGACCACGGCTATCTTTAACATCGAGTCTTAACGGCGCCACAGTGAATCAGGTGCGGTCATCCTGTACTTTGTCCACCATAGTTTTCCGTACCCAGTCTTGTACTTTGAGTACAGTGTTTTTAACAGTGTATACTTGCTTCTGGCTGCTCACGGGCAGCGGAACGAGTTCGCTGCTGGGGTCGAGTAGGGTAGGCGAGGATGCATTCGCAAAATGAAAAAAAAATATGTTTTAAAAAAATCAGCATGTTAGCGCGAGCAGTTCTGCCGTTACCTGACCTGACGGCACGGCGGTGACGCAACGCGCACGCCAAGCCCCGCCGAGACCCGCCGACCTGGCAATGTCATTTACCTTTGGCTTTTTTTCCCCTCTCGGGTGCGGCCCATGGTATCCATCTTCCCTTATACCGCGCTGCGCTTTGCTTTACCCCTACAATCCCTATCCCATCTATTTCTCTCGTCTTCACATTCTCTCTCTCTCCCTCCCTCTAGAGCTCCGATCCCGACAAAGCGCGGCGCCTTTCTCCTCTGTAATAATCATTACGGACAAACCAACACCCCGGCCGCACCGCGCGCTGCCCAGCCCAGCCCAGAGTGCGGCCGGCTGCACGGTCCATCGCTATTATTGCTATAAGGACTACGCCTCCGGTCAAACCATTTTAAGCCATCTCTCTCTCTCCCCCCCTCTCTCTCTCTCTCTCTCTCTCTCTCTCTCTCTCTCTCTCTCTCTCTCTCTCTCTCTCTCTCTCTCTGTCTGTCTCTCCCTCTCCTTTCCCTCTCCCCCCCTCTCTCTCTCTCTCTCTCTCTCTCTCTCTCTCTCTCTCTCTCTCTCTCCCTCTCCCTCTCATTTCTCTCTCTCTCTCCTTTCTTTCTCTCTTTCCGTCTCTCTCCTTCGTAATTTTTTTTCGACTCCCTATTTCTCGCCTCTTTTGCCGCGGCTGACACCGAATCAAAGAAGTAACTAACGTGCCAGAGTCTCGTGCTCCCTGTCGGCTCCTCACAGGTGGGGCGGGGCGGCCCCTAAAAAAGTCATTTAAAAAATCTACAGATTAAAAATAAAATTAAGAAGAGAGATACAAAAAAATTCGAGAAATCGAGGAAAAATAAACAAACACCGAAAAAAAGATGGAAATAATGGAGAAATGGAGGTAATATATCAAAACTTATCAAACAGTAACGGAAATTTTTCTTCCAAAATCAAAAGAAAAATAAAAAAAATTACATTTAAAATTTAAAAATAAATGATTGCACACATTTTGTATGAGTGATCCTCCCCTCGGCTCCCAGCCTCGCGGCTCGCGGGACGGGTTAGCCCATAGGCCGGCTGCAGCCGCCCTGTTCCGTCCGCCTTTCTCCCCGCATGCGTCTTCGCGGTCGCCCCGCCCCTCCCCACCCCACTCGACCCCGCACCGCTCGGTGCCACCGAAGATATCAGCCCGGCGCGCCGACCCCCCGCGGGGCCACGAGACACTGCGGGCGGCGTCATCATACCCTTCATGGACTTGTGATCGGGCCGCGCGTGAAGCAGTTTTTCTCTCTCTCTCTCTCTTTTTTTTTTCTTTTCCTTTTAGTCTCACTGTCGACATTTGGGGATCCGAATATAACTGGCCGATGGGAGCCTCCATCTCTCTCGCAGAGTCGCGATGCATTTCTGATACCGGTAGAGGTCAAGACGCGTTTTCATTTCATCCATTTTTTCTTCTTTTCTTTTCTTTTGACGCCCTGTTGATGGCGGCACAATCCTATGCGGCTTTCAACTTCATTACCAAGCACGACTGAGCATCCCTAACGACCCCACGAGGACGTCACCTGGCAGTCTGTTATGTGCCATAATCTGCCGCCATAGCATGAGTTTGGGGCGCGTGCCTAACCTCGCGGGCGTGGTGGAGTGTACCGGGACGGGGTGGGGCGGGGTGGGGCGGGGCGGGGCGGGGTGGGGCGGGGCGGGGCGGGGCGGGGCGGGGCGGGGCGGGGCGGGGCCGGGAGAGGCGCGGCGAGTCGCGGGGCGGGACGTGCCAACTTGCACGCCGAATACGGCGCGGAAATGTCGTTCGACATCACGCTGGTTTAATGGCGGCGAGGAGACACGCCCCACCTCACCCCACCCCACCCCGCCCCAGCCCGCCCCACCGCGCCTCAGGCGCACGCCGACGTCGCACCGCGCTTTCCGAAAGCGCTTTCAGTCCTGCCCGCGATGCGATAGAGAGGCTGAGGCTGCTGAGCGATTCCGCTGCCGCGCGGCACTCGTCGGCGTTCTTCTTGAGAGCGAGTGAGACAGAGCGGTCTCGCACCCGACGGTATAGGCGCTCGTTGAGAGCGAGAGAGATGAGCGCGATGACTGACTGATACATAACGCGGCGGGCGGGGCCTTGCTGCCCCGCTAAGCCCTGCTGTCGGGTCGGGCGGAAGCGTGCGGAAAATCCTCCAGGCGCGCGCGCGCGCTGCCGTTTAAATACGAACGGCGGCGGAGGCGGTGCGACGGCGGCGCTGCCAACTGAAATTAAATCCTCACCGCAGTATTGCGGGGGCGGCGCCTTGTTATTGCGATACCGCGGCGCGGACTGCTGCGGCCGGGGCCGGACCAGACCGACATCGTGACATTCGTAGAACTACAGCAGCGGCGGCTCGGCTCCAGGTGGGAAGGGGTAAAAACTATTTAAAGAAAGGAAATTGCAATGAGGTAAAATGTGCGAGCTGGTAATTGTGCGAGGAAGGGTTCCCCGGTTTCCCCCAGACCTGACTATGGTGGTCTGCGCGAGGAGCAGTGCTGCCACCGCGGCTGTCATTTTAGGATTAAAACTTCCCGCGGGGTTCGAACTCGCAACTGCGTTGTTTTCGCTTCTCAGTTTATTCTTTCCTTTTTCCTATTTTTTTTGTCGAGGGGGGGGGCTCCCCTTTGACCGACGTCCTTCGTCCTCGGTCCAGCCCGGCACTGCTGATGGCTACTGGCGCCTTTCTTTTCGCCTCACTGTGGGAACGCTCCGCAATGAACCACGTGGTGACAGAGAGAGAGAGAGACAAGGATAGAAAGAGATAGAAAGGAGAGAGAGAGAGGGGGGGCGGGAGAGGCGAGGAGGCTAGAAACACAAACTGAGTGGTGGGAGTGGGAATGCCATCCGGTGTCCGGTGTCCGGCCAGGTCCGGTCCGGCCGCATGGCAGGCGGTGGCATCACTCATTGCAGCTCCCGGTTCCCTCCGTTGCTTCCCTCTCCCTCTCTCCCTCGCTCCCTCCCATTCTCTCTCTCTCTTTCTCGCTCTCATCCCGTCTCATCTCCCCCTCCTGATTGCTGTAGATGGCGCGCCGTCGTCCTGACGTAATCCTCAACCTCACCACGCTGTAACCAGTCCGGTCTCTCCCCGGTCCTCCCCTCCCACCTGTCGCGCGTTTCCCTCTTTTCTTTGCTTGTTTTAAAACTTATTTTTAGGTAAGAGACTGCCTGAAACAAGGCCCATAATGTCGCATGTGGATTATGACGTTCGGTGGTATTCGCGAGGCTCCCCCGGCGGGGACCGGAAATCAGCTGCTCTCTTGGTTAGTTGGCGATAGCGCCACCGGCGCCGTTTTGTGCTCTGGTTCCGGCCCTGGTATCTCCTCAGCCCCGCAATTGTTATGCGATATCGCGCGGCTATCGCGGCCCGTCTATCTGCCAGGGCCATAGCCCGCCGTGCGCGGGGCGGGGCGGGGCCTAATCTGCACAGAGCATTATCTGCAGGAACCGGTGCATACCAGGCGCCGCAAAGCTCGCGTGTCGCGAGTCGCGACCTTAGGACTTGGCCTGCAATTTTTTTTTCGCAATCACAATTTATTTAAATTTATTCCTATGGTTTGTTTTTTTGGTTTTTTATTTTATTTTTTTTTTGCAAAAAACAAGACAAGTTTCTCCTCCAGCAGTGTGTGTGTGCGCTAGCCGTGGGTCATAGGGGTGCGCCGGTTATGGTGAAAAAGTCCGCGAGTTTCTTTTTACGCGCGCAGCAAAGTATTCTCGCGCGGCAGGGCGAGGGGGAGGTGTGGTCGCGTCGCAAGTCATAATGAGAGATGACCGCGATTAGCCCGGCGCGCACGCTGAGCCGCGCCGGTCCGGAGTCAGACTGCAGCCGCCGGGTCCGAAGTATATGGCATGAGGTAGTAAGCAGGAACACCTGTCACATAACACCGAGGAGGGATCACTTACACAAAATGTGTACAGTGATTTTTTTTCTGACGTTTCTTATTTTTTTTTTTGTTATTTGATTTTACAAGGAAATATTAACTTTTTCAAAAATTTCGATACTTTTCTCGCAATTTTTTTTTCATTTTTTATTTCATAGCTTTTGTTTATTTCTTCTCGATTTTTCAGATTTTTTTGTATATTTCTTCTTAATTTTTAATTTTTTTTTAAATGATTTTTTTTTTTTTTTAGCCGTTCAATGATTTATCGATTTTCGCATAACACACACAGACAGTCACACTTGCACACACACACGAGCGAGCGTGCGCGCGCCTGGGACAGAAGGGAGGAAGCAGCTGAGCAGCGCGCGCGAGGAGTCCGGCAGCAGCTGCAGTAATTATTATTAAAACTGCCACTTTCTACACGCGCTATCCCGCCCAAAGGCCGCTGCTTAACTCGGCCCGGGTCGGCTCGGCGGGGTCAGCGCGGTCACCTTCGTCACGTGGCGCGCCTGCTTCGTAACGCGGTGTCACGCGGCCGTTGTCACGCACGTCACGGTGTGCCAGGCAGACTCATATGTCATACCGACTCTCTGCTTCCGCGGCGCTCTCCGACCCCGCCGGCCCCGCCGGCCCCGCCCCGCCTCACCGCGCATGCACACTGCACACCGGACGCCGCCACGCCGCTGGAATGCTATCTAGTTGAGCGTAACGCTCCATGTGTTATTTCGTGAAAGTCTTGATGGATGCTGTATATACTTACTCTCTTTTGCAGTGGCATGCGCGCTGCTTCCCCTCTCCCCCTCCTCCTTCTCCTACTCCTCCCTTCCCCCCTTATTCTCCTCTCTGCCCCAGCATCTCTTTCCCCCCTTCGCTCTTGCAAAGGGATTACGCAGGGCATATTTCCTGTTCTGCTAAACCGGATAGGATGGATATAAGAAGAGAAGGATCACGCCTGTGTTTGTAAATACGCATCCTTTATATGCAGATGCAGGACTCGTCTCCGTAACATTATTTTCAGCACATGACGCTAACGAAATCGGTTCACGATAGGCAACTTCTCGCGCTGCTTTGCACGATCGCAAAGAGTTTGAAGACTGATTCTCACGATGCGAGGCTTCTTTTCTTTTTTTTTCTCTCTTTCTTGCTCGAACTCCGAGCGAACATAAGGGAGTGAGCGAGTGGGGGCGGGCGGAGGAGGAGGAGCCGACACCTGTAACGCGCGACGTTTTTGTACCAGCGACGCTATGCTTCCCAGGAACGCCCCGCCACGCCCCACCCCACCCCACCCCGAGGGAGAAAACCTCAGCAGCGCGGTCCAGAGGCGCCTGTTGAGGCGGCGGACCCGCTTTGCTGCGGTCCAGGCTCCGGGCAGGCAGCGCGCGGGCCGTGTGGTCGCGAGGTGAGGCGGTGCCCTCGGTGGCACCGTTGAGGCAGTGTGCGGAAGTTTTCGGACACACACACACACACACACACACACACACATCCTGCATCCCCGCCTGTTTCGCCCTTTCCCTCTTATTCGCGCCGCCCAGACAAGCAAACAGACAGACCGACAGCAGGTGCGTCTCGTGCGGAGGAGCCTTTCGCACGGAGCGAGCGCGGCGCTGGGAGGCGGGGATGAAATAAAAGTACTGGCGGGCCGCGGTAATGGACCGTTCGATCGCGAGGATAAGCACTCTCCTGATCCTCCACCTTTCTGTCTCTCTCTTTCTCTCTCTCTCTCTCTCTTTCTCTCTCTCTCTCTCTCTCTCTCTCTCTCTCTCTCTCTCTCTCTCTCTCTCTCTCAATTTCAATTTCAATTTCAATTTCAATTTTCAATTTCAATTTTCTCTCTCTCTCTCTCTCTCTCTCCCCCCTTCCTTTTACTCTCACTCAGACTACGTGTGGGGTGCGTCGACAGCGACGCGACGCGGTCAGGGGACGAAGAAGTCATCTCACTCCTGAGGAGGTGCGTCCGTCATTCGGTCAGTCAGTCAGTCAGTCAGTCAGCTCGCGGCTGCTGGCGCCGCGACCCGCGACGCGACGCGCAGACAGGAAGCTCGCGTGATAGCATCGGGATCATGATGCGGTGGTCCGGAAGAGCAGGTCTCCTCTCCTCTCCTCTCCCCTCTCCTCTCCCCTCTCCTCTCCCCTCTCCTCTCCCCTCTCCTCTCCTCTCCTCTCCTCTCCTCTCCTCTCCTCTCCTCTCCTCTCCTCTCCTCTCCTCTCCTCTCCTCTCCTCTCCTCTCCTCTCTCTGTGGGAACTAGTCCGGACTCATATCAGCGCGGGACACGGAAAGGCAAAGCGTTGTCCAGCCCGACTCGGCCCGGCCCCGGCGCGGTCCGGTCCGGTCCTCGCAGAAGTAAAAGGGGTCCCTATTGAATAATGCCCTGTGGGAGCGTGCGCCCGCTGTGGTGGGGCGGGGTGGGGTGGGGCGGGTGGGGCAGGCGGGGCGGGGCGGAGCGTTACTCCCGCTTTGCTTTGCTTTCCTCGCAGCAGGAACAAACGGCGCGAGTGTGCGCGGCTGACTTGTGACTTGACGTTGTTGGTGTCGCGCGGCGTGCCGGTGGAATGAAGGTGTGCCATGCCGGCGCCCTGAAAGGCCGTCTCTGTCTGTCCCCCGTCAGCACGACGCGGTCCCATGTCGCGTCGCCCGCCAGGCAGGCCACGACCGCGGCCCAGCGCGCCTGCGCAGCCGCTCTCAGCACTTGTCTGCCTGCATTTTTCTTTCAAAGGGGAAAACAACTCTGAATTTTGTACTAAATATTTTGTGAATTTTCGTGAATTTTTATTGAATTTTTGTGAATTTTTATTAAATTTTTGTGAATGTTTGCTAGAATTCCATCTAATTTTTTCGGAATTGTTCTTTCTTTTTCTAAATATTTTTTGCCTTTTTTTCTCCAAAGTGTTGAACTCCGACTAGTTTTCTTTCTCCCATTGCTTTTGACGACGGTATGGTTTTACATCATATTTTGCCAAACCGTTTTATACGTTTCAAACAGTTGACGGCGGCGGTGATGGTGGTGGTGGAGAGCGGAACAAAAAAAGGCTCCCATGGCCTGTCCCGGCCATTAGGCGATAGCCCCTTGTTTGCTCCTCTGCTCCTTTCGCTCGGCCCTGCCGGACCGGACAGGTGTCCGCCGCCCCGCCCCGCCTCACCCCGCCTCACCCCGCCCCGCCCCGCCCCGCCCCGCCCCGCCCCGCCCGCCCCGGCCCGGCGTGGTCGATGGTGAAGATAGCACTGGGAAAGCTGCTGCTGCAACTGGGGTAGAGGGGGGAATAGAGGGTCACCTCCCTTGCTCCTGCCGGTCCATCAAATATCGCGATGTGCGCGAGATATGATGGCGGGGGTTGACCGCTCGCCGGCCACGCCGCGCCGAACCACCCGCGTCTGGCCTGACGCCCTGTGCCTCCTCGATGGTCCAGCAAGGGCCAGGCGGATCCCAGACTGCAGACTGGCGGCCACCCCGGGGAGGGAGATGAGAGAGATGACAACCGTGAGAGTGAGTGAGTGAGAGGTTCGACTCGGCTCGTCGTCTACTTTCTGTGTCTGAGACCCCTGGCCTGGTCCGCAGGTCGTGTGCAGGTCGTCCACGAGGAGGTGGCATAGCGTCTCTCTCTCTCTCTCTCTCTCTCTCTCTCTCTCTCTCTCTCTCTCTCTCGCTCTCTCTCTCTCTCTCTCTCTCTCTCTCTCTCACACACACACACACACACACACACACACAGACGCACGCGCGCACGAGGTGCACGAGTGCGCCGGCCCTTCCCACGGCTAGTCCGTCCTGCGGTTCTGGAGATGCGCCGGGCGGGCGGGCGGCGCGACAGTTCGGACAGGCTCTCAGGACAGGACGCAGTCTCGACCTGGACCCGCGCTGGGTCACGGCGCGCGGAGGAGGAGGACGAGGAGGAGGACCAGAAGGAGGACGACGAGGAGGACAGCGAATAGGACGGCGATGAGGAGGAGGGGGAGGAGGAGGAGGACCCGCCATTGCGCCCAAGTGTGAGAAGACCAGCCCTTGCCGAGGATTATTCTTTGTTGCGGAATGAGGAGGAGGAGGTGGAGGAGGAGGTTGAGGCGGAGGGGGCTTAGCGCAGTCGCCGCCGGTCGCAGTCCGGCCCGGGCGCGCAGTGTGACGCCACGCCACGCCACGCCGCGCCGCGACGCCGCGGGGCTGCGGTTTGCAACATCTCACTGGCGCCACAGCCGGGCCGGGCCGGGCCGGGCCGGGCCGGGCCGGGCCGGGCCGGGCACGGGCGCCACTCTGGACGAGCAGGAAAAGGACGCGATGACACGCGAAAACGGAAAACACGGTCGCGCGCGTGGGGTCCGCCCCGCCCAGCCCCGCCCGCGTAACCCACGGCGGGGGTGCGGGCGGGGCGCCCGCCGTGCGGGTAGGCAGCCGTGGCGCGCGGCTGCGCTCCGAGGCTGTATGTTGCCTACCTCACGGGCGCTTCGGTGCCGCTGTACCCGGCGTGGCGTCTTCTTGTCGTACTGGTGGGTTTCACCGAGGAGCAGTCCAGTCCTGCACGGGCGCCTTGCGGGTAGGCAGCCGTAGCGCACGGCTGCGCTCCGAGGCTGGATGTTGCCTAGGTCGCGGGCGCCGTGCGGGTAGGCAGCCGTAGCGCGCGGCTGCGCGCCGTGACTGTATATTGCCTACCTCACGGGCGCTTCGGTGCCGCTGTTCCCGGCGCGGCGTCTTCTTGTCGCTCTTGTTTCACCGAGGGGTCCTTCACTATAGAAAAAACCAGTGCACTGCACAACCTTAAAAAAAAATCAGAAAAAAATCAAGAAAACAATCAGAAAAATTCAAGGAAATAAAAGAAAACCAAGACAAATCACGAAACACCAGAAAAATCAGAAAAATCGGTGTACGCTAGATTTTACATTGTTGAAGTACCCCTCGGGTTTCACGCACATCCATGTACGTGCGAGTGTCGTGGCCGCATATCACATTCTTCGAGATTGTGAAAACTGTCGATGGGTCTCTTGCACTACATTGTATTTCATGTCTTTCCTCAAGTCGCGCGCCGCCTTGCCCCGCTCAACCGGGTCCCACACTACCGCACCGGCGCGTTTCGTCAACGGCAGTGATAATGGCGTAGATACCTAGGCGGACCGGGCCAGGCCGGCGACGAGAAAGAAAATGAATGGGACGTTGTCGGGGGTCGTCTCCTTCCTGGTCGTCGGGCGGTCGCGGGAGAAATTTTGTTCTGGCGTGCGGAAACGAAAACGGTCTGCCGTTAGCCAATCGCCAGTGGTTGGTCACACACACATCCTCTCCCAAATTCACTACCACCACCACTACCTCCCAACACCAACAGGTCTCCGCTATTTGTGTGTATTTGTGTATGTTCTCTCTCTCTCTCTCTTTTTTCTTCCCTTCCTCTACCACCTCTTTCTCTCCAACGTGAAGCATCACTTTGTTCCCCTCCATTATTCATAGGCCGCTCGGGGGGATTAGCGCGAGGAGTGGCTTCTCGGAACGGGGCGCCGGCGGTAGCCGCGCAACCGGGCACGAGCCGAGCCGAGCGGGGAGAGAGAGAGAGAGAGAGAGAGAGAGAGAGAGAGAGAGAGAGAGAGAGAGAGAGAGAGAGAGAGAGAGAGAGAGACCGTAATAGAAAGAGAGGTGATTTGAAAATCGAGACCGCAGAGACTACCGACCGACCCCGGGAGACACTAGAAGGCGAAGAGGGCCACCATTTTAATAAACTAAAGAGCCCGAGAAGGTGTGGAATTCCCCGCCCTCTCGGTCCTATAACATTGAGATGCACCAGAATCGTCGTCATCCGGACGCTTTAAATTGCTTCCGCTTCCGATTGCACTGAGTACAGAGACTTGTCGTAACTGCTGCACGCGGCCATACGAAAGTCATTCATTTTTTCTTCGTCTCTCCACGAGCCAACATCGGGTTGTGCGTTCCGTCTTGCCGTTTGGTGTTGCCTGCAAATTTGGTCTTCCCTGTCTTCTGTTTTACAATAATAGATCTTTTTATTCTTCCGCCTTTATTTTATTCCACGTTGGCCTGGCGTTTGCAGCGAAAGTATATATAGGAGTGTCGGTGTACAGGGCAGGGCTGGGCAGGGCGGCGCGGCGGCGGTCGGGCCCGCTGCATGGCACATTGTGCTGAGCTGAGAGGCTGAGCGCTGGACCGGGCCGGGCCGGACCGGACCGCACCCCGCGACCGCGCCGAGATGACGCCGTCTCGCTGTGCACGGAGCGCTGATTGCGAAATGCGGGACATTGCAAACATACACTTTTCCCTCGCGAGCACCGGGGTTGAGAGCAGGGCTCCTCCTCTTCATTTCTAGACGACGTCATTGTCTTGCTGGGGAGTATAACCTAGCTAGAATGGCTCGAAAATATAGCAAGAGATTTCACAATGATTGTTGGTATTCTGTCACCATTCTTTCTCTGCACAAAAATACGCAGGCTTTTTTTCTTTTTTTCTTCTTTTTTTTTTGGTAGCCGCGCGCGCTCAGAAAGGTGTAACTTTATGGAGAGCCTTTCATAATACCTGCGAAATATTATGGATATTACCGAGGAACCGCCTCACATGGCATGCATGCACGATGCACGGAGTATATTATTCTTATTATGCGAGTGCGCTCAGCGTGCCGAGGCGTTGGCCGCGGATAAATGTATCGGTAGCCCACTAACCCGCGGCTCCGCGCTCCGCCCCGGCCGGTCCGGTGGCAGCGAGGAGTGAGAGCAGCGGCACGCTGCACTGCACGGCCCGGCGCCACACCACACATGCACTTTCTTTGTTGCCCCGCGCGGACTGACTATACCACTTCTGCTTCTGCATCGCGGGAGGGAGGGAGTGAGCTGCCGACTTATTCCGAAGAGCGCTCTCCTAGCTCTGTCTCTCTCGCAGCTGGACGGCGAAGCCCATGAGTGCAGAGAGAGAGAGACAGGGCGAGGAAAGCGCTCTTCGGAATCAGTCGGCAGGGAACGGGGAGGAGGAGGAGGAGGAGGGGAAGGAATCAAACGGACGGAATGAAATGAACGGTCTCATTCGGCTCAGGCAGGCAATCGCTTCCGACTCGGCCGGTGGAGCAAGGTAGTAGGAGAGGGTACGGCTGGAGGGAGCTGTGGCGGAGCAACCGTCGCGAAGAGATTGAAATGCTAACGCGCTAAGAGCTGCACGTGTGTGAGCGAGGGGGAGGGGGGGGGGGTCACTTCGAAAAATCAGTGTACAGCCCCCAAAAAATCATTTAAAAAATCAAAAAAAAAAAAAATCAAAAAAATCAAAATACAATCAAGTAGAAAGTTGCATAAAAATACGAAAAATCGAGAACAAATTAACCCAAAACTGAAAAAAATGAGAACAAAACAAGGAAAAACACAATTTTTTAAAAAAGTAACATAATTATTATTTCTTTTTTATCTCGTGAAAAATCAAAAGAAAAATCAAAATAAAAAAAAAATCAAAAAAAATCAAAAATCAAAAAAATCATTGTACAACTTTTATATGAGTGATCACCCCTCGTGTGCGAGTGTGTTTGCAGAGAGGGGTACGCGATGCGTATGGAGATTAGTCTGACGTAATAAAGACTAAAATAAAAACACAACCGTATTCCTCCTCATAATATACACATAATGGGGAATACGCCTCGCTGTTCTGCTGCTGTGGGGGAGGCGCGCTGCCGCGTAACCGCAACCCGCGGCCCCGGCTACGGCGGCAAGCCCTTTCCGGGACGGCACATGTCACACGGGGCTCTGCTAATCTCAGCGGGAGACTGGCCGCCCCGGTGGCCCCGCCCCCGCAAGCACCGCATACATCACTCACGCTCATGCCCTCCTTGTGCTTGCAGGCGTGCCTGGCGCTGCTGGCCGGCTCTGCGCGGGGTGCCGACGATGCCGCCCCCGAGGCCGCCGCCGCCCCGGCCGCCTCGCCGTCATCGGGCGGCAGCGGCGCCGCCGCCGCGGCCGTGATCGACGAGCCCAAGGAGGCCGAGATGCTGGACGTGGCCGAGTCGTCCAACAACAACACGGCGGCCGCGGACGAAGGGGACGGCGCCGGCGCCTCGCGGTCCAACACGAAGCGCACCATCGACCACAGCCTGGGCTACGGCTACCGGTACAACACGGTGCTGCGGCCCGTGCACGTGCCCGCCGGACACCACCACCACCACTACCTGCGCCGCCCCATGCAGCCCGTGCCCATGTACAAGCTGCAGCAGCGCTACCCGCACCACTTCTTCTCCAGCAGCGCGTCCAGCGGCAGCGGCGGCAGCGCGAGCGGCGCCGGCGGCAGCAGCGCGCCCTTCCGCTACTCGCAGCCGCTGCCGATGCCGCCGCAGCGCGAGGAGCCGCAGCCGCAACCGCCCATGATGCACCACGGCGAGCCCATGGCGCCCATGGCGCCCATGGCGCCGCGGCCCGTGACCGAGGCGCCCTCCGGCCCCGGCCCGCACAGCGAGTCCATCAGCCTGTACCGCGCCCAGCCGCAGCCCGAGCAGCACCCGTTCGCCTTCGAGGACGACCTCCCCAAGGCCAAGCAGCAGCAGCAGCAGTCCGAGCTGGAGGCGCAGGGCGACGCGCAGCCGGTGCAGTACGCCGACGAGGCCCCCGCCTCGGCCCCGGGCCCCAGCGCGCACTCGTACCAGCAGGTGCTGCAGGCCGAGCCCACCTACATCCTGACGACGTCGGCGGCCGCGGCCAGCCCCTCCGCCGCCGGCCACATGTTCGCCAGCTCCTCGCCGCTCGCCGCCATGTACGGCCACGCCATGGCGCACGCCGGCCACCCCGTCATGTACGCCACGGCGGGCGGGCAGCACGCCGCGGCCACGCAGATGATCCCCGTCATCATTGTGCGCCTCATGGACTCGCAGACCGCCGCGGCCACCCTGTCGCCGACGGCCACGCTCGCGCACGCCATCAGTCCGCTGGGCCACGCCATGGGCCACGCCATGAGCCACCACGCCATGCCCTACCCGCTCATCAGCATGCAGTACCTCCGCGACTACCTGAGCAAGCTGTACGCGCCGGCAGCGCCCGCACCAGCGCAGCCTCAGTACGTGACGGCCTCCGAGCCGGACCCGCTCCTGTACTCCAGCCAGCTGTTCGGCTCCACCCAGCTGCAGAAGCTGCAGCTGCAGCAGCAGCTGCACGCCCAGCTCCAGAAGCAGCTGCAGATGCAGGTGCAACAGCAGCAGCAGCAGCAGCGGCCGTCGCAGTCGGTGGCCGAGATCCTTCAGGAGCAGCACAGGCAGAGGGTGGCGGCAGCGCAGGCGCAGCAGGGCAGGACGGAGGTCACCGTCCACAGGAGTCCTGCCATGTCGCCGCAGGACTACAAGGAGTCCGTGGAGCAGCAGGAGGAGGCTTGAAGCGGTGCGGATAGCGAAGCGGAGCTGGGCTGGGCTGAGTTGAGTCGGCTTCGTGTACATAATTTATTGTTGAAATGTTGTTACGTAGATGGAGGTGAGGAGAACGTGTTGGCCATTCTACTTGTCTATTTAAATTATATGTTAGTTTTATTAATTATTGTTAATAGTTTTACCATAAACACTTAGTTTTAAGCTGGAAACCAAAAATAAAAGACTTGTTTTTTTATTTGCAATGAGTATTGTTTGCTTGTGTCACCATTGCGTACATAATTACTTACGTACAGGAGCAGGTACAGAACAGCAAACAGAACACAACAAAAATGTTCATTCCTGCAGAGGGAATAATTTTTGGTAATTAATAAATGACTAAACAATGTTTCAGAATGAAACCTCTGTTAAAAAACAATAAGATTTACACCATAAAATCATTGACTTTTCCAACACGAGTTTCACTGTCAGAATCAAATGATGAAAACGCGGGGTTATAATGCTCAACTCTAACCCTATTATTGGTTTCTAGTTTGGAATTTAAGTTCGGAGCATCTTTTACTTCATTAACATTGAAGAGTTGCGCAGGAACTGTTGTTGTAACAGTTTTTGTGTCTTCACTCTCTGAACTTAAAATTGAGGTATCAGTTGTTGAAAGATCAGCAGCAGGTAGCTGTTTTCCATTCTGGCGCAGGCTCTTCAATTTCCTTTGACGAGGCATAGGTCGAGGTGGTTGCTTTTCTTCAACATAATGAAGTTCAACAGTAGAAGAGAAATTAGCTTTCCTAGAATTTTGCATTGAAGGCATTTCTCCCACTAAAGACACATTGATTGGGGAATTATCCTGAACTCTCTCCGTTACATTTGAATGAGGTACAGAGTATGCTATTTCAGTATCAGCCTTGCTTTTATGTTTGGAATATTTTTCTACATGAGTAATAGGTGCAGTAGGACTGCTTCCAGCTCGCAGGGAGTCTATGGAGGTGCCAGGGCTACTTGGATCTGACTGCTTTCGAGCCAATTTATCAAGCTGTTCTTGTTTTGAAAGTCTCCCAAGGTGAAGAACATAATCAAGCTGTTTAATAATATACGACAAATGTTGATTTTTCTTTAGTCCTTCATCTTCACACTCAGGATTTGATTCAAAAATCGATGCTCCACCACTTGGAATTAAATCTGATAAAACATGAAAAGAAATCCCTCTCAATACTCCTCAATATGTCATTCAAATGAAAACAAGCACAGACTCAGAAACTACCTTTCTTTGATGCTTCTGTTAGTTTAGTCTGAGTCCTTTTGACCTTAGCAACTATTTGGGCAGATTTGGCAAAGGTATCAATAGGTACATGTCTATCAACTTCTTGTTGCCCTTGCAGACCAACATCCTTTCCAGAAGATTCCCTTTATAAAAAATATATGGCAAATAAGAGAGCATACTAATTTTTTTAATTCTGGGATATCAAAGCAATTCATACCTACCTATTATATTTACAAATAGCAACAGGTGCATGTATGCCATAGACTGAGAAAGCAGCTATATGGTCAAATGGATGATAATCAACAGCACCACTTAGTATAAAAGTTGAAGATTCAGGTTTGTGCCCTGAGTTCCTTAGAGAAATTGCATGATGAGTTGCCTGAAATATTGCTGAGTACGATGTCATTAGCTGACCTGTATCTGCATTCCAAACATAAAAGGAGCCATCTTCACTCGGTGAAAACACCAAACCACCACATGGTGTAATGCATGCCTTGCTATGAATTCTGAAGAAAAGTAAAAAAGAGAAAAAATACAGAAAGGAATATTTTTACCAAATTTATTTTGGTAATGAAATTTACCACATATTGAACATATGTGATATATTTAGATTGGTAGTAATAATATACCTGTGATTCAAAGCACCTTTAAACCACTGAATAGCAACGCCAGTGCCAATGTCAATCATTCTCAGCAAACTGTCTCTTGCAAGCACAAGCATACGTTTACCTCCAGGGTGAAGTATTAAATGGTTTAAAATCACTCCTTTCAATTCACGAACAGTCAAAACTCTAAAACCAAATTTGAAAATGTTAGCATTTGTTATGTATTTTAAAAATACTCTCAGTCAGAGGAACTCTCAGACTCAATACGTAAAATGTTAGATCAAAATCAGTTTACCTTATTTCAGACAAAATTCCCTCAGTGTTGTATTGCCAAATTCTTATTTGTCCATTACTGTCACCAGAGAAAAGATTTCCATTTGAATTTACACACAGCGTACTCACGTAGCCCTCATGACCATTGATCTCTTGCTTTAGCTGAAATCATTTATTTGAACATAAATTTTAATTAACACTGTACCATATTTTGAAAAGTGCTCTCTTGAAATGAGACATAACAGAAAATGCATCAAACCTCAAAAGTAGATAGTTCGCTATTTTCTCTCCAGATACGAATTATTTGGTCACAGCAACCAGTTGCCAGGCTTAAGGGCTTTGTACTCAAAAATACAGCACAATATACAAACGACGGGTGAGGTAACATCTAAAAAGCAAAGTTTATCACCAAAGCAGTACGAGGCAATTTATGTTTCTAAAAAAAAAAAAAGATAAACATCTGCAATATAACAAACCTGCATGGGTGAAATCTTTTTGCTTTTTACAGACCAAACACAAGCTGTACAGTCAGCAGAAGCAGACAGAAGGAGTTGATCATTTAAAGACCAATCCAGAGAATAGATTAAACCAGGATGACCTTGGAACCGCACAACTTCGGTCCCATCTAATACCTATTGAAAAAATCACATCAGGCAATCTTCAAGCAAACTATCAAATGACTTGATATACTTACTCTGTAAACATGTATGCTATGAATGTTATGAATTGTTCCTGTCACGGCCAAATAAAGTCCATGGTGGCTATATTTAATTGAGAAACTGCCATTTAAGCCACTAGGGAGATCTAAAAATTTTTCATTGGGAATCTTGCAGGACTGTAATGGAAGGCGGGACCAAACCACCTCATCTTTGAGACTTCTACTTGAATTCCTGTGGCTCTACAACAACAACAACAACAAAATTTATTACATTTTTTAATCTATGTATGGACACAATTCAAATGGAGTAGAATGACAATACATACACTTGCAATTCTTCGACTGGTGCCAGTATTTTCAGCATCTTCATCATCATCTGAAACATTAGTGCTTTCTGAAATCTGTTCGGGCTGGAGAGCAAAGTAGGACCTCAAAGCTGGTGTGACATCAGATGGTAGAGGAAGACTGTGGACAGTAATATGAAGGGTAGATGGATAATGTATCCATCCTCCCTTGCTCCACCATCTATAAACCTAATGACATTTTTACTTGTTAAAAGTCAAAGAAAATACTACTGTATATGAAGGAAAGAAATACCTACATCACATTTATCACAAGCATTCTGATTATTCCTTATTGTTTTCTCTGAGCGAGGTTTGTACAGCTGAAGTCGCAGCTTTTTATCAATGTTTAAAATGTCATTTGCTCCGCGAGGCTTTAGAAAAGCCCAGGCTATTCTGTGCCATCCACTCTCAGTACCTTACAAAATAATATGACCCAATAATTAGAGAAACAAATTAATGAAAATATCAGAAATTCAATTACAAGTTGTTGTTTTTTTCTTTTTTTTTTTTTCCTACATTTATTCCATTATTATTATTATTTTTCTTTTTACTTACCAAGCTTTTCATATTTTGAAATAGCAACATCTACTGAAACACAATCTAAGACTTCAAACAGAATTAAAATTGAAGCCTGAGGCTGTAATATGTGTTTGATATCTTCATTAAAAAGTAAAGTCTCTTCCCATATAGGAGTTAAGGACCTTAAAAAAAAACGACAAAAATGTAACTTTCCTTTTTTCCTTAATTAAAAGAAAATTAATTTGAGAGACAAAAAAATTCATGATGCTAGTGTTTCATATACCTTGGGTCTTTAAAAGTACAGGGCTGACATGTTAGTGGTTGTATGTAGTCAATTCTTGGACCCTCTTGGTAATAGGACACATTTCGCCCTGATTGACTTTTCTTTAGATATTCACCAGTTTTGGTATCCAAAATGTGGACACGAACCATAGGATGTTGAATGAGACTATCAATCTTAAAAGAAACATTGGAAATTAAGTTCATTGGATTTTAAACATACTAAGTGCGCTTATTGAAGCATGAATTATTTACCTCAACGCCTCACCTTCAGTGTATCACAACGATGTATGGTTATTCCTATGATTTTTTCATACGTGTACTGGACTACTGCTTGTGAATTTTCAGAATCATTTACAATTGACTTGCTCCTCTTCTGTGTATGGGCAACACGCCTCTTTTTATGTCTACTATCTGTTGGTATTAGATCATTGGAACTAGTGTCAGTGCTTCCATCTTCTCTTCTTCTAGGTTTATGAGGTGGTAACTGTGGCTTGTTTTTCTTGAGCTTCTTACTTCTCGTGTGCCTGTCTGACAACCCTAGATTGCTTTCCGATTCAACTTTTTCTTGATGGCTTTTGGGGTCCTCTAAAATTTCCTCATATGATGCAGCATTATTCATGCCTCTGGCTGAATTTTGATTAAACCTATCATCAGTCTTGTCTAAACTGGTTTCATCAATTTCTTCATACGATGCTGATAAACCTTTCAGAGGCTTGAGCTCATATTCCTCAACATTGTTTCCCCTGGGAGAGGAAGTTCCAGATAAAGTTAACTGAATTGTTTTACTTGGAGATGCAGCTTCTATTGCAGTCATCACAGAATCTGGACTTGAAACACGACTTGATGTCGTCTCCCTAGATTCCCTCGATTCATCTCTTGAAGGTGTTATGCTAAATGTGTCCCTCTTTTTTGGTGTTGAGTTAGCTCTTTCTGTCAGAGAGCTATGTGAATGAATCAACACTTTGGTTTTTGGAGGATTGCCATCTTCCGAATTCTCGGGTATATTATGTTCATCTGAACTAGAAATAGGGGTAAAATCCTTAACTTCCTCAAGACTAGTATTGACTGAGTTTTCATTCTGATTATCTGGCCAATCCAGCTCACTGGATGTTGAATGGTCATCTTCTGTTACCAATTTTTGTGTTGATGTACTAAGCTTTTTCTTTGACCTGCCAAGAAGAAATTTGAAAATATGAACAAAGTAAGAAAGATAAAATGAGAGATTCAGTCACATTATTATTAACTGACCTTCTTTTGTGAGGTTTCACATCCTTCAAGAAATCACCTTTCAGAGATTTTCTTCCTACTTTCCCACTTTTCTTCTGTGAAAATAAAATGCCTCCACTTCAATACAATAAATTTTCATTGAAAAAACTACTTAATTCACTGGAATTTGAGTTTAAAATACGGTATACAGAAGTTGATTAATGATCTTATGTCGTGGACTTATTAATATTTCAAGTTGAGATAGCAGTATCGATGATGACTACACTTACAACAGTTTTGAATAAAAGATAAAAAATCTTTACATTGACAGAAAATGGAATGTTACTGTTCCTTACAGTTCTTGCTAGTTCATCAGTTACTTTTACCTGTATCCCATCTTCTTGGCTCAGAGCAGCTTTCAGTAGAGTGTCAAAACGTTCCTTTGTTTCTTGTAGAATTGACGACTTTGTCACTGTCAGAGGAATCTCATCATCCTTACTACGTTTACGATTCATAGCGACACTGTCCTTTGATTTTGATTGTAGAAACTCTCTACTTCCTTGCCAGTTGTCCACAGTTGCCTTCGTCTTCCGACCGTGACAGATAAACAAATAAACAAGCAGAAACGAACACCGTTTCACATTGTTTCCATGGCAACGTCGGTGCGAATAGGGACAAGTCGTCTGTATATAATATGAAAACTCGAACTCGTACTCGTACTCGCTGATCGAAGATCGAAGTAGAGTAGAGGAAAAGGTTTAGGTTAGAAATCTTTCTGCTAGAGGATTTACAAAACTTTCTTAAACCAAAGGAAAACACAAAGACACTCCTCCTACTGTTTACTGCTCCAAAGGTAGTTTTCCATTAACTTTTGAAATTCCTGTTTTATGGATTATTTCAGTTTCTCTCACACTCGTTTTAATGTTATTGGTATAACTAACCTGATTTGTATTGGTGTTACATTACCATGAATAAATAAATAAATAAATGACCGCTTTTTTTTAGTAATGATAATAACTATTTTCTGGATTATGACTCCTGGTGCATTTGCTTGAGCTATTGCACTAGTGATATGGGTTTTCATTCCTGCCCAACTTTTTCAGGCCTTGCACGATGTCGGTGTTGATGAATCTAGCAAGTGCAATTTCAAGCTGCACTCCAGTTCTTAGAAGAAGTTTTCACTCAAGTGTTCCCTGCCACCGACTACAAAAACTGTCCCGTTTGCGTGTTGTTGACAATAGTGAGCTCGGAAAGCAAGCTATGTTAGAAGGAAAACCGCCCCGTATCATCCAAGTTTACAACAAAACTGGCATTGGCACTACGGGTAAGTATGTGGTGTTTAGAGGGTGTGTTTATTTCCTTTTATCTGAGAGTTCGATTTATGAAATGGGTGGTACGTTTTTTGTTTTTTTTTTCAGGAGATATTGTGTTATGTGCCATAAAAGGACTGAAGAAGAAGGGAGTTATCGTCGGTGTCAAAGCTAAGCAGCCATGTTTTTCTCCCAGAACAGATTCAAATAATGTTGTTTTGATTGAAGATAATGGTGCCCCTCTTGGTACTCGTATTGTAGTCCCGATTCCAAGTGTTCTGAGGACAATTTTGAAGGAAAAGACCCACGCAAAGGGAGCTGATTATACTAAAGTTCTTAGTATTGCTACAAGATTTGTGTAACTATGGTCCAATGTGGATTTTACACTGATAAATAGCATTAATAAATTGTTGTCTTGTTTTTCTCTAATGTGACTGATTCGTTCTCATGAAAAAGCTTCTCCTTGGATAGGTTTCTTAAAATATTTCAGGAATGCAGAAAAAAAAGATATTTTTATTTCAATAAAGACACCTAACAGTGTGCATTAAGCCTTCTTGGTATCTTTCAGAAAGATGACTTTGCAATGGCTCTCAAAATAAAATCCCTCTCTGTGCCGAATGGGTTGCCTACCCACCTTCTTGAGTGAACTATTATGGTCTTCAACTTTGGGCTCGCCGTCCTTCTTCCTGTTTGTCTCTTATTGTCTAAGGACCTGTCAGGGAACGCTCGCGTCCTTGCAGCTCGAAAGAGAGTGCGTCGTTGATTCAGAGTAGTGCACTGTATCGCCAGCCGATAGTTCGAAATCGTGTTCGAGTGCGTCTGCTTTTTTGTTTTATCAGTGAGTCCGGCGCGGGCGCGGGCTCGGGCTCGGGCGGTGCCGCCGCGGTACTTAAATGCGCCCGCTAGCGGGGCCGCGTCGGTGTACTTAGGGAAGCTTTCGCTCTAGGATCAGCTGTGTGTCGCAATCAGTCGCAATTCTATCGACATTTAACCAGTTTAACTCCGCCTCATACCTTGGGTCATTTGTGGCCCGGTTCTCTCAAGTCAAGTCATCTGCGTCCCGTCATCCGCGATGGCCCGTTGCACCCTCAGCCTGGCGGCGGTGGTGGTGATGCTGGCGGCCTTCCTGAGCGCGAGCGCGTCGTCCGCCTCCAAGGTAGGATGAGGCCGCGCCGCGCGGGCCAGGACGACGACCTACACCGAGCGGCGCAGCGGTGTATGTGATACCATAACGACCGACGCGTTTTCAGCTGCGCGCCGACGCGGGGCAGCTGGGCGTCGAGGGTGTCGTCGACAACGTCCTCGTGATCATGCACCGCGAGCTGGGCCGCCTCGGCCTGGGCACCATCGAGATCCCGGACGTGGCCGGCACCCAGAAGGGACTGACGCTCGAGTGCAGCGAAGGCATGATGAAGGGCCTGAGGACCCTGACCAGGACTGGCAGCGCCGTCGTGGACCACGCCGAGGACCACGTCATGCTCAGCACCTCGCTCACCCTCGGCGCGCTGGAGATGAGGTAGACACCACCGCCGCCCACCATGCCTACTCTGCTGTACTTTTTTTTAGCAGATGATACGAAGGTATCAGCCTGCTTGTACTGTCATACAGCGAGCAGTATGCAGAGAGCAGCGCAGCCAGCAGAGAGCAACCGGCAGAGCGAGCAGCCAGTGTGGCATAATATTATACAGGGGGGAAAATTTCGCGCGGCGCTCGGCGCACGGCGCGCGCCCCTCACTACTCCACGCCACCTCTCGGGACGCTGTGCTGCCGGGCCGCCGGGCCGGTGCCCCCTCCCGCCCCGCGCCTCCCCCCTTCCGCTTCCCTGCAGCCTGCGACGCGTAGGGACATCTACCATACGTATCATCTGCTTTCAAGTTCCGGCGCTCCGGAACTTTTTGGTCACGGTCGCGTGGTCTGTTTTTTTTTCTCTAGCCGAGCGCGGGAACACCGGGGAACACGCAGGAGGAAGTACGGCCGCGTCGCGAATATGTGGATTGGGGAATGTCGTCGGCTCTGAACAGTGTCGAAGCCCTTTCGGATAGTGCGTTGAGGGGGGAATTCCCTGCGTGCGGCCGCCTCCTCATCGTGCAGCTTGAGGGGGGGGGGGGTGGAGCCACCGAGCGTCGCGTCCAGTGTTTGTTTGGCAAACTACTATTAGGACAGTCGGCGCGGCCGCGTCCCCGTCAGGTGAGGGAGGAGAAGCTACTGCGTGGGGAACTTGTTGTGCCTCGGCGGCAATTAAGCAATAGGAAGGTGAAACGATTATACCTCGTCTCGTGCATGCGAGCAACATTACCCGCGGCCACGCGCTCCGAGCCGGCCCGACCCGCGGACCGGATCGCACCGGTGGCGGCGGCGCGGCGGCGGCGTGAAGCCCGCGGCCAGCGGCTGCCAAAAACAAACCGAGAATCGAATTTAATTGCCTTTCAAAAAAAAAAAAGGAAGGCATCGTTGTTTGAGCGGGCTGTTCGGCTAGTGTGGGTGTACTGGTACGCGCCAGGGGGCCTGGGCGGGGGACCCCTAGCTTGTTTGTAGTGAGTTGGTCATGGTCAGTTCCATTCCCCGTTTTTGCATCGGCCATGCCGGGAAATCTATACATTAAAAAATAAAAATCTATATAGGCCAGCATACATATCACTGCTGGTGTGGACCCGGTGGTGGATATCCGGCCTCCGGGCTAAGCGAAGTGTGATGGGAGGGGAACGGGCCCGGCTGCCAACATTTAAAAAAAAATCGGTGAGAAGGGAAAAAAAAAGATTTTAACTAGGCTTATTAATCGAGTGAGCAATATTAAATTACATAAGTATGCTTAATATTATTAAATTTAAACGATCAGTTCATTTTCTGCGGTAAGGGGCCATGTGAAACAAAACACGCACGTTTTACGTAGATTTTATAAGGCAACTCGGTTGCCTAAAAATCTTGTAAAATTCAAGTTTAAGGAACTGCAATCTGATTGCGGTTGGAAGCCTAGGGGGCGCAGGCGCGCTCTTCGCTCAGCCCGACGTGCGCCTACCTAGCAATAACTACGTCGTCCCTTCCCGTGCAGCTACAGGGTCCACGCCAGGTACTTGTTCTTGTCGTTCACGAGCGACGTCGGCGCCACCATCGAGCGGAACTCCGTGTCCATCTCGGTGGGCGTCCAGTCCAGCGACGCCTCGTGCTCCGTCGGGGTGCAGGGCATGAGGGTGGACGTCCTGGACGGCATACAGTGGAGGACGACCGGCTTCAGCACCATCAACAAGCTCGTGTCCACCGTGCTCAACTTCCTGGTGCCGCCATCCACGGTGCAGGGCTGGATCAACGCCGAGCTCGACCGCGCCTTCAGGGACTACAAGGTGCCCTGCATCGCGCTCATCCCCGGCCTCGGCAACAGCACATGGAACTGTTAATAAATACCACGCTCAGCACTTTGGATTTTCCCTCCTTTTGCATTTCCGCAGACACAACGTGAATTTTACATTTTTTGAAACATACATATCACGGACAAAAAAAAAAAAAAAAAGTTCCCCGAACTAAAATTTTTGGTAATTTTTGAACAACTTTTTTTTCGGTTCTTATTGCTGCTGACGTTTTAGGAGTCTACATCGGTTATCCAATCTTTTTTTGTCCGACCTCGGGATTTTTGCGGCCGCCACCGTCACACGTTTCTTTTTGTCCGACCTGGCAATCTGGGTGTCATAGTTATTTTTTTGTCCGACCTCGTTTTCTCCGTCCCCAAAGAACCGTTAGAGTAGCCTGCTATTCTCTGCGATGCAGCTCGCTTGTCCGACCTGATTCTTTCCCCCAAATCTGAAAAAGTGCCTGGATTTTTTCCGACCTTGTTTACACGGGTAAAATGGAGAAGGAATATGTATCATGGTCGGAGCATGCACCGAAAAAATGGTACAACACCTCAAATTCAATTTTCTTAAAAGAAATTTTTTAAAAAAAAAATTGAAAAATTGGTGGGCCCCTACCTAACTCGCAACCTGCGAGCCCCGCCTGCTTAACTTCGGAGTTCTGATGGGATCCGGTGTGTTCCAGGCGACCGCCACCCCGCGGGCACGAGAAGTCCTCTCCACTTCGCTTCGGGGAGAGTCCCCGCTTAAGGCTGGCGGCCTGTCAGGCCCGCCGTACTACCCTATTTAAACAGCGCCTTGAAGCCGTAGGTAGCATTTCGGACCAACGACTGGGCACCACCGGACCGCATGACCGGTCAGTGGGAGGTAGAGGCAAGGCAGGACGATAGAGGGGGAGAAAAGCAGAAAGAGAAGTTTTTGCGGAAGAGTAAGCGTACGGTTGGTTAGACCTGTACTGACCCGCTCCCGCACAGGTCATGGAAAAGCTGTTTACTAAGGAGCCAGATTCATAGGCCTTACTTCCCCACGAGGGACCACCCCCCGTGGCATGGGACGGAACTTCCTGACAACTCGCTTTCGCTGCCAGTGAAGAACCTACCTGGGAATTGAACCCAGGCCCCAAGTGCCGAGTCTCATGACACCCCGCGGCTTTCGTGGCACTAAGACCACTAGACCGTCGGCGATTCCACGAGGGAGCTCCGTTGAAATGGGGGGTTTGAATTCCACGCCAAGCTGCTGTCCTCGGAAAAATTTATATTTTATAGCAAGATTTGAACCCGGGTTCTGCGGCCCCCGGAGCATCACTGTACCGGCACGGCTACGACGCCACGGTACAAGACGGCTTTCCACTAAGGGTGACGCTGCGAAGAGCCGTAGTCGCCGACGAACCTGTACCGGTGGCGTCATCAGTACGCCTGCTCTCCTTGCTGGGACAGCCCAGCCGCGTGGCGACTTTGGTATCCACATTGGCACCGTTAGGAGTACTGGGTGGGCACAGGTTCGGATACCGATCACAATATTTTTTTTCCGAAGTAGCTTTGTCTCTTTTAGTTGCCCGAGGCACAAGGACAGTGAATAAAAAGGATTAAGTAGGTAAAAAATAAATCAAAACAAATCCGCAATCAACATTGATGTCGTCGCCGGTGAAAGCACTAAATGGACAGAGGTTCTATTACCACCCTGTTTTTTCTTCTTTTTATTTCTTTTTATCAGTACGTAGTTTTGCCTATTTGCACACTGGAAATCCAAGTGTACGACTGTCGCACACTTGTAGGTGTGTGAATCTTCATTCGTACACTTAGGGGGGGGGGGGGGGAATTTTTGACTACCACTTAAAATATAACTTCTGAGGTCAGCATCATCTCCGGCGTAAAATTTCCTTTCAAACGAGCTCGCATGTGATAGGGTTGAGAATGTTACTTTACCATGGACACGCCCCCTAAATACAACTTCAGACATTTGATTTGATGAAGATACCCACTTCAACATAAATCGCAACCCTATCACATGCGAGCTCGTTTGAAAGGAAATTTTACGCCGGAGATGATGCGGACCTCAGAAGTTATATTTTAAGTGGTAGTCAAAAAGTTGCACCCCCAAGTGTACGAATGAAAATTCGCTCACCTACAAGTGTGCGACATTCGTACACTTGGATTTCCAGTGCAGTTGCCCAAGGCATTAAAAAGATGTTTTCAAGAAAAAAATTCACCGCGTAGCAAAGCTTACAACTGAAAAAAGAAAAAAAATACGGCATCAATGTTGATTGTGGATTTGTTTTGATTTATTTTTTACCTACTTAATCCTTTTTATTCACTGTCCTTGTGCCTCGGGCAACTAAAAGAGACAAAGCTACTTCGGAAAAAAAATATTGTGATCGGTATTCGAACCTGTGCCCACCCAGTACTCCTAACGGTGCCAATGTGGATACCAAAGTCGCCACGCGGCTGGGCTGTCCCAGCAAGGAGAGCAGGCGTATTGATGACGCCACCGGTACAGGTTCGTCGGCGACTACGGCTCTTCGCAGCGTCACCCTTAGTGGAAAGCCGTCTTGTACCGTGGCGTCGTAGCCGTGCCGGCATAGTGATGCTCCGGGGGCCGCAGAACCCGGGTTCAAATCTTGCTATAAAATATAAATTTTTCCGAGGACAGCAGCTTGGCGTGGAATTCAAACCCCCCATTTCAACGGAGCTCCCTCGTGGAATCGCCGACGGTCTAGTGGTCTTAGTGCCACGAAAGCCGCGGGGTGTCATGAGACTCGGCACTTGGGGCCTGGGTTCAATTCCCAGGTAGGTTCTTCACTGGCAGCGAAAGCGAGTTGTCAGGAAGTTCCGTCCCATGCCACGGGGGGTGGTCCCTCGTGGGGAAGTAAGGCCTATGAATCTGGCTCCTTAGTAAACAGCTTTTCCATGACCTGTGCGGGAGCGGGTCAGTACAGGTCTAACCAACCGTACGCTTACTCTTCCGCAAAAACTTCTCTTTCTGCTTTTCTCCCCCTCTATCGTCCTGCCTTGCCTCTACCTCCCACTGACCGGTCATGCGGTCCGGTGGTGCCCAGTCGTTGGTCCGAAATGCTACCTACGGCTTCAAGGCGCTGTTTAAATAGGGTAGTACGGCGGGCCTGACAGGCCGCCAGCCTTAAGCGGGGACTCTCCCCGAAGCGGAGAGGACTTCTCGTGCCCGCGGGGTGGCGGTCGCCTGGAACACACCGGATCCCATCAGAACTCCGAAGTTAAGCAGGCGGGGCTCGCAGGTTGCGAGTTAGGTAGGGGCCCACCAATTTTTCAATTTTTTTTTTTTTAAATTTCTTTTAAGAAAATTGAATTTGAGGTGTTGCACCATTTTTTCGGTGCATGCTCCGACCATGATACATATTCCTTCTCCATTTTACCCGTGTAAACAAGGTCGGAAAAAATCCAGGCACTTTTTCAGATTTGGGGGAAAGTATCAGGTCGGACAATCGAGCTGCATCGCAGAGGATAGCAGGCGACTCTAACGGGTCATTGAAGACGGAGAAAACGAGGTCGGACAGAAAAATAACTATGACACCCCGACTGCCAGGTCGGACAAAAAGAAACGTGTGACGGTGGTGGCCGCATAAATCCCGAGGTCGGACAAAAAAAGGTTGGACAACCGATGTGCTTCGTCGTTTTAGAGGTCAAAACCAATATTTTGTCACAAAAACATAATTTTGTCATTTTAAATTGACGTGTTGGTTACAAGGATGAAAACAGATCAAAACTGTTTTAGTTCTTGGTTTTACTCTTGAAACAGCTCGTTAATTTCAGCGACCAAATAATAGTTCTGGCTTCCAAACGTTTGTTCTGACCACTACAGCATCGGCGGAGTTATTGGAACCAAACAGAGATTTGTTGTCTTGGTCCGAGGAACTAAAATGTATTTATTTTTCTTCTGCGTGATTCGCCCCGACCCTACTATCGCCCCAACAGTGAGAATCAGACACATCCGAGGAAGAAAGCCACGCCCGCCGCACGGCAGATCTGCATCGCTCGTCTGCATTCCAGGCGCTAACGCGAGCGGGGTGGGCTAGGGCGGGGCAGGGCGGGGCGGGGCGGGGCGGGGCGGGGCGGGGCTGTACCAGGCGGGATCCCTTCCGTCGCGTTACGCATTGATGCAGACTCAGTTTATTGCTCCGAGGAGCAGCGGTGGGGGCGTCGGTGTGTCGGCCCCTTCGCTGGCCGCGGCGGGGCGGAGCGGGAGGGGACAGGGCTGGCCGCGCGGGGGTGCGGCCGCGAGGTGGGGGTGGTGGAGATCGACGCCGTGGCCGCGACGCCGTCGCAGGGCTGCTCTGCTGCGGCTATAAGCTGGCCGGCCCGGCGCGCGCCCATCCAGACACTGAGCAGCGTACGGCACAGGTGCAGCACAGGTGCAGCACAGGTGCAGCACAGGTGCAGCAGAAATAGTAGTGGAGCTCGCCTCGCACGAGTACGATACCCTGCTCGCCGGCGAGGAGCGCCCGTCCCCTGCTCGGATCCCCACACCGCAGCCGGCCAGCACCATGGCGGCCACAGTGGGGCTCGCGGTGAGTTATTAGGCCATCTATGGTGCCCATAGTGTGCCCCTCACTTATTCCTCCTTCCCCCAGTGTGTGTCCTTGGGATCGGCTAATAAGTGCTAGTGTTGTTGTCGCGGGGTCGTGGAACTCTTCGGTCGCGGTCGGGATCCATGAGAAGGTCTGGTAGATGGCGGGGGCATAACGCCGCATGTCTCCTGTATCTAGATTGTGCACTTGGGCGGACCCAGCGGTTAGGTTCAAATTTGCTCGCTAACCCGAGCCTTATAATTTCAGAAGTGGTTGTTGTAAATTAAACCCTCTTTTATTTATTTTTTGCTGTCATCGTATTATCCTATTCAACATCGTTTCCTGCTTACAGAACTTTAACCAAACAATTCATGGCAATTCATAAAAAAGGAAAAAAAGAAAAAAAACACTTTCATTTTCTTGATAAGTTTTTTTCCTTCAACAATTTTATCCTTATCTTTGGTCCAGACAATTTTTTTCTATTTTTTTTTTCAAGGGAAAATTTTGCAAAGTCATTGTCTGGTTACGATTATGACTGTAAGTCCTCATTGGGGCCTAACTGCGCACTACTACTGCCGGCTTATTCGCGGGCATTGGCTCCCCAGTCGGTCAAAACAAATCTGGACGAGGGCAGGGCGGACGGTTGCCGGTGGCCGGGGGAGTGGGGACAGATTTTTGGCTCTAATTTACGTTCATCCTTTACTGTACCAGACCGCAGAGACGGAGTTCGACCCGCGGCGGCGCCGCTGTGGTTTCTAAAGAGTCAGTCGTAGTCGTGCGTATTTTACTACGCGTTCGCTGGTAATCTAAACGAGTGGCGCGTGGCCGATGCTCGACGTGTTCCGTGGCCGGCGGCTGCCGCGGGGCCGGGCTGCTGGGCGCGGCGGTGCGAAAACTTTCCAGCATTGTACAGGCGGTGCTCGTCTGTCGCGCGTGGTCGTTTGTCGCAAGCGGAGCAAGCGGGGTGGTGCACAACGGTGCCGATCCCTTGCTGCACTGTTTTACTTCCTGCCCCCGCCACCACAATCACTGACAAAAGCAACCGCGCACCGCATTGTTTGCGCGGGTCTCTGTACTGCAAAGTATCCACTGTAAAGTCTCTATGCGTCGTGCCGAAAAAAAAGGGAGGGGGCGGAAAAAAAAAGACCGTGGGAGGAGGGAGGCAACAGTCTTTTAAGCAGCGGGTGCGCTCCGTGCCAGGGGGCGGGGCAAGCCGAGGGCGCTTATTGGCAAATCCCTAGGCGAATCACGGAAAATGCAGCTGTATGCGGCCTCTTTCGCGACCAGCCGGTTTGGGCGACGAACGTTCGGTTAGATTACGTTAAATCACTTTATTCCCTGTGCTTTCTGCAGCCGCGCGGTGGCACGGGCTGAGCAGAGCAGTTGCTACGTTTGGGCCGGGGGAAGGGAAGGGAGTATCTCTCTTAGCTTTCGCCGTGCTCCTTGAATCCGGGAAAAAAAGTAAGAGGGAGCATCGTTTGCTGAGAGCACTAATTGATATGATCATGCGCGCCAGTATTATGATTCCTTGATGAGGTGACGCGGTGAAGCAAGGATTGCCTGCACGCGTGCAATTTTTGACCGAGAGGGCAGGAATATACGGAAAGACAAAATCAGCGAGTGAGAGGGAGGAAGTGGCGAGGAGTAGATCGCATGTCGAGCGGATAATGAGTCCCGCGGAGATGAGAGGGGCGTAAGCCGAGGTGCCGCGGCAGCGCCGCCTCGCCACGCCTCGCCACGCCGCGCCACGCGCTTAGCTAGCGTGAGTCTGTGGGTCGATTGCACGATATGTGTACGTTTAGGTAGGCGCCTCTAGCGCCGCCGGCCATAGGAACTGCCGAAACCAAGGAATCACTTTTATTTTTCCAGTTTCTTCTCTTCTTTTGTTTTCATTGTTATTGGCTGCTTTCCTCTGCTCTGACATCCGCGGACTTGCAAAGAAACGTCAGCTCCACCTCAGTAAGCAGAAGCAGGAAACAACGCACGTGAGGGTCGAATGTAAGGCAATGGTCCACCTCGCCTCCAAGAGCCGCGCGCGCAGTAGTGTCCTCTCTCTCTCGCGCGCGCGCTCCTTATGGCCGTGTGCCATGAGTGTGACAGGGACAGGAAAGACCAAAAGTGCGTGCGTACTGCGACTGCGTGCGGAATTATCCTACTGGAGAACCAGATCTGCGACTCGGTGAAGAGGCTCCGCGCCTCCCGCCCGCCGCCCGGCCCCCCGGCGCCGGCCCCGGACGGGATACCCCGCTGCCCGGCCCAGCGTGACCGAGGAGGTCACTTGGAAAAATAATATTGTACGGCCCCCAAAAAAATCATTCAAAAAATAAAATAAAATTTTGAAAAATCAAAATTAAACGAGAAGAAAAATACCGAGAAATCCAAAAATTGGGGGGAAAATGAACAAAAAAAAAATCGACCAATTCTATAGAAAAAATTTAGAAATGATGGGGGAAAAGATTAAAATTTATCTAACAGTGACAGAAATTTTCTTTAAAAATCAAATGAATGGAAAAATTTGAGTCAAAAAATTCATCATGCACATTTTGTAAGATTGACTTTCCCCTCGAGCGTGAAACGCTGGCCGGGCCTTTGACTTTGTGATCCCTGAACTTGACCTGGCCATAATAAAAAGATAAAAAACCAGCCAGGGCAGGGCCAAAGTGACCGCGGAGAGGGTGTTGACGGGGGCGCCTGGCTTGCAGGTCAGCGGCCTGGTCGTGGTGCTCGCCCTCGGCGCGGTCGTCACGGCCACCGCCGCCGCCGCCTCAGGACAGCCGGCCGCCGTTGTCGCGCAGGAGGAGGGGGAGGGACCCCCCGGACTCGGGCACGGCACTCCTGACCAACTGAAGGCCACCTCCGAGGACCATCACTACGTAAGCACGCCGTCGTCGTGTGTGACGGAAAGTCTGACATGAACTCACTCACCTGCAGTCTGATATAGAGGAGCGCTCTCCCTCTTGGTGTCTCTTTCGCACCCATACGGGTATACCGCACGAGTACGAAAGAGACGGAGCCGGGATAGCGCTCCTCTCCGAATCAATCTGAAGGGGATTTTATTTCAATTATCATGAACTTGACCCACAGACTGATTTAGAGGAGCGCTCTCCTCGCTGAGTCTCTTTCCCTCTCTACGGGTGGACCGCATGAGAGAGAGAGAGAGACAGGGCGGACAGAACGAGGAGGGCCGAGGGAGAAACAACTCTGAAATTTTTGGACACCTCGTTGTTCAGAAAAATTCAAGAAAATTTAGAAAACAAAATTAGGAAAATTAAGAAAACTTAACCAAAATTTTGGTGAAATTCATGCAAAAATCAGAAAAATTCATTAAAAATTCAGAACTATTCAAAATAATTCTCAAAAATTCACAAAATTTGTGCACCAAAATTCAGAATTGTTTCTCCCTTGGAGGAGAGCGCTCTTCTGAATCAGCTCGCTCGTGCTTGCCTCTTCCACCCCTGCGCGCAGGCGGAGCCCAACTACCACTACCGGTACGCCGTCGCCTCCCGCAAGACCGGCGACGTGAAGGGTGCGTGGGAGAAGCGCGCCGGGAAGGACGTGTGGGGCGCGTACTTCCTGCGGGACCCGGACGGCCACTGGCGCACCGTCCACTACGAGGCGGACGACAGCGGCTTCCACGCCACGGTGCAGCGCCGGCCGCTGCACGGCCGCAAGGGCAAGCTGCAGCCCGGGTGAGACGAGACACGCGTGCGATATCTCGAGATATCGAGTCTCGGTGTGACATCACCTTATTGATATCGAGAGATATGGCCTCAAAACCGTCTCCGGTATACCGAGAGTCGATAATATCGTGGGCTTCGAGGAAGCCTATATTGTGGATACGATGTAGAGAGCCCCGGTGGTTCTCCACATCGTGATTGTGGGTAACAAGGCATAGCGGAGGCATGAAAGTCCACAATATTGGCGTATATCGCTAATCGATCAGCCTCGATACCCTCGATTTTATCGACTAGCAGCGAAGTATCGAATGTGTGTTTTCGATGATACTTCGATATCGCATTGGCCGCGTCCAGCGCGCCATTCTCCGCGCGTCGTCCTTCGATAACCGTTTGTCGTTCTGTGCTCTGCTGCCGCAGGGAGCTGACGGACGCCGACCAGCAGCACCTGGACCCGGAGCAGCAGGGCGGCGAGGGCGGCGAGCTGGAGGAGGCGGCGTGGCAGGAGGCGCTGCTGGCGGCCAAGGAGAGCGCCAGCGAGGACAACCACCCCGCCCTGCAGAAGGCGAAGAAGTACACCGGCTCGGCCGACGAGACTGTGGCCGCGCCCTACCAGCTGGACGAGGAGCCGTCTGAGAAGACCTACACGTCGATGAGGAGGCCGGCGCCGGAGCCGGAGCCGCGGCAGCAGCCGCCCGTCGACAAGCGCTCGTACACGCCCGCGCCCCGCCGGGCCCGGCCCCGACCCGTCTCGTACGCGGGCGCGCCGTCCTCGACGACCTTGAGGCCGACCTCGTACAGCAGCCCGCCGACGTCCTACTTTGCCGGGGAGCCACCGCGGTACCGGGACGACGAGGAAGCGCCGTACGACAGTGGTCCGGCCGCCACGTACTCGCACCCGTCGCAAGGCGACCAGGGCGTCTCCTACGGTTCGTCCTCGCCGTCGGCGTCCTACTCTGCCGAGGGCGAGTCCTCGTACAGGAGCACCACGGGGCACCCGCAGGCTGAGGACGAGAGGTTATACGACGAGTCCTCATCGACAGACTCGGAGCACACGACGGGAGGGGGTGCCTCATACTCGGGCTCGTCGACCGCCTATACCGATCGGCCGTCCGAAGAGGACACTGACGACTCCCAATACGACAAGCCGTCGGAGCGGCCCGTCAAATCTGAGTCGTACCGGGTGTCCGAGGACTATCGCGCTCAGGACGACGATAGGGACCGGTATCGATCCTACGGCCCCGGCAGCGAGGGCGAGGACAAGGAGCAGCAGGAAGTGCCGGAGGACGAGGACCGCGCCGAGGGAGAGGACGGAGAGAGCGAGCACAACCCCGACGACGACCACGAGCTGGTGCCGGAGCAGGCGCTCCAGGGCAGCGGCCAGGTGAACCGGGACGCGCAGCAGCTCCACAGGCACCTGCAGCAGCAGCAGCAGCTGGCCCAGCTGCACTCCGTGCACATGCAGGCCGCGCAGCTGCGTGTGCCCGTGGTGCCACCGCAGGCCACGCCGGTGTACGACGCCCGGGTCCAGCAGGGCCAGGCTCAGCACCACGCCGTGATGGAGCAGCTGCTGGGCCCGGCCTGGAGCGAGGTGGCCAGCCACAGCCAGCTGTTCGAGGGCAACGACTGGCCCGGGCTGGACCGGCCGGCCGAGGTGACGGCGGAGGACACCAAGGACGTCCCAACCTGGGTGAAGAAGGAGCGGGCCAAGGCCCGGCGCGTGCAGCAGGCGCAGGGCGTCGTCGGCCCGGCCCGGGCGGTGGCGCAGGCGGAGCGCGAGCGAGGCGCGGCCAAGTACGCGGCCGCCCCGCTGACCGCCGTCAGGCTGTCCATCGCCCGGCCCACGTCGCCCACCCCGGCCGACCTACCCGAGGCGCCCAGACCGACGGCCGACTGGGGACCGCAGTGGTCGTTCGGCTCCAAGTCCAAGGTGCGCGGGAAGGAGGACGGCGGCCCCTTCTCGGCGTCGGCGTCCGTCGCGTCGGCGCAGCAGCAGGGGCACCAGCGCGGCGCGGCCAAGGGGCACAACCGGGGCCCCGTGCTGTTCGCGCAGCACCTGTCGGCGTCCACCCCGGCCGGGGACAGGCGCGCGCCCCCGAGGGGGTACGTGCCCCCGCAGCCCCCGGCGGTGCGGCAGCCCGCTCCGCCCGGCCGGCAGCATGCCCCTCGCGGCGTCTCGTACTCCGGGTGGACGCCGGTGACCGCGAGCCTCCAGGTGGCCGCTCCCGCGCCCGCGCCCGCCTTCGGCGACAAGAGGAGCCCGACCGAGGCGCAGGCGGGGCGCCAGGGCCGCAGCCGGGGGGCCCGGGGCAGCCCAGCGCAGGCGCAGGATGCCTGGACGCTCTGGAGCTGAGCTGAGTGCGAGCGGGACGACAGTTATTCAGTGGCGGAGTGTTTTGAAGAATTGTTGATGGATGACGAGTAACAGGCGGCCAACCAGTGGCAATTTCATGTGACACTCTATAGCTCCGTCTAGTTTGGGCCTTGCGAAATCTGGTATTTTTTTATGCCAACCACAATTCCTATATTTTCAGTATGTGGCCAACCCTTCAATTTCATGTCAAACTCCATCTAGTTTGGGCCTTGCGAAATCTGGTAATTTTTTATGCCAACCACAATTCATATATTTTCTGTATGTGGTTATCACTTGTGTGAAATGCTGCGTTGGCCGAGGCTGACTTGCCGATCGGGGGGCTTTTCGTTTTCTCTAGATGTTTTAACGTCGGATACAAAAAGCGTTCTGATCGCTACTGACTAGACTAGATTTTGAAGAACTAGTTGCTACTCAATATAGTTTGGCATTGAAATATATCTTTAATCTACTATTAAACAGTAGTGTCGCTAACGCAAGAAATAAGATATTGTTCTAGTCCACGTTTTTGTCTTTGTTGATTTTTACTGATAAATGTACAGAAATAAATTATTCTCTCATTACCATGAAAAATTGACTGTTATGTTGTTTTTAATTTTTGTTTGTTTCTTCGTTGATATATTTTATCTTTGTTTTATCTGTAAATAAAATGAAAAAACTAGGCCAGTTGAATATTTTCTGTTCTGGTTTCCAGTACAACCTTACCTCCTCACCACAATGAGTCAACCAGATGTAGTCATATTTTCCAAGACTGCATTTTCTTTGTCAAAAGATAACCGCGTCATTCAGAGATAAAGTGTATGGCACTAGCATCAATACACCGATAGGGGTCTCTTTAGATAAGAAGGTAATCACCCAAAATCATATCCGTGACCACCTGGGGGGACCGAATATTTCTGCAACTATACTAAGCAGCAGGGTACGGGGTGTACCAGCAGGACTTCTTTTCACGAATGCGTTTTGCAGTGTGCAATGTGATGGTCGAGTGTGGACAAGATATGCCAGATGCAGTGCCCAAGACAAATCTGCTGCTAATTGGCAAACAACCGCTGTATACTGTACACTGCCCATCAAACTATGCATGAAAAAGTTTGTGACAGTTTGAGCCACATCAAATTTTCTTCCTACGTGTTCCTTAAAAAATAAACGTTGCCAAAAGAGCCTCTAGCCGGGAAAAAAAAGCTCTGTATCGGCAATGCTTCTTCACCGCTCGATTAAATGTGTTCCGGTTCGTCCTCCATAGTTCCTTATTATTGAACTCTAAAAATTTCTCGGTTGTGAAAAGTAGCCTCGTTAGGGTGATGATGACAATGCCGGAACATAATTTCCCGCGAGGCGCTGGGTTTGGGAGGAGTCGGCCGTCACTTAGTCCAGTTGCCCTCCCCCCCCTCCCCCTCTCTCTCTCTCTCTCTCTCCCTCTCTCTCTCTCTCTATCTGTCTCTCTTCCCTGACGTATTTTCCTCGTTGCTGCCCAGGTAGGTGCCCCTCCGGCAGCTGTCCCCCGCCCCGCCCCGCCCCGCCCCGCCCCGCCCCGCCGCGCCCCGCCCCGCCCCGCCCCGCCCCGCCCCGCCCCGCCCCGCCCCGCCCCGCCCGGAGGGTCATACATATACGCGAGGTGCCCCGCCTGGAGGAATCAGTCGCATCCGAGCCCCAGCACGCGATCTGTCAACGAGCCCCCTCTTGCGACGGCCAGCCGGACCCCATCGCGCCGGACACCATGTTCGCCCACGCGCTGCTGCTGCTCGCGCTGAGCGGTCTCAGCCTCGCCGCCAAGCTGCGTGAGTACTCCGACGGGAGACGCCCCGCACCCGAGGGGGGATCACTCATACAAAATTTGTACAATGATTTTTTTGTACTTTTGATTATTATTTTTCGGTTTTTCTTTTGATTTTTCAAGGAAAATTTCGGTCACTTTTGGAAAAAAATTAATCTTTTTACTCCTAATTCTGACTTTTTTCAAAAAATTCATATATAAGTTCTTTGTTTGTTTTTTCTCGATTTTTCTAAATTTTTATATCTTCTTGATATTTTTTTTTTTAAATTCTTTCTTTTTTAAATTATTATTTTGGGGCCGTACAATAGTTTTTACAAAGTGATCCCCGCCCCCCTCAATCTCCCGCACCCCGCTCTTCACGGGGCTCATTTTCAGAACGGATCACCGAAACCGAAACCGAAACCTGCTTGTCTTACAGCCGCGGACTACACGACATGCCACGTCAACGACGTCGAGTTTAACACCTGCCTCGCCGGTGCCATCAAGGGTGCCATCAACAAGCTGAAAGACGGTGAGGACGGTTGCAGGAGCGGGGAGGGTTGACTTTTATCCCACGGCGCCTGGGGCCTCACTGGTATAAATGTGTATTTTTTTTCTTTTTTGACGCCGTAGGGGACAAGGCCCTGGGTCTACCCTCGATCGGGCCCCTGATCGTGGACGACATGACCCTGGACCTGGGCTCAGGCCCCATCACGCTCGTGCTCAACGCCCAAAACCTGAGCATCGCCGGCCTGGAGGCGACGACCGTCGAGTCCGCGGAGTGAGTTCGCCTTGTTCGTTATAAGAAGAAGAGCCCGGCAAAAGGAGAGCGATCAATAACACTTCTCCATCCATCTGTCTGTCTCTCTCTCTCGCCCACCAGACTCGACACGAAGAAGCACGTCCTCACGGTGAGAGCGCACACGCCCCACCTGCGGCTCGACTTCCAGTACAGGGCGTCCGGGAAGATCCTGGTGATCGCCGTCAAGGGTGACGGCCCCGCCTTCTTCGAGTTCGGTAGGACGCAGTGATTTATGATGAGGTCTTCAAACCGCGTTTGTTTTGCAGTTGCAGTCTCTGCAGTAACCCGAGGGGTCCTTCACTCAAAGTTAAAGTGCATGCCCTTTAACAAAAATAAGTTTAAAAAATAAGGAAAAAATAAGGAAAAAATCAAGTGAAAATCAGAAAAAAATAAACAAAAGTAAAGGAAAATCCCGAAAAACTAGAAAAAAAATCAGACAAATAGGTGTGCGATTGAATTTATAGTGAAGGACCCCTCGCGCAGTGATCCCTCTGCTTTTGCAGACGACGTGTCCACCACGCACGTCATCTCGGCGGAGCCCGTCGAGCGGAAGGGCAAGACGTACTGGAAGATCAGCGACTACGGGCTCGACATCGCGCCCAAGGAGATGAGGTGCCACTTCCACGAGCTCCTCAAGGGCAACAAGCAGGTCAGCGAGCAGGTCAACGGCTTCCTCAACAGCGACTGGAAGCTCTTCTACAAGCAGATCCAGGGACCGGCCCAGGACGCGTTCAGAGCCATGTTCAAGCAGATGGCCGCGAGGGTGTTCGATCGCATCCCGATCAACGAGATCTACCAGGACATCTAAGAGGGCGCGTCGTGCGCGGGCACGCAGCATGAAGATCGTCACCATCGTCAACCACATCACCGTCACCACACGCGCCGGCCGCACGCCAACCCACTGTGAATACCATAGTTCCTACCACGGCGCACTCATTTGTATAAAAAATCGTGTGTAATTCAGAGTTAGTTTATATAATAAAATATTTGTTTTTAAAGTACTTAGTGCTCTTGATTTCGTTGTCGCATATATATTGTATTTCATTTTTCAACCAATAGACGCATCATGTAGTATGTGAATAGACTTTCCAAGTCGCTATACAGACTGCAAAAAGTCTCTCACGCTAAGGGTCAATTTCGAAAACGTACGACAAGTATTATATCTATAGCTTTTCGGTATCATCGGCATTTTTTTTTTCACTATCTGGCAGCCGTGTTTGGAAAACTCCTCGAAGGGATGCGTACCCCTTCTCTCACTTTCTAAAGTTTAAGGCTATTGCTAATTACGACGCAGACCAGTCATAAAATCCTGATTTATTCTCCACCTTATTCTTTGGCGTGTAGTGGATTACACACTACCAATTTTTATTCTTCTAATGATGTCTCAAAAAAAAAAAGAAGCGCACGATATTAAGCGTGGGAGTCCCCGTCTCAGTCAGCTGTCACTGTTCAGAGCTCAAACTACTGGTCCGGTCCAGGCGCCATCAGCATTATTTTGTGAATTATTTTGTTTTATAAGTATTATTATCATCATTACTGTTTTCGGTTGAGGACAGCGTCTCACGTGGGCCTCACCTCCTCGGTCACGGGACTAGTTTGACACGCGGTGTACAACGCACGCCGTGAGAACATATCCATCTTATGAATGAAACGTTGCGATTTTTGTGATTTTTTAGACCCGCGCTGGACGTGCTGATCAGTCAAGGCAGTGGCAAATCCTCCAGAAACGAAAATGTTCGAATAGAGCACAGCATGGATTGACCTTACACAGGCCTCTGAGTGTCTCTGGGCATAAAATAGGCTAAACAAGATCGTTCCACGGCCTTTTTTTTTTTAATAAATAAAAATAAAACAGTTTCGTAATGTATTAAGTATTGCGAAACGGGCTCGGAATTTCTTGGAAGCAGTTTAACATGTCACTGTGGCAGTGCACTCATTCTTTCCGGAGACTGCTCCGGGCTGTAGACTGATTCGGAGGAGCGCACTCTCCTCCCCGCTCTGTCTCTCTCGCACCTATACACGGCGCACCCTATGAGTGCGAGGGAGAGGCAGGGCGAGGAGAGCGCTCTTCTGAATCAGCCTGCTGGACTGCTCCGGGCTGTAGACTGATTCGGAAGAGCGCGCTCTCCTCCCCGCTCTGTCTCTCTCGCACCTATACACGGCGCACCCTATGAGTGCGAGCGAGAGGCAGGGCGAGGGGAGCGCTCTTCTGAATCAGCCTGCTGGACTGCTCCGGGCTGTAGACTGATTCGGAAGAGCGCGCTCTCCTCCCCGCTCTGTCTCTCTCGCACCTATATACGGCGCACCCTATGAGAGCGAGCGAGAGGCAGGGCGAGGGGAGCGCTCTTCTGAATCAGCCTGCTGGACTGCTCCGGGCTGTAGACTGATTCGGAAGAGCGCGCTCTCCTCCCCGCTCTGTCTCTCTCGCACCTATATACGGCGCACCCTATGAGAGCGAGCGAGAGGCAGGGCGAGGGGAGCGCTCTTCTGAATCAGCCTGCTGGACTGCTCCGGGCTGTAGACTGATTCGGAAGAGCGCGCTCTCCTCCCCGCTCTGTCTCTCTCGCACCTATATACGGCGCACCCTATGAGAGCGAGCGAGAGGCAGGGCGAGGGGAGCGCTCTTCTGAATCAGCCTGCTGGACTGCTCCGGGCTGTAGACTGATTCGGAAGAGCGCGCTCTCCTCCCCGCTCTGTCTCTCTCGCACCTATATACGGCGCACCCTATGAGAGCGAGCGAGAGGCAGGGCGAGGGGAGCGCTCTTCTGAATCAGCCTGCTGGACTGCTCCGGGCTGTAGACTGATTCGGAAGAGCGCGCTCTCCTCCCCGCTCTGTCTCTCTCGCACCTATATACGGCGCACCCTATGAGAGCGAGCGAGAGGCAGGGCGAGGGGAGCGCTCTTCTGAATCAGCCTGCTGGACTGCTCCGGGCTGTAGACTGATTCGGAAGAGCGCGCTCTCCTCCCCGCTCTGTCTCTCTCGCACCTATATACGGCGCACCCTATGAGTGCGAGCGAGAGGCAGGGCGAGGAGAGCGCTCCTCTGAATCACTGTGAAAAATATCCTCGTAAATTTACGACATTTTTTGTAATTTTGATTTACAAAATATGTCGTAAATTTACGACAGCCCATTCTTGCTCGTCGGTCAATTCCAAGTCGATAGGGAGTGCTTGTAAATTTACAATATCAAACTGTAATTTTACGACTTTTATCGTGGAAAATTTTCCCGTAACCCTTACGAGTATTTTTCACAGTGATCAGCCTGCTGGACGCCGAGGGGGCATTCACTCTTAACATCTGTGACCCGACTACTACGTCTATTACGCGGTATTACGCTCCGAAAATGTACAGATTTGACCAAAGTTAAGCAAAAATGGGCAAAAACAGCCGAAAACGACTCCAAAATGAGTAAAATATGGAGAATTTTGGCCATTACGCTTCTATTACGCACACTATTTCGCCTTTATTACGGATAGAGTGACCCGACTAATACGCGAGTGCATGCCCCCTCGCTGGACGCTCGGCCGCCCGCCCGCTACGCCGTACGCACCAGCTCCGGGCCCGGGCTCCGGGCGCTCCGGGAGGCACTGCCCACGGCTGCCCGGAGCGGCCGTGCCGGCTTGCTCCGGCTCGCTCCACCCTCTCGCCGCCGTACCGTCTCCGGGCGGAGCGACGCGGGGTGGCGGAGAAGGGAGGGCCCGGAGGACCGGAAGGGACGGAGGATATACCGGAAACAGCCAAGCGCATCGATATAAAACTCGAGGTAGACATTTGCCGGAGCCCAGTTCCTCAGACGGCTCGCCGTGGTGCAGACCAGCTGCAGCAGCGGCTCCAGGTCTTCTCGGAGCTCCAGAGCATGGCGTCGACGGCGCCGGCGTGGCTGGTGAGTACTGCAAAAGTGTGACGGAGCATAGCGAAGCGAGCGATCACATCTGAACCTAGTATTTTGCCCAAGCCATCCCATTGATCTGACAGCACGTTCCGATAACCGATTTGTCAAAGTAGATAATTTGCGTAGAAAAATAAGATATAATTTATCGTCCACTGTGAAAAATACTCGTAAGGGTTACGGGAAAATTTTCCACGATAAAAGTCGTAAAATTACAATTTGATATTGTAAATTTACAAGCACTCCCTATCGACTTGGAATTGACCGACGAGCAAGAATGGGCTGTCGTAAATTTACGACACATTTTGTAAATCAAAATTACAAAAAATGTCGTAAATTTACGAGGATATTTTTCACAGTGTCCACTATTGTCGATCCAGCAGTTTTTTTTTTCAAGCATTTGATTTGTAGTCTAGCTTTCCTATGAAAATATTTTGAAACTTTACTGCTGTCCTCGAATAAAATACCCCGTAGCTCAGATACTCCTTTAATAACATTCTTTTTTGCACCATGTGGAGTAGTAATTAATTTTTTCCTGTGCCTGAGCGAGGCGTTTTAGTTATTACAGCTTTCGAGATTTTTTTTTTTTTTTTTTTTTTTTTTTTTTTAATGCTGTTGGTCGACAGCAGAAGCGTCACGAAGTGCATTAGCGAATTAAATTGTGATTGTAAGGATATGACGCTTTTGACGTCGCAGTCATCCGCTCGAGTCCGATAGTGCACGTGCACGCAGGAGAGCAGTAGATTATCACCCACTTCAAAGATCACCTTTAACTTTCGGCCTCCTCGGTCGTACACACAAATTTCCTCGTCCACAACCATAGATAAAATACTCTAGTTGGGAAAGAAATATTTCCTGTGTAAAAGTTTTCGAGTACGATAAACGAGCCCGGACACCGCCTTTTTTATACGGACATCATATTACCGTAACTTGGAGCAAAGAAAAATTATTGGACATTAATTGTTTCTCCCCCCCCCTTTTTTTTTTCTTTTGCCCAGACATTTTTTTCTTCTTTTTTTCTTTTCGACATTATTAAAATGACACGACTCCCTTTCCGGGTGGTGGCCAAGATGCACACGGATGAGCATGCACGTGCGCTCCGCTGCGCACCTGCAGATGCACCTGCGCACCACGCGCTTCCACGCATGCGTGCGCCAGGTGGGGAGCGGGCGGGGCGGGGCGGGGCGGGGCGGGGCGGGGCGGGGCGGGTGCCTGGAGCAGGGTAGGACCGGTGAGAGATGGGAGGAAGGAAGTCGAACCCCGCACTATGCCGCGGCTGCATCGCGCTATCATAATCGTCTTGGCCGTAAAGGTGTAGAGGCGAAAACTGAGACAAAGTCATACACACCTTTCTATATTTGAACATTGCACATTTTAGTGCATAAATGCAGGGCAAGGGCACTGCCGGGTCAAAATATTTCAGTTTTTTTTTTTTTTTTTTTTTTCGTTAGCAAAAAAATGTAATCACTCTCCAAATTCTATTAGCTGCAAGGGTGAGTCCTTCCCCTCACCCCGCTCCTCCTGTCTCTCTCTCGTCGTAAGCTAAATTAATTGATCCGTTTTGCCGCCAGCTCCGCGGGCACTTTCCATTTCCATATTCTTACGACGGTACGTACGTACGTCCATCCGTCCGTTTTGTTGCGCAAAAGTAAGTAAAGTGTAGTCAGGCGCGAAACAATCCCTCGTCGTCGGGGCGTGGGGCGGGAAGGTGGGGGAGGGGGGGGGAGTCTCGTTGGAGAGGTATACTGTCCACGCTCTGGTTATGTTGCCTCCGGGACGGCACCGAAGTAAGGAGCCCTGGTTGATTGCGAGAAAATCAACAGGCGCCCATGCCATAGCATGCCCCTCCCCTCAACCCCCCCCCCCCCCCTTCTCCCCGGGCACAGTGCTGGCGCCGCCGGGGCCTACCCTTCGGCAGTTTCCGCGGTCAGGCAAACTTCAATAAAATCATTGATTACGACGGGGTGCCGGCCGTACGGCGCCCGGCCCCCTCTGTACGCCCCTCTCACCCCCTCCTCCTGTTTCTACATCCTCCTCCCACTCCCTATTCTCTCTTCTCTTTGCCTTCCCCCTCCAGACCCTGCTCTTCCAACGTCCCTCTGATCCGCGCAGCCGAGCGTTAGGCCACCACGGGGCCATGCACGTAGGTTGGGTTGCCAGCCTGCACGGCGCTGCCATCCGAATACAGCGACACATACACACAGTCCTGAGAATATGTATCTCCCTGGAATCACGAATCACGTTCGCCGCAACTCTATCTCTCTCTCTCTGTGTACGACAGGTGGCTGTTGTCAGCCTGGTGTCCACCGTGGCCGCGGTGGAGGTCCTTGAGGCGTCGGGCCGCAGCGTCGTGCAGACCAAGTACGACGCGGCCGCCAAGAAGCAGGAGCTGGACTACAAGGTGCGCGGCCGGCAGGAGGTGACTATGGGGCGCGGGGTCCACCACAAGTGTCAACTCCTGTAACTGACGACGAAATGAACGTTCTTGTAAAATATTTTGACTTTTCAGCGGCAGCTTTCAAGAAAACAGATATAGGAAAAAAAACGCGACTCACGAGGTGACGCCCTGACACTGATTGACTTTATAGGAGGCTCTCTAATCAAAAAATATCCCGAAATTCCAATGCGGTGTGTCAAGGTGACTCATCGATTTTGACCCACTTTACTTTAGACGTTTTGGCACCGTCGAGTGTACTCCAAATCAATTGCAAGGAGCCGGGCGGTGGAAAAAAACATAGACATATCGTAGGGACGGTTGTCAGTTTATGCCGGGTCAATGGCCGGGCTGGAGGCGGAAGGCAGGCTGCTGCAGGGACTTTCCCGCGACGGCCGGGCCGGGGATGGCAGGGCAGTGTGCGACGCCTCCCTGTCCGAGTATCGGCGGCTGCAGAGGGGAAGTGACCGGCCGAGGGAGGGGGGGGGGGGGAGGCTCCATTGTACCGAGCGCTTCCGAGAGAAGGGACTGGCCAGCGCTTTGCATGGCTTCTGTTCGCAGCTTCGGGAACGGGTGCATCTTCACAGGCGCCTCTGGCACCGGCGTAGGGTGGGACGGGCGGGCGCGGGCGGCCGCCGGGGCTGGGGAAGGGTGGCAACTTGAGAAAAAGAAATGGAACATCGATGCACGCTTATAAACACTTTAAAAATAAATTCTCTAATCACCTGGCTCTGGCTATTCTTCCTTTTTAACGGACACGTCTCGCTGACCAGCTTGTTCTCTGTCCACAGGCACAGCCCAACTTCTACTACCAGCCCATTGCGGCGAACAGGACCGAGCTGCCGCCGCTGTTCAAGCCGTCCAGCGGCGGCCGCGGCTCCAGCGGCTCCAGCAGGGACGCGCCGCCGTGGCGCTTCGGCTCCAGCGACAGCAGCCTGCCGCACAGGGGCGGGCTCTCCGACGACCCTGGCCCACGCCCGAGCGAGAGCAGTTTTTTCTCGAGGCTCTCCAGCGGCAAGGGGAGCTTCTCCAGCAACCTGAACGACTTCGCCGACGCTTCGCGCAAGAGGGAGAGCGGTGCCAGGGCGACGGACACGTTGACCGCGCCCAGGAGCAGCAGGCTGGCCGAGGGCCCCGCCGCCTTCCCCGCCGCCGACGTCTTTCCGACCTCCAAGTCGCCGCGAAGCAGCAGGTTCGCGAGCGGCGGCGACTTTTCCAGCAGCATCTCCAGCGGTGACGACTCGCGGCTCGACTTCTCCAGCGGACTGTCAGACGGGCGGGGTTTTTCGAAAGGATTCGCCGCTGGTTCAGGCAGCGGCAGCAAGCTGTCCAGCGGCGGCGACGGCAGCTTCTCCAGCTCCAGCGGCTCGTCTTCGTCCTCCAGCGACGGCCCCAGTGGCGGCTTCCTCAGCGGCTTTTTCCCGTCGCTGAGTCCGTTCGGCACACAGGACGCGTCTCCCTTCCCCTCCAGGTCGCCGTTCGCCGACGAATCGGACGGCGTCTCATCCTTCTCACGCACGCCACCGTCCACCCTGACGCTCTTCGCGACGTCGTCGTCCTTCGTCGACGATGACGACGACGACGGCGCGTCGTCGTCCTCGTCCGGCCGACTGCGTGGGGAGGACAGCGACCCGGGGCGCCCATCCTACGCGTCCGACGAGGACAGAGGCGACGCGGACAGCGGCGGGCGCTACGAGCGCGGGTACCTGCACACCAGAGAGTTCAGGGACACCAAGGCCGTCGGGTCGCCGGGTACCGCCGCGCCGCCGCCCGCGGCCAGACCCTCGCGCACGCGTGGCGCCCCGGGCCGCTACAAGCGCAAGCGGCAGCACAAGACGCTGGCGGAGGCCAAGCCGCCGCTCCGTAACTACAGCGAGCAGCAGTACCGCACGCCGTACTCGGACCACCGCGACAACCACACGGACTACAAGTACTACGAGGACCACGACGGCAACGACACGCATCGCGAGCACCACTACCGGCACGTCGTCTCGTACCACCACTACTACAACGCCAGCGACGGCAACGCCAGCACCGCCGCGCCCTACTCCAGGGACGCGGCCTACGACGCGCTGCGCCTCGCCAAGAAGCACAACTACAACGTGGACCACGTCTACAACGCGGACGGCCGCTACATCCCCATCGTGCACAAGCCGGCAGCCAGCGGCAACCTGACGGAGGGCGACTTCCCGGACGGGCCGCACGTCAAGCACCACTACTACTACAACGAGTACACCCACGACCACCGCAACAAGTCCGAGGGACCGACCGTGCGCCACCACTATCACGACAAGGACGTCAAGGTGTTCTACCACGACCACCGCAACAAGAGCGGCAGCAGCGGTGACAGCAAGTACTCCACGTACAGCCCCGGCGCATACTCGTCATCGTCCACCTACGGCCCGGATTACCAGGGCTCCGAGTCCTCCAGCAGCAGCGAGGGCTACGCGTCGTCGTCATCGTCCGAGAAGCCCATCGTGAAGCACCACCACCACGTCAAGGAGTTCCACTACGACGAGAAGGGCCGCCTCATCGACCCCAAGAAGTACAACTACACCAACATGTACTCGTCGTCCAACTACACCAAGTACGACGACGACGACACCGGCGGCAGTTCGGGCGAGGACGGCGACGAGGAGTCGCGCGGGAGCTACTCGGAGCCGAGCGGCGACACGCGGCACGCGTCCGACCAGGACGACGACGGACGCGAGGATGGCGGCGACGGCCGTCACCAGACGCACGCCGGCTACAGGAGTGGCCTTCGGGACGACCACGCCACCAAGAGCTACTACTACAACTCGAACCACCACAACCACTACAGCGGCAGGAACAGGGAGACCACGCACGGGGCGCCACGGGCCACCGCGGCCAGGTACGAGAAGACGCTCGAGGAGCTGCTGCTGGCGAGCTACAGCACCAGCAGCACCCCGAGGCCCGGGCCCGGGCCCAGGCCGCAGCAGCGCGTTGGTAGTTGAATCTCAGGGGCCAGGTTCGCGCGGGTTCAAATGCCAACGAGGTCCGGCCCGTGTAGGACAGCGAGTGTGACTCCGTCTAATGGTTCATATCCCGCCGCAGGTACGAGACGGCAGCCGAGGACGCGGGCTCGGCGCCGCTGCCGCCGCCGCACCGCGCGCCCCCCGCCGCGGCCTTCAGGCCCGCCAAGGCCGCCGTGGGATACCAGCTTCACTACCGCGATTTCGGCGACCACACCTTCTCCTCCAAGGAGGTCAGCTTCGAGGACGGCTTCTCCTTCCACAAGGAGAAGCGCGGCGGGCCGTCCGGCAGCTACCTGGAGACGTACACCTCCCCCGGCGGCGGCGGCGGGTACTTCTCGTCCTTCCGCAGCGCCCGGGACGGCGGCGACGACGCCGCCGGCGGGCGGCTCCGCGGCCTCGGCGGCTCCGGGTACCGCTCCGGCCTCGTCACCCGCGACGTGGAGCCCGCTACGGCGCTGGCCGGCGGCAAGCGCGCCGCGGTGCCCGTGCACGCGCTCGGCACCAACGCGGCGCTCGCCGGCCTCGGCCACCACGCCGCCCGGGCCTTCCCGGACCACACGCGCTCGCTCGTCAGTAGGGGCAACATCGGCTACATCCTGGTGGACCCGCTGGGCGAGCTGCCCACGATCCGCATCCACGCCAGCCTCGTCAACTCGCCGCACCACCCCGCCGCCGCCGTTGCCCACTCTGCCCCTTACCCCCGCTACGCCCCCGCCCCCAGCCTCAGCCCCGTCCTCGCCCACGGCCTCGCGCACGGCCTCGCCCCCGCGGCCCCCACCAGGACCTCCTTCTTCTCGACGTCGGACCCGTTCCACCCCGCGACAGCGCCAGTGACGGCCTTACGGCGCGTTGATCACCGTTGGTCTTCCCCTTCCCCTTCTCCTCCTTCCACGCCGTCGCCCACTCCAACGGCCCCTACCACACCTTCCCCCACCACCTCGGACCCTACCACGACACCTACATTGACCAATTAAGTCACTCTATTTTATTATTATTATTTTAAAATTCATTGTTTTTTCTTCTTTTGGTCCACCGGTACACATTTTTGTTGCCATAACGACGCATATCCATCACTTTTGTGCGCAGGGTGTTGAGGTGGCGATAGGGGAAAGATTATATCAGTGATAAATTATCTGTGCTAAACATCACTGCAAATGACTGATTTTTGATGACTGTTGATGAGTTGTTTTATTTGTTAAGTTTTTTTTGTTATTTGTTTAGGATAAATATTTGTATTTTATAAAATAAATTTAAAAGAAAAAAATACTTTTTCCATTACTTTACGTACTGCAGCTCCATCTCATGTGGAATCCAGCACGGCATATTGGAAAACAAGAGGCCAAAATCCCGAAGACAACAGTTTAGTGCTCGCGGAGCTATTTTCTTGTTAAAGTCCCAACCGAAGTGCACCTCGGCATAAGATTTGAGAAAGATTCTGAGTGCCGAGTTGTCTTTTTTTTTGTTGAAGTCCCGTCTTACACTCAGCCTTTCGTCATGTCCGCCTATGTCTGTTTTGTGTTCTTGCACAATTTTGTTGTCACTTAAGTGACAAAGGTTGTGTTGAAATGTACACCAGTACATGTTTTCTACACCATAAGACAAAATATCAACGAAAATCGGCAAACAGACATAGGGTGATCGAAAACGTTGAGTGTTAGTCCAACATAAGGCACGTGCGACTAGTGCATCTGCTCACTGGAATGGAGAGAGAGAGAGAGAGAGAGAGAGAGAGAGAGAGAGAGAGAGAGAGAGAGAGAGAGAGAGAGAGAGAGAGAGAGAGAGAGAGAGAGAGAGAGGTGGGGGTGGTGGGTGCGGACATGAGCAGCCTCCCGGAGTCTCGCGTGCTCGAATGCAAATCCTCCTGCATGCAGCCAATGACTGCTTGAGCGGGCCCAGTCCGGCCCAACAGGCTCCGCTGTTCGTTCAACGCTGAAGCTGGCTCGGCGAGGCGAGGCAAGTATGAGGCAGGAGGAGGCGCTCTGCTAATTGTTGTTCTGCAAGCTCGCGGCTCGCGCCCTCGCGGCGCCGCTAGAAAGCAAAACTTCTTCATCCACAACAGTGATTCTCCGGCACCCCGCAGCTCCACCCCACCTTTTTTATATCGGGCGGTGCGGGGCTGCAGGCTGATTCCGAAGATCGCTCTCGCGCATTCGTCCTTGTCGCACTCATGGGGCCCTGCCATCCCAAACCTCGGGCAGCAACATAGGTGCAACAAGGACGGAGCCACGAGAGTGATCTTCAGAATCAGCTTGCTGGGCGGGTCGAGCCGATGCGCCGGCCCAGAGGGCCTTTACTGCCGAGTCTCGAGGTCCCCGCCGCGCCGCGCCGTGCTGTCAGGCGTGGACCGCAGCCCAGCCCAGTCTCTGACGCTGACATAGTCCAGAACGGTCGTTTGCTTACATTCAGGCACGGGGCGCGAAAACATGGCTTATATACTCTCCATACGCTCTCCACGCGATTCACCAGGGGGAAGTTCGGAGGGTGCGCGCCGCAGTCGGGTGCAGGCCAGGGGTCTCGCACTCTGGCGGCCCCAAGGGAGATAGATGAGGCTTATGGACAATACGTGGCGGCGAGCGAGAGGTCCGACTCTGTCCGGCCCGCGCGTCGTCTGCTGTTCTGAGACCCCTGGTGTGTGTGTGTGTGTGTGGGGGGGGGGGGCAATGCCTCTGCAGGTTCTGCGGAGCGCCTGATGGGTAGGCAAAATAATGCCCGTCGTGCATGTGTGTACTGCGGGGTGGCCTACCCCGAGTCTCACAGGCGTCGAGGTCCCGTAATTCCAACAACGCTACTCACTGTCGTCGCGCACCGCGCGTGCCGCGAGCTGTGCTGACCCGCCCCACCCACCCCACCCCACCCAACCCCACCCCACCCCACCCCGCCCCGCCCCTCCCGGCCCCGGAGCCCGTCGTCGCGCCCCACTGCGGCCCGGGCGCGGCCGGTGTGTGAACACGTGGCGTCGCAGGAATGATAATAACAGTCTCGCTCTCGTCAGTTTGTTCAACTTATGGAGGGCCTGCCGCGCCGCGCTCAGTCGAACACGCGCGCTGGCGGAGCTGGGCATGGCGAAGGAGGAGGGGGGGGGTGTTCGCTTCGAAAAGTCATTTTACTCAGCCCCGCCTCCCCCCCCCACCAAAAAAAAAAAATCGTTTACAAAAGCAAAATAAAATTCAGATAAAAGAAATAGAAAAATACTAAAAATTCTGAAAAAATTAGGACAAATGAACAAAACAACGGGGGAAAACTAAGGGGGAAAGAGGCAGAAATAGGAGGAGAATGCTCAAAATTTATCTTACAGTGACAAAAATTTTCCTTGCAAAATCAAAAGAAAAATCAAAACGGAAAGTTTTTTTTAAAATCATTTTACGCATTTTTTATGAGTGATTTCCCCCTCCACCCCTAGTGGTGCCCAATATTGAAAGCAATTTTATTGTTGCATAGTAAATTTGTTACAAAATTTTGAGACTCCCCCCCTCTCCCTCGGGACGGAATGCGGCGGGGTTAAAGTGGGCTGAGAGAGGGGGTGTTGGTGTTCACCGCGCTCGCGGCATGGCTCGCCGGAAAAGTGTCCGGGCTGCGGGCCGGCGGGGTCACTTCGGCCACACCCCATCCTCCAGGTGACGTAGGGGCTTGTCTTGGCCGGTGGAGCAGGCCCATCGCGATTCTCCGCCCCGCCCCGCCTAGCCCCACCCCTGCCCACTGCCCTGCCCAGCACCACCAGGCCACCACTATGAAGTTTCACCGCTTATCTCGCTGGGCTGTGCTGGGAGGGATTCCTCTCCGGCCACGGTGCGAAGGAAAAGCGATAGCGCCGCCGCGGCAGCGTGTGTAATACACGTAACGCTCCGGCTGCAGGCTCGAGCCATATTGCATCATTACCGCCCGGCCCAGCCCGGCCCTTACGCTCCACATATTATTTACATCTTGTTAGAGGAGCAAAAATACGCACTAATTGCGTTATGTCCATATGGACTGGCGACGGTAGTTTTGTCTAGCATGAAATGGCGTCTTTATGAATGAACGCGATCTACTTTATTGTTCATGTGTATGAAGTTAGCCTACGCGGGTTGGCGCGCCACCCACGGCACCAAAAGTTGTTCTTGTTGTAGTCGCTACCGGTTTTCACAGCGCGTTCCGCATCCTCGCCGAAGCACCTGGGATCACTTTGTACACAGCCAGGGAGCGGGGAGGGGCGGAGCGGGCCCGCTTCGGGCCCTCCTAACATACTCACTTCCCTGGACCGGACCGGAGCATCAAACACAATGCAGTGATATGTTTCCCACACTGCATTTCCCTCCTGGTGCCTCGTCTATTACGACTCCTCACCCCCCCCCTCTCTCTCTCTCTCTCTCTCTCTCTCGCTCTCTCTCTCTCTCTCTCCCTCTCTCTCTCTCTCTCTCTGTCCCTCCCCCGGAGAGGAGATAGGAGAGAGCACCGGCAGTGGGAGGTACGTCTGGAAGGAGGAGAGGGGAGGGGCAGAGTGCTCACAATTAAACGGCTATAGCGTGGCGCTTCTTCATATCGAAGGTGTGGGCCCCGAGACCGGCCGGAGGGAGGGGGCGGTGCATCAGAGTGAGAGGTGAGAGGGGTCGATTGTGAGGGAAGCGGAGGAGGGCGCGGCGGGGCGGAGCCGTCCGGGGTGCGGGTGGGGAGGCGCGAAAAATATCGTAGAGAGGAAGAGAGATGGGTGTATGAAAGTGAGGGAGATGAGGGAAGAGGCGCACGCCACGCCGCGCCCTGCCCCGCCCCGCCCCGCCCCGCCCCGCCCCGCCCCGCCCCGCCCCGCCTCACCCACGCCACGTACGATGGACGAATAAAAGCACGGGGGTGTCCGGAGAGAGCAGCATTAGTGCCTCAGTATCCAGCAAGTCGCCATGCCCGCTCCGGTGAGTGCCGGGTGATGGTGCTGGCTGCGCGCGGCCGAAAGTAGTGTGCTAGCTCGCAGTAGTGCTTCCGAAATCGTGGTGTGTTCGTTCAGGGAGTTTTGTCGTTCAGTGCCCGATGAGCGAGTCTCTGGTGTTTCTGTGTGTGTGTGCGCGCGCGCGTTTATTCGCTCGTGTTCCTCCGCTCCTGTGCATACCGCATCCATCGACCCGGACTACAGTGATGCATGAAAACCGTGACGTCTAACTTTCTACTGCTATGTATAACCGCGCGGAGCAGACAGTAAACCGTGCTCCATCAATGGAAAACGTGTGAAAAAAAAAGTGTGTACTCTGTGCTGACGCCCGCGCGACGTGAACGAACTTTTGCCGACGTCGCTTATTCCCGTGAACGACCTTTCGCGTTTCCGCTGCGCGGGCGGCCGGGCGGCGGGAGGATTGAGACATTTCTCGTCCTGTGCTTTACGGGGCTCTGGGGCGGCGCGTCCGCGAACCCTTAAGGCAGTTCACACGACAAAGAAAATATTATAGCGCCACGCGACTACTCGAGCGAGCAGCGCGGCTGGTGAAGCCGAGGGGGTGGGGGGTCCTTTTATCTTCTGCTCTCTCCAGTCCTCGTCACCTGCTGTGCCTTATACCTTAAAATCTCACGAGTTTTTCTTTTCTTTTTAATTTCCCCCGTTTCTCCTGCCGCAGTGTATGTTGGCGCGCCTGGTGTGCGCCGCGCTGGCCGCGGGCGTGCTGCTGACGACGGGCGCGTGCGCCGGCAAGGCGCTGCACCACGAGCACGAGGAGCACGTCCACGAGGAGCCCATCGACTACTACGTGAGTCCCGCCGCTGGTCCACCAGCCTTCTCTTAAAGCAAAGAGCTGATTGCACCTTTTTTTAATTTTTTATTTTAGACGAAACCCAAGTACGACTACAAGTACGGCGTGGAGGACTACAAGACAGGCGACCACAAGTCGCACTGGGAGACGCGTGACGGAGACGTGGTCAAGGGGGCGTACTCGCTGCTCGAGGCGGACGGCACCTACCGCACCGTCACCTACACGGCCGACAAGCACAACGGCTTCAACGCCGTGGTCACGCGCACGGGCAAGGCCAAGCACCCCGAGCCCGAGCACCACGCCCGCTACCACGAGCCGGCGACGGGCAAGCTGCACCACCTGGAGCACGCCGAGTACGAGCACGGCGGCGAGGCAAGCAAGCACGAGGAGACGTACGCCAGCCGCTACGAGGAGGACAAGGCCCCGTCCAGTCAGTCCGTGAGCGCCGTCCCGGTGCCCGCGTCGCCCGCGCCCCAGGCGCACGCGTCCTCGCCGCGGTCCACGACGGTGCAGGCCTCGTCGTCGCCGAGGTCCTCCACGGCGCAGGCCTCGTCGCTGTGGTCCTCCACGGCGCAGGCCTCGTCGCCGAGGTCCTCCACGGCGCAGGCCTCGTCGCCGAGGTCCTCCGCGGCGCAGCAGGCCTCGTCTCCGCGCACGGCCACTGCCCACTACTTCCCCGGCCGGGTCGTCGCCGGCGCCAAGCCCGAGCCGTTCAAGGTCAGCCCCGAGGCCGCGGCCGCGCGCACGGCCGCGCTCGCCGCCGCCGCGTCCGCCCCCACGCCCTCCTCCGTCTTCTCCAAGCCCCTGACGGGCGCCGGCTTCGTCAGCTCCGTGACCCACTCGGACGACGCGCTCTTCACGCCGTCCGCGGGCGCGTTCGGCGCCTCGACCCCGGGGGCTCGCGCGCCCCCGTCCGCCCCTGCCAAGCTGCGGCAGGGCCCCGCGGACTCCGGCAGGACCTCGCACTCGTACTCGAGCGTCTCCAGCCCGCTCCTCGGCCTCTCCGGAGGCGACTTCTCCAGCCACGCGACCAGGGCGTCCACCCAGGCGGGCGGTCAGCCCGGCAGTTTCTCCAGCGCGTCGAGCGGGTTCTCCAGGTTTCCCGCCCAGGACGGCGGCAGCGCGTCCAGCTACTCCGGCCCCGCGGCCGGCATCCACTCCGTGTTCTCCAGCCAGCCCAGCGGCCCGGCCTCGGCGCGCGGCTCCAACAAGCCGCACTCCACCAAGCTGGCCTTCAGCAATGTGTCGCCCCCGTCCTTCCCCAGGCTGGGCGAGGACCAGGCGAGCAATGCGGTCCGCCACAGCGAGGAGGAGGACTTCGAGGACGACGAGGACGGCTTCCCCAGGTTCTCGTCGAGCTACAGGTCGACGCCTCCGCCGTCGGGACTGTCGGAGCGCGGCCCTCAGCGCTTCGTCGAGGACGATCATCCCAGCAGCAGCAGCAGCAGCAGCAGCAGCAGCAGCAGCAGCTCCGGCAGCAGCAGCGGCAGCCGCGCCTACCGACACGGCACCTCGGCCGACGGCGAGCGGAGCTTCGTGGAGGTCGGGATGGGAGGCTACCCCGACGGTGCCTACGAGTACATCACTCGCGCCAAGTGAGACTGTAGTGAGACTGCGTGTAGGCAGAGACGTTTTGTGATCGGCCGGAGGTAATATGGCGCGACTTTCTCGTGCCACCTGCCTGGCCGGGCCATGTGTGCTGGGAGGAGACCAACTCCATCTTGTGATAAGCAGCTCGCTTGCACATGTGTGTGTGTGGCGCGCTGCCTGCGGAGAACCGCCACCGTGTCGTTATTTAACTTATTTAACTACTTGTACATAACGCCGTAGCTATAAGATTTATGCAATTTTGACTTATTTATATTCAAACGTCTTTCTTCTTACTTGTTAAATGTTTTATTGCAATAAAAAAAATATGCGAGAGTGGACGCGTTTATCGGCATGCGGAAGAACGGTCTCACGTTACAATATTCCAAAACGCAATAATATCACAGAAGATCGCCCGCACCGGACTCACGGCTCAATAACGGATGGAAAACACACCGTCAAATGCAGAACAATAACGACCACGGGCCTCAGCCTATGTAACCGTAGGCGCCATCGGGATAGCTCTCGAGGGACTCGTGGGTGTCCCCCTTGGGCGACACGATGATGTCCGCCTTGAGGTGGCCGTGGTGGCCGCTATGGTGGCCTCCGCCGTGGTGGCTGCCGTGCGGGTGCACCGCCTTGCCGTGCCGCTCCACCACGGCGTTGAAGCCGTTCTCCTTGTCCGACGTGTAGGACACCTTCCTCCAGGTGCCGTCCGCCTCCTTGACGGTGTAGCCACCCTTCACCTTGTCGCCGTCGCGCTCCTCCCACTGGCTGTGGTGGTCGCCGTGCTTGGGGTCGTCCACGCCGTACTTGAAGTGGTACTTGGGCTTGGCCTGTAACAGCGGAGCGCGCTTATTCGAATCGTCAGGTCGACGTGTGACAGACTTATACGAATCGGCCGCAGAGGCACTCACATAGTAGTCGTGGTGGTGGTGATGGTGGTGGTGGCCATGCTTCGAGGCGGACGCGCAAAATACGGCCGCCAGTACCAGGAGGAGTGCCTGCAAAGATTGTACAAAAAAAAACAATGTAACAAAAAAAAAAAAGGTCCGTCAGTAGATGAATGAAAAAGACAAATTTCTGCGGTGGTGCTGCTCACGTGGACGGGCTTCATAATGCTGCAGCGGGCTGACCTGTCTCGGTGTGACGGGCGGCCGGCGGAGCCTGCCTTTATACACACCCCTTTACGACCCTTTGGGCTGGACGCGACAGGCGGTGGCCGGCCGCTGCTGGCTGGACCGTCGCCCCCCCCCCTACCCCTCCCCTCCTCTCCCACTCTCTTTCTCCGTCCCCTGACTCTTTGTCATCATTTCACTACTTGCCTAAGCACCTCGACTTTTACCACGTCTGACTGCTTTTCTTGTTCCGTATACTCGTACTGTAACGCACTAATTTAGCTGATTTACATTCCCGTCGTCAATGTCACGGACGTTTTTGTCAGATTCGAATTCGAACCCCGCGAAAGTTGAGGTTCCCTGTGTCGTCCCCAGTTCCGATGTTAAATTAATATTGTATTTTAAAATTAAAAGCAATTATTTATTTATTTATTTATTTATTTATTTATTTATTTATTTATTTATTTATTTATTTATTTATTTATTTATTTATTTATTTATTTATTTATTTATTTATTTATAGTGTGCTTACGACTCTGGTACTGCCAGATTTTTACACAGCCTTGCGGCGCCATACTCATGTAGTGCGAGTAAATGGGCTTTGCGCCGTCAAGCGCGTCCGGCAACGGACCCGAAACACTCTTTTCTTCCCAGTAATTGAATTCTGAAATCCCAAGCAGAAAACGACCACCCTTGGCCGCCGCCAGGTTCGGGCGCGACCCGCAGCTGTGCGGCGTCGAGAATTATTTCATCACTCTGCCGCCGCCGCCGTTGCCCAGCCCAGATGATGCATGATATAGAAAGGATACGGGGCACCAAAGCAGATTGCAATCGCTAGAACAAGAAGTGAAGAGTCTTCGCGTTCAGTAAAACCAAGCCGAAGCGAGCGGGAGTGTATGTATGAAGTCCGCTTCCGTATTGTTTATTCTTACCTCACTTAATGCGGCGAGCCCTGAGTTCTCCCCCCCCCCACCCCACCCCTCCTCCTGCTCTCATTTTCTCCAGCAGTGAGCATGCCGGCGGGCGCCTCCCCCCCCCCCCTCCACACTCCTTCCCCCCCCCCATCCCCCAATTACTGCTGCCAGTTCCATCATCATCACCTCATTGTTTTAGCTTGTTCAAAGTGTTTATCGACCCGCTTTTATGCTCAAATAATTCTCATTTTCTCTTGTGAGTGCTAAACAAGTATTGAGGCTCGTCATTTATGACTTTTAAATTTTCAGTTTCTGACTGCATACAGGATTATAAATAAACCACATATGTAAATTACGGTAGAAATATTTTTATTAATAAATTATTAGGAGCTTAGTGGTGGTGGTGAGGCGGCAGGCGCTTGACGGTGGCCTGGAAGCCGCCCTTCTTGGTGACGATGTACTCCACGACGCGAGTGTGGCCGTCGGGCTCGAGGAGGGTGTAGCCGCCCTTGGTGACGTCACCGTCGCGGTGCTCCCAGACGTCCTTCACGTCGCCGGTGTGCTTGTCGTGCACACTGTACTGGTAGGCATACTTGGGCTTCGTCTAACAAGCGGATGTTAACAAAGTAGTTAGTTTATTATTTTTTGTCATTTAAAATTTTGTAGTCCATCAAAGATTCTTTTTTAATTGTTATTTTTTTTTAATTACACGGTGAAAACAATGTCTAATTTTTTTGAGGGAAGAGAGACAATTTTGAGTAACTCATTGACTTTGAGGAAATTTTGGGGGGAGACTTCCTCAAAATATATAAGGAGCTTTTTTCTCAAATTAAGTTTTCTCTTTTTTCTCAAAAAATCATACATTTGTTTTCACCGTGAAATATTCTTGTTTTTAGAAAAGCGGCAGTAAAACAATTGTGTCTACTCACGTGGTGATGCTCGTCGTGGTGGTGGTGGTACCTCTCGAGCCCCTCGGTCAGCTCGGCGGCCTGCTGCCCATTCTCGGACAGCGCCTCGCGCGCCATGACCGCGACTGCGGCCGAGGCCAGGATAGCGGCCAGCATCACCTGCACGGGCATCAGGACCAGGTTCAAGCAGGACCCGAAGCGAACAGCTGAGTTCTGTCTCCGCTGCCGCGCAGGGGCGCCTGGGGGGCGGGTGGGTACCTGGTCTGGTACCGGTACCGGTCCAGTCGAGTGTCTGCCTCGGGTCTGCCTACCTGCCAGGCGTCTCGGGCGCTCAAGGCGTTGGGCGTCGTTCGTAATCTACATGGCCTAGACCTAGGGGGAACCAGGGGGTTGGAGGGGGGGGGGTGTTACAAATATTATGGGTCCTCACTAGCTGCAGGGTCTGGAAGTCTACGAGCCCAGATGATGGTCTTGTCCTAACGAGGGCGTATAATTTTTGTACCCCTCCCCGCTCTGGGACACGGCCCTTTCGCGGCCTGTGCCCGTGCCCGCCGCATACGCACCCGCTGTATAGCCATGTTCGGAGCCGGTGCTGCTGCTGGTGCTGCTGGTGCTGCTGCTGGTGGTGGTCGTCAGACTGCTGCCTTCCAGGACCGTCGTCTGAGTTTTAAGTGAGTAGCCCGGTCCAGTGGACGCTGCCAGGGTCAGCCCTCCGAACGCCCCCTCCCCCTCCTCACTTGTACCGTTTCCTTGTCGCAGGTCGAGCCCTCCTCCTCGGTCCTCCGCTACAGGGCGATTCCGCGCGCCGACTTCGTCTCTCTGTCCTTGTTGCACTCACAGGGCTGGCCCAGAAGGAGTGAGAGAGAAGACACTACTGAACGATACCCTGAATCCGCCCCAAGGGGTCGCAGCAGATTGAATCGGCGTCGCCGCTAAATGTCGCGTTGGCTCACGGCTCGCGCGCCCTTTCGACGCGCCCCCCCGTGGCCCGTGGCCCGGGCCCGGCCCTGCCCGGCGGCCGGCCGCGGTCTAGTGTCGGTGTCACAAGGAAAATCACCAGCGACGCGGCAACCTTGGGGCGCGCGCGCACTAATTTCCACTTGGTCACGACGTTTGTCGCGTGGTCGCTGTCGATAACGTTAACGTTGAGCCGGCGGGACTCCAAAATCGGCGGTAAACTTGACCTCCTGCCGATATCCGTTGCCTCGCCAACTCCTCTGCTCGCACCCGCACCCTTCTTATGCCAATTCCCCAAAAGTAAAACTCCCGTTTTCCAACAGAGCTGTTCGCGCTTCTTTTTTGATGAGTTTTGTACGGAAGGGTGAAGATTACGAGATGACCTGTTGAAGACCTCATTTTTTTGAGAGAATATTATAAAGTTCCTTCATTGGAAATTGGAACTCAAATGCGGTTGGGTTCACTAGTCCTCAGGTTGGCAGCTCTGCGCTGCGCTGCGGTAACGGTTTTCTTGTTTTCTTCTTTTCCCAAGTTCCCAATTTGAGTGGTTGAATTTCTAACGTTGACGGTGTATGTACGTTTTCGCAGTTCGAACAAAATTATTCGTGTTCGTTTCAAATTACCTACGCGAATATCCGATATTCAAGTGACCAAGGAGGTGGTAAGGTGGTAAGTAGAACACTTCGAGATTTTCAAGGCAAGTTAAAATGTCGATCCTTCCTACTTCATGAAGAACACTTTGGTTGGGGATCCCCTAATCCCCTGTTACATAACAGATGAAAGGAACTAAATATAAAACAAAATTATGAATTGATTGTATTTTATTTTAGTCTCATACTTTGTACCCAAGTGGAGTAATCTCTCACAGAGCTCAAAAGTGTGCAAGTGTGCTCCTCGTTACGTATTACCTGCTGATTTAGAATAAAGAAAGTGCGCTTTATGGAGGTATAAAAAGGAAGAAAACAAAACTTTATCAAAACAACTGCCTTTGTAGTTATCTTTGATTTCAAGAATTGTTTAAAGATAAGATTCCATTAAGATATGTTACGTGTGATTATTGGTAAGCCAGAAAGTATTAAAACTTGTTCCAATCACTCAGGTGCTTTGACGGAACTAAAATAGACTTTCCTGATTGCTAATTAGGAGTTTTCAGAATATTTAATAGTACTGTTAAATAGGATACATTCACTGAAATTTGACCACATGAAATGGAATCGTAAAGTCTTAAATGATTGAATGGCATCAGTAGCATAAATATTTTCTTTTTGGTGAATGGTGAGGTGGAAAATTATTGTCATAAATAAATTACTCTTTTCTTTCAAGATACAAACATAAGGTTTGTGTCTGTTCTTTTTGCAGCGTTAGCAGTCCATGAAGCCTCCATCTCCGTACCTCTATTTCTGGTAAGTTGTCCACGTCCCTATTTAAGATGTAGTTCATCGACCAATGACGGAAGGTCCGCTGACGCAGGCTCAGCAGGAGGTCTCAGGAGGGCCCCGAACCAAGCGGCCGGAAAACTATGTCATGGGCAAGATAGTCGATGGTCCATTGACTCTGGCCGGCGCGGGGCTGGCACTGGCCATGGTATAGCTCCTCTTCCCTAGCAGCCCCCTGACCCCCCACCCCCGCTGCCCTTCTCCCCTCATCACGCTTCCTGCTGCCCTGCGAAGTTTTTTTTCTTAACGCCCACTAAGCATCCGCTAAGCTTCCGTTTTTGTTTGTTTTTTTTTGGTGCCGCCCAATTAGGTTCACAAGGCGTGCTGAGAGTCGCTCGCGCCGTCGGGCCCTTCTCTCTCGCCGCACAGTGACGGCTGTGACGGTGCCGGCGCCGGCGTGGGGTGCAACGGTGTCAGCTAGGGGCGTGGTGGGCCGCACAGTGTGACGGCCGAGGGGTAAACAACTCTGAATTCGGTGTACAAATTGCGAGAATTTGAATTGAATCTGTCTAAATTGAATTGAATTCGTTTTGAATAAGCTTTGAATTTTTTTAAATTTATTGCAAAGTGAAATTATTGTGATCTTTTTGTGAATTTACTTGAATTCGTTTTAAATTCGGGGATGCCCCAGAAAATACACGCACATCTGATCCAAATTATTCTCTCAATTACATGATTAAATAGGATTTTTAGTAAATTATTGTGAATGATTTCTATTTATTCCAAATTATTGGAAATTAACTTGCAACTGCGCAAAATAATCACAATTATTTCAATTATTTTTTAAAACTTTTCAGAAACAAATTTTGCTCTGCAATTGAAAGGGTGGCGTGAGAACACGGAAAATTTTTGCGGCAGTAAACCTCCCGAAGGAGGTTGCGGTTCCCGCCAGGCACAGGGCTTTTACCCCCTGTGGCAGCCAACTGCTTCGGTGTTCCATGGGAACCGGCGCTTTGCTGACTGCGATCCTATCGCGCAATTCGACAGATTTGATCCCCGTACCACCATTGGCCTACCCCTAGAGGTACGAGCGGTGTCAAGGGCGTTAGACTTCCTGATCCCAGTTTCAGAGGCCTTACCTCAGAGGGGTACGCGGGATTCGAACCCACAACCCCGAGTGCCGACACGTAGCCAGAACAGGAAGCGACCCAACGCCCAGAGCCACCGAGCCAACGGCGGTGAGACGTGTTTAACTTCTATTTGAACTGCCATCCAGCTGCGGCCAAAGGGAATGTCAAGCGCGAAAAACACTTTCCCGAGTGGGAGTCGAACTTCGGACCACTCAGTTCGGTGTTGCGCGCTCTACCAACTGAGCCACGACGCCACGATGACTGTACAGTGCGACGGGTTCGAGCCGTATTTGCCGCGTATCCTGCAGCCTCCAGCCAGGAGGACAGGGCAAATACAACTCGAACCCGTCGCACTGTACAGTTATCGTGGCGTCGTGGCTCTGGTGGTAGAGCGCGCAACACCGAACTGAGTGGTCCGAAGTTCGATTCCCACTCGGGAAAGTGTTTTTCGCGCTTGGCATTTCCTTTGGCAGCTGCTCCAGGGCAGGTCAAGTAGAAATTAAACACGTCTCACCGCCGTTGGCTCGGTGGCTCTGGGCGTTGGGTCGCTTCCTGTTCTGGCTACGTGTCGGCACTCGGGGTTGTGGGTTCGAATCCCGCGTACCCCTCTGAGGTAAGGCCTCTGAAACTGGGATCAGGAAGTCTAACGCCCTTGACACCGCTCGTACCTCTAGGGGTAGGCCAATGGTGGTACGGGGATCAAATCTGTCGAATTGCGCGATAGGATCGCAGTCAGCAAAGCGCCGGTTCCCATGGAACACCGAAGCAGTTGGCTGCCACAGGGGGTAAAAGCCCTGTGCCTGGCGGGAACCGCAACCTCCTTCGGGAGGTTTACTGCCGCAAAAATTTTCCGTGTTCTCACGCCACCCTTTCAATTGCAGAGCAAAATTTGTTTCTGAAAAGTTTTAAAAAATAATTGAAATAATTGTGATTATTTTGCGCAGTTGCAAGTTAATTTCCAATAATTTGGAATAAATAGAAATCATTCACAATAATTTACTAAAAATCCTATTTAATCATGTAATTGAGAGAATAATTTGGATCAGATGTGCGTGTATTTTCTGAGGTCATTCCTTAAATTCGCTTGAATTTATTTTGAATTCGTTTTGAATTCGCGTGAATTAGTTTGAATTAGTGTGAATTTTGAATTAGTGGTGTACATCAAAATTCGGAGTTATTTCCCCCTCGGTGACGGCTGTGACGGTGCCGGCGCCGCCCTGCGGTACGAGGGTGTCAGGCAGGGGCGTGGTGGGCCGCGCAGTGTGACGGCTGTGACGGTGCCGGCGCCGCGCCGCGGTGTGACGGTGTTTGAGTGTGGTAATTCAAATCGGGGAGAAAGGGGACGATATCGCTCTGCGCTATCGCTGTTCGCCATCGCGCAGTTGTGCAGGAAGCTACGAGTCGTTTTCAAGAAAGTGACATATTGATTCAATTTATCTTTTATTTATTAACAAAACTGGAAAACAAGTAAAAATACTCTTAAACACTAAACAAACAAACAAAAAAAAACATAACATAGTTCATACAAGGCACAAACTTTTGAGTATCGATAAGATGAGAATTCCACCCATAAACTTCAACTTATAAGGTCACGCGATGACTAGGCAATAAATTACTAAACTGCTTGGGGTTGTCGCGGTGTGTCCTGTCTCCGATGCATGCACCCGCCCCTGCTTAGCCCCCGCGATGCCCCGGGGGTAGGTGCTTGACCTTGGCGTTGAAGCCCCCGCCCTTGGTGACGCTGTACTCCACCACCCTGGTGCGGCCGTTGGGTTCCACCAGCGCGTAGCCGCCCCGGGTGTCCTCGCCGTCGCGCTGCTCCCACGCGCTCTTCACGTCCTGGGTGCTGGGGTCGTGCACGCCGTAGCGGTAGGCGTACTCGGGCCGCACCACGCGCCCCACCTGCCAGAAAGATCGGAGGCTCACGAGTACACTCGGAGGAGAAAGAAATAATCAGCGGCCGCGTCTTTAGACACGACTTCCCGTTAAGTTCAGGCTACTCGCTTATCGCTCACCTCGTGTTCCAGCTCGCCGTAGTCGCCGGCGCGCAGGGGCGAGGACGGGTGCCCGTTGTAGCCGAGGTTCTTGACGACGGGCCGGCCGTGCAGGCCGTGCAGGCCGGCGCTGACGGGCCTCCTGAGCGCGGCAGGTCCCGCGGCGGCGTAGGCCGTGCGGCCCGCCCCGTGCTGGAACGGCGCGCGCGCCCCGGGGCCCGAGGCGGGCCGAGCCGCCGCCGACCCGAAGGCCGCGCGCACGCCATCGTCGTCGTGCTCGTCGGGCCGGCTGAAAGGCGACGGCGGCGCGGGCGCCTCCAGGTGCTCCCCGCTGGGCTCCTCCTCGCGGCCGTACTCCTTGTCGCTGTTCTTGAGGTGCTGGGCGAGGCTGAGGTCGGCCAGCTCGTCGTGCGCCGCCGTGTCGTCGTCCTTGGGGTGCGTGCTGTCGACCTCGTCGTGCTGGTCGGCGTGCTCGCCGCCGCCGCCGGCGCCGTGCTCCGCGAACGCCTCCAGGTCGTCGTGGTCGTCGAGCAGGTCCTTGGGCGTGTCCGTCAGGTCCTTGGGCGTCTCGACCAGGTCTTTGGGCGTGTCCAGCAGGTCCTTGGGCGTCTCGAGCAGGTCCTTGGGCGGCGTCACCAGGTCCTTGTAGTCAGCGAAGAAGTCGTCCTCCTGGGGGCTGAGGAAGCCTGCGCCGTCCAGGCGGCGGTGCAAGCCCGAGGCGATGCCCGCTGACCCCACAGACACCGCAGAGGCGACCGTCGCCGTCAAGGCCACGATGAAGATCCAGGCAGAGCCGGGCACCTGGTCGGAAACCATCAGGGATGCAACTCACACTAAACTCTTCTACTCAGGACGATGTCGTCTACAGTTTTACGCAAGTTGGCGGTCAAGACACTTCCATGTTTTGAAACCTGCTCCAAACGCATGTTTGTCCCCGTCCCCGCGCGTCGAGGTCCCCGACTTACCCGTGCTGCTTCCATGTTGTCTCCCGCTGCGCCGGGCAAATGACTTCCAGCGCAGCGCCGGTCCCTTTATAAAAGCGGCTGACCCGACCCGATCACCGCCACCTGATCCGCCGATTTAGCCACAGCCAGAGCCCCGCCCCCGCGCGGCCCCGCTTCCTCCCGCCCCACCCCGCCGCACCCCGCCCCGCCCCGCCTCGCCCCGCCCCGCCCCGCCCCGCCCCGGCGGTGCCGGTCCGTCTAAAGCCGAGGAAGCATGGCGATTTGTCCAGGGCCGATCGCTCAGCGCCGGTGGGCTTGCCGGTCGCGCCCAAAGGCAATACGCCCCCACAGCCGCCGTGAGCCGAGCCGAGCGCCCACAGGATTTCCCTCACTTTGTATTTGTGCATTACACTCGGGCGGGGCGGGGTTGGGCGTTCCTGTTGCGGCCACCGCCGCGCCCCGCACCGCGCCGTCGTTGCCTGCTCACAGGAAATCTGCGGACCTGAGCCAGGCGGGCGCCAACATAACCCGCGCATCCTCGCTGCATGCCTCACTGTCCCCGTCGGTGTATAGTAATGTGTTTGGCGTTGTCCCGCTGACCTGCGGCGATCAGTCCTAACCGTATGGCCGCGCGTGGCGTTTTACAAGTAGTGCGAGAAGGCGCGAGCCATTACTGTTGCATCTTTCCCTCAGATTCAGAAGACTGTTTTGTAGTGCCTAGACCCATGATGACCCATGCGTGTGACAAGGACGCAGATACGAAAGCACTCTTCTGAATCGGACGCGGCTAATGGTTCTCGTGGATTCCCCGGCGGCGCGGGCGTGCTATCGTGTCGGTGCTGGCCGGGCCGGGCCAGTCACTCTCGCTGTCGGGAGCGCAGCGCGCGCCGCGCCCCCTCCGCTCCAAGGAGGCCCCCTGCTTGCAGTGGGGCCCCACGGAGCGGAACGGAGACGCTATCCAGCTCCAGCCCTGCTGGGGGCGGGGCGGGGCGTGGCGGGCCGGGCCGTACCGCGGACGGGACGGCGCGGACACCAAAGAAAGTGAACGCCCCCCCCCCCACCCCCTTTCCACCCCTCCCCCCTTTTTCCTCCTGCCGGGCCCCGGCCCTCGGCCCCGGGAAGGCCCTGGGGAGGCAAGGCCGCGGTTCGCGGCGTTTAACGCATCGTTAATTCTCTCTCTCTTTGTCTCTCTCTCGCGCGCGCGATGGCGATACTCACCGCCTCGAGGAACCGGGTTCAGTGTGCGGGGTATCGACGCCTCCTGCGAAAAAGTGTTATAACACCGTAGTCTTACTATCGGGCACATCTATGCTTCACGTAGTCGTCAGTTATAGGCCTTCACTAGTAATATTTTATATTATAAAACCCGGTTTATTAATTTTAATTTTTTTAAAAATGAGGCCTGAATTATTCTTAACGGCCTGACGGGGTATTGATGGGGAATGCTTAAAGAGGAAACAATTTTTATTAGGTACAGGTAACAACAGGAATTCGCGCCACATGGTTCTCCACATGGCAGTGAGTTTACATTCAAGATTCTTGAATTCATTGCATGCGACGTCCATCACGCATTATAAATAATAATCGTAATCCTAGAAAACAATGGGGAAGCCATATTTACAGCACATCTTTATTACTCTAGTTTCACCCGGTGTGTCGTATGGCACCCACCCCTAGGAGCACGTGCCGAACACTTTCTGCCCACTTTTATAAATTATCGTTATCATTATTGTTCAGCTCGGGCAAGTCCCCTTGGGCCGGGCACTCTTCATGTGGTTGGAAGTGAGTGCAATCCTGACGGTGGCTTCCCGCCGCATAGATTGGCCTGTATGTGTGTGAGTTGGATTTGTTTCAAAAAAGTTAATATTATTTGAGTTTGGCACTGATGCAGATCGCCATCCTGGCGGCGGGTCTGGTGACGACCGCTGCTCACGTCGAGCCGGCTGGAGCACTAGGTGCTGAACCAGGCTGACATGAGGTCGGCCAGCTCGTCGTGCGCCGCGGTGTCGTCGTCCTTGCGCGGGGTGCGTGCTGTCGACCTCCTCGTCGTGCTGGTCCTCGTGCTCGCCGCCTCCACCGTGCTCTCCGCGAACGCCTCCGCAGGTCGTCGTGGTCGTCGAGCAGGTCCTTTGGGCGGACGGCGGCTGCTACGTGAGCCGGCTGAGCTGGAGCGCTACTAGTAGTACCCGTCGTACTGCGAGTAGGCCTCGTGGGGCGCGGAGGCCGCCGCCGCCGTGTACTGCCCGTTGCTGCCCAGCAGGCCCAGGTAGCTGCCGGCCTCGTCGTACACGTCGTACTCCTGGAAGTGCGCCGGCGCCGCGCCCAGGGTCGCCTGCGTCAGGTGCGGGTGCGCCGCGGCCTCCACTGCTGCGCCAGGACGGAGGTCAGTCAGAGGTAAGGGGGTTCAGGGTTATGGGGAGTCTTGACGGAAAGCTAGCCAAAGTGTTGTGGGTTTTGCCCGAGGGGTTCTTCACTCAAAAAAATAAATGGGTAAACACCTTTTAAAAAAAAAAAAAATTATTCCCCCCGCAAAAAATAAGGGGGAAGAAAAATACGCTGGAAATTATAATGAAGGATGCCCGCCATCGAGCAGACCCGCGCAACACTTGTCATTACGCAGGGTTGTTACAAGTAAGAAAAATCGGAAAAAGTCAGTTTTAAGGACAGGAAAATTGAAATGGGTGTCAGTAAACTTTTGCTCGTCGACCATCCTCTTGCTTTTTTACCACTCCCTGTCTGCCGCGTACAAGATCCATGGCAGTTCCGCCTTATTTTTGTTCACATTATTTTTTATGAAAAAGATCTAACAAATCTCCCTTTGTTTTAGCGTCAGGTAAAGTTCGTAAAACTGGAAACTTCCACCTTGTAACAACCCTGTTAGGGCATCGAACATATATATCGCACGTTGTGATGCGCGACTGGTGGCGCGCCTCCACTCACCGATAGGGGCGTGCGCGTACGCCACGTCGCTGTATTCCGCGCCCAGGGCCGAGTAGGGCTTGAAGATGGGCTTGGCCACGGCCAGGGGCTCCACGGCCACGACGGGCTTGGCGTGCGCCACGGTCACGGCGGGCAGCGCCACGGGCACCTGCCAAAGAAATGACTGAGCGCTTAAGAACTTCATGTCAAGGATTTTTTTTTTCGCAATACATTAGAGAATTTTGAATCGACTGGACTTTATGCATTGGATCGAATTTTTAAATTTAAAATTGTGATGTTTGCGAATGTTTCGGCGCGCGTTCTGGCCGATGACTAATCTCAGACGTCACCTTGAGCGCCGGAGGGTCGTGGAGGTTGGGCCCCGTCTTGCTGACCACAGCGTTGAAGCCGTTGATGGAGTCGGCCGTGTAGTCGACGGTGCGCACCGAGCCGTCGGGTTCCACCAGCGAGTACTGCCCCTTCACCACGTCGCCGTCGCGGGTCTCGGAGGCGTGCTTCTGGTCACCCGTGTGTGGGTCGTTGACGCCGTACTTGAAGGCGTACCGCGGGTGGCTCTGTCGGCAGGCGAGTCGTCAGAGTTTAATTTTTAAAATGTCCCAAAGCAAAAACAAAAACAAAAAACAGTATGAACATTTTTTTATTGGGCGTCAAAATCTAAAATGTCTTTAAAAAAAATATTATAATTTTTGGAGGGAAGAAATTCCTGAAATCATTCTGTAGCCAAGAAGGAGTTTCGCAAACAAAAAAAAACATGCTACACTGTACGTCCGTGCACCCCTGTATATTTCTCCGTCGTACCATAAGTAATTCTTCTACTACTACTCTCCATCCTCTCCTCTCCGCATAGAGTTTCCCAAGTTCTCGTCCTTTTCCATGTCCCACTTGTCTTCTTGTTGACATGCTGCGCGGTTCGCACGGCGTGCATGTCTCAAGCGGCAGCCAGCAGCAGCACCAGTACCTCCCCCCCGCCGGCCTTACGGTTGACCTGCGCCGTAGGGCCGTGTGAAGTGGCGTGGTGGTCTGCTGCCCGGCCGCGCGGGGCCTTTATGCGTGCCAGCGTAATCTCTGTTACGCTACGCGCTACGCTAATTAAATCCTTTCGGAAACTCTCGCATGTGCACACGTGCCGGCGGGGCGGACCGGCTGACCACCACTGCCGTGGCGCGAGTGTGAGAGACCGCGCGAATATCGGGAAGTGAACCTATATGGCGGCGCCAAAACGAGGGATACGATTTGCCCCCCCCCCCCTCCCCCGCCGGGATTTCACCGAAAGGAGTGGCTCCTTGCCATTTTGTTTTCTTTTGGGACGCAAAAGAGCAAATTTGGAGGAACTTTATAGATTTTGAGAAAATCCTCACAATTAAAGTGAGCTCCCCAAAAAATTTCCAGTTTCTTCAAAAAAATCAAACATTGTTTTTACCGTGTACCTGTGTCTACTCGTCGTGGACTTGTCGCCGAGGGGTCCATCACCTCGTCCATCACTCCACTCAGCTGGGGAGCGTCCACTTGATTACCGATTAATGGTGAGTGCCAACAATTTTCCGTAAAATTTTCGAAGAAACTTTGAAATTTTTGACATTTTTTGCACTTGCTCTGGAGGAAAACCCCGAAACATCTTAAAAACCACGGAAATAGGATTTTTTTTTGGTATGGGGATCACCAGTAATTATCGGAAAAAGTGTACACAAGATGACTAGAGTGTTATGTACCCCTCGCTTGCGACGCCGTGGTTTGTACAGTGGCGCAGGTGGCGAGCAGGATGGGGCTAATTGTTACCCCCAGGAAAACAAATTCCTCTTCGTTTGCGAACGGAAATTTGGGACACGGGAAGACGGTTGGGGAGTCGGCGGCACGGTGTGGACCCAGCAGAGGGCCCTGGCAGCTGCAGCTGCCCCTGGCCGGCCCGGCCCACCAGCCCGGAGCCCCGCGGAGCCTCGGACTATCAGATCCGCGCATCTGCGCGCTGGGCTGGGCGGGGCGGGGCTGGACCAGCACAATGCTGCTAATGACAGAGTTATGACTCCGGGCGGTGCGGGGCCGCAAGCTGCAGCAGCGCCTCATGGCGACTCATGGCCCGGCGCGCACGGCACAAAGGGCGGACGCATTCACGTGCGTTTACCTTAACTCTAACCCCTCTGCGGTGAGGTTAAAGCCCCGCGCGCCCGGCGCGCCCGGCACTGCGCAGGTGACGCCGCGCCGAGGAGAGGTCCGTCACTTAGAAATTTCAAGCGTGCGCCTATTTTGTCAGATTTTTCATTATTTTTTGTGTGTGATTTTCCTTGACCTTAACTTATTTTTTCTTGATTTTTTCTGATTTCTAACTGATTGGTGACAGAATTTTGGGGAGAGAAGGGCCCCTTGGCTCGGACGCCGCAGCGTAGAACAGGAGGGCCCGCTTAAATCGGGCCGCGATCGATAATAGTAGTAATAACAATAATATCAATAATGCCAATACACTTTATAAAATGAGCTCTTGATTCAAGCACAGCCGAGGGCTCCACCACTCTGGTAAACTCGTGTACAGTCTGACCGATTAAGTACTGGTGATCAGATCTCAAAAATTCCACTTGTCGCTGTTTTTCCACTCTGTTTCGAGCTCTCCCTCGTTACGAAGTACGCAAATAAAATGACAAAATTCGAAGTTTAGTCGGAAAATTTTTACCGAAAACTGTTAGTTAACTATTATTAATCGGTAATCTGTGCACGCTTCTCAACTGCGTGATGGACCGCTCGAGCATAGCTTCCGGTCTGGTTGAATGATGTCCGTTACAGTTCCAATAACGGAGAGGAATGTTCTTGGTTTGAGAACAAGTTGGGCTCAGATTGAGATGGGAAAGTTAAAAGTCAAATAATGACACTCGGCTCAGACACTTTCGGCTTCAAACCAACAAGAAAAAAAATTTTTTGACGGTCAGATCTAAGAGATAAGTTAATTTCAAGGTGGCGAAATTTGGGTTAGCTGTCTCAGATTTAACTAATAATATCATAGCTCTGAGGACTATTTTTTTCCTGTTTGGGGGAGTAACAGTAATAATAATAATAATCATGAAAACAATATTAATGATAATTCACGTGCCCCGAGAGGAGACCGTCGGGCGCGGCAATGATATGCAGCCGTGCTGTGGAGAGTGCGACGGCCTTCCGGCGGCGATGCGATACGCCATGGCGCCGCCGCCCGCGGGCCCCGCGTCCGTGTGACACAAAAGAGCCCCGCGCCGCGACCTCGGCGCTGCTGGCTTCTCATGGGAGATGCAGCATCCCTGCCCCGCGCCGCGCTCGGAGGCGGTTCGACTCCTTTTGATTTTTTTTTACAAAAATTGTTTTAATGGAAGGCATGTGTTTTATCAAGTTGGGGCTGTGGGAACGCGCGAGGCTTTTGAACGGACGCGCGCGCGGTTCCCGGTGCGTTCGGGACGGGCTGCTGCTGGGAGAGGTGAATATTCATCTTACGGCGCGTCGGCCGTCCGGCCGTCCGATTCCGAAGATCTCTCTCTCTCTCTCTCTCTCTCTCTCTTTCTCTCTCTCTCTCTCTCTCTCTCTCTCTCTCTCTCTCTCTCTCTCTCTCTCTCTCTCTCTCCCTCCCTCTCTCTCCCTCTCTCTCCCTCTCTCTCTCCCTCTCTCTCCCTCTCTCACTCACGCCCCCGTCCTTGTCACACTCATTGGGGCCCTTCCATGCCCAACAAAGGCCACCGCCATAGGTGCGACAAGGACGGCGGGCGGGTGGCCATGGCGTTTTGGTGGACGTGGAGGCCCCGTCGGTGACAGAGCAGGCGCTCTGGCCGCACTCACGTAGTAGTCGACGTTGTGGTAGCCGGGCCGGGCGGCTGCCAGCTGCAGGAGGGCGAGGAGGCCCACGGCCAGGAGGGGCGCCGCCTGGAAGGACAAGGAAAGCAGAAAGCACTCCGATGACTCCCCACTTCAATCTTAAACACTCTGAACGCACTCTCAGCGCACTTCATGGACCCGAAACACGTAAGGCTTCAATGTTTCTGAAAGAGCCCGGTGCCGAGGGGGGGGAGTCACTGTACGGCCCAAAAAAATCATTTTAAAAAAAATAAGAAAGAAGGTAAAGAAAAATCCGAAAATTCCAGAAAAATGAAGTTAAAAAACGAGACAAAATTGGGAAAAAATCAGAAATAGGGATAAATGATCAAAATTTATCAGAACGTGACAGAAAAATCAAAAGAAAAAGACATCAAAAGTGAAACAAGGGCCAAATAGAACACAAAATGAATTTTGTGATAAGTATGGAACTCGTTCTTTACATAATTATGTGCTACAGAGGTAGGAGTGTAAAACATGATGTGAGTCGAGTGAAGACATTTTCATCTCAGATTTCATCACAGTTCGTGTGTGCAGGGGAAGTTTTTCCCGGGACACTCGCCCTTGCTCGGCTCGGGTGCTCGGGCCTTCTTTGGCCCTCCCGCTCGGGTCCGATTGTTGGGGCGCATAGAGGAGCGCGCGAGCTGGCGCGAGTCGACTCGGGCTAGGACTAGACTCGGGGACTTAGAATGAAAACTCGCACAAAATTTGTTAAGAGTTCTCAAAATAATACTATTAAACGTTAAAAAAGGTTCATTGCTGCAATGCAGAAGAAGGCTTCAAGCTGAGATCAGCGCAAGTTTCATGTCTGTGGGTATTGTGCTTGATGAGATTGAAAACTCCACTCATATAGTTGGGTTATGGGACTTAGAATGAAAACACGCAAAATTTGTTAAGTGTTCTCAAAATAATACTATTAAACTTGAAAAATAGTTCATTGTTGGAATAATGACCAGCGTTTCCAGTTTAGAATGGTATAACTATTATGCCTGTAGGTATTGTGAGATCTGAGATGAAAGTGTGGACAGTTAAGCGTTACACCCGACTGAGAACAATACTCGTTCTTTTCACCACTCAGGAGAGAGGTGGTGGTGGTAAAGAACGAGTAAAAAATCATTGTCGACATTTTGAATGAGTGTCCCCGCCCGGTGCATCTGCTTTGAATGGAGTGAATGGTGCTTGAATTGGAGGGGGTGGCATAAAGTAAACACGTGAATCGAGGGTCGAAATGAGAGTGACGCGGAGAGTCCCACACCTTAAGGACGCCATTGTCTTTGGTAATGGGCCCGGGCCGGGCCAGTCCTGGGCGGGGCGGGGCTGGTCGCGGCGTGCTGCGGGATATCGCGTGGCGTGCCGGAGAGGTGCTGTGACCTTGACACCCCGCGGGGGGCGACCTCTAGTCCCAAGGTTTAGAGTCGGTGGCCGCGGCCACGGAGGCCCCTCCCTGTATAGTGCTCGCTTTGTATTTTTACGTTTACTTTCATCTACCGAGGCAAAGATATATGCTGCAAGAATGAAGGGAAACACATGGAAAATCGGCAAATGTTTTTACTCAAGATAGATCAATTTTGCGTCTCGTCTCTGAACAAAGAAGTTTTAATGGAAACTTCATAATAACGAACAAAATGCACGCAGATCTTTTCCGATTGGATAATCACCGAATTTCCTCAAATTCCCGATGTTATAAAGTTACTGTTATCGCGTTCAAAATGTGCGCGTGCCAAAGGTGCCATTAGACAGGTCGGTCCTCTTGTAGCTCCAGCCCAGGCCGCCCTAGCCTTGTCGGCGCTCAAGTCTCACTGAGAAAAGTGGTCCATCTGGGAGTCCAGGGCGAAAGAGACCCCGCCAAGGACGACGCTACGCTGCGTCCCAGCCCAGGCCGCAATAAATTGATGCAAACAATTTGTGAAAATAAGCTAGCGGCTGCAATGAGTTCTAGCCGGCCTGGCTGCGGCCGAAAGCAAACGACCATTACACTCTGTTCCTTTTGATACAGCTCAGGGATGCTGAGTTTAATGCTTCGTGCACTGTGAAATGTAATTTTCAAAATTTTAATTCAAGCACACAGTGATTCAGTGAGATGGTGAAATTCTTTGACCAGCGACTTAATTATTTCCATGGGTGGCCTCGTTTGATTCTTCTAGAGCATATGAAGCTTCTCAAATACATTTTCTAGCACACTTTTCAATTATAGTTAAAGTCCGTGACTTATGGGTCAGTACTACATGGCTCACTTAACGTTTCGTTTCGCATTTATTCGCAATCAAAAATGCGTTTTGTCTAAAGAAAACTTTAAAATAAAAGCACTTTTAGTGGCCATGCTTTATTCCTCTTCAAATCAGAACCATCCGGAGGCGCGTGCATACGCTTCGGACCGTGCGGTTTTCGGCTAAACTGGATGCAGCTCGAGGCACACCCAGAGAGGCGTGCACTTCTCCGTTAAAACAATCATTTTTTGAGGGGAAAGGGACAACTTTGAGGATCCTAATTTATATGAGGAAAACTCCTCATATTTTGAGGAAGTTTTCTGAAAAATTAAGGGAAGTTTCCAAATTTTTCGTCAAAGACTTCTCTCGATTTTTGAGGAGACTTCCTCAAAATATGAGAAGCTTTCCTCAAATGAAGTAGAATCCTAAAAATTTTCCATTTTCTCTCAAAAAATCAGAAATTGTTTTCTTCCTGTTAAATACATTAAATACAATTTAACGTTCAAACCAAACCCATTGCAGCCTTGAACTATGAACATTTGTCTCATTCAAGCGCGAAGGGAAACGATTTGAGAACAAAGGGGAATCAATCGTGCCCAAATATTCAAGTACAACAGTACTTTTGAGATCATCGAATATTTGCACTCTATTCAAGTACATCGCGCACGACTCAAGAACGCGCTCTATTGCACCCGTGAAATCTTTGTTTTGATATCAGGTAAAACACCTTAGATCAAAGAAATTTCCTTTTTTAAAATAAAAATTACAAGGATTTTTTAAAAATTAAATTTAATGCGAATTTAGTTGCATTTTGGGGAAATACGACTTTTTATCAACGCCGTACACTATGAAAATGGCGGGAATGCCTTAACAAAAATCAACCGTGAAACTGTTCTATGAATAAATTTCCTTGACTTTAGTTATAGCATATTCTCTGGGTGTGGGTGCAGAGACGTCCCCATCACTTCCGTTTCGCTGTGTAATCGCGACGTCTCTGAGAGAGGGTCGTCAACTGCCTTTAGCCGTGTACGGAGGAATATTGGTATTATCAGTAAAATCAGAGTAATATTAGGGTAATATTGTTATATTGTAGGTAATATGGGTAATAGTGATGTAATATTGATGTAATATTGGCAAAAATATGGGTAATATTGATGTAATATGAAGGTAATATCGGTAATATTGAAGTAATATAAGGGTAATATCAGTTTCGTGTACGGAGGAATATCAGAGTTGACGACCCCTTGGAGGGAGATAATCCAAATCCAAAAGGCTTTCGCTGACCTGCTGAAGTTTTCCGCTCGCCGCCATGATGCGATGTACTACACAGACACACACTCACACGCACGCACACACTCGCACGGACTAACGCTCTTGCACGCGCACGCACTGACTGGGCGGCGCGTGCTCGCCGCCGCTACTTATAGAGCCCCTGACAGGCTGCGCGCAGCCTCCCCCCGGTCACGCTGGACCCTGGACTTCCCCCTACCCTCACGTTTCCCTCGGCCCGCGCCCTGCGGCGGGATGACCGTGAAAAAGCCGGCGTCGGGACAAGGGGAGAGAGAGATGGGGGGGGGGGGGGGAGAGGGGGCACGTGGCGCGGCCAGACCATTGTCCGGTGCAGCGCAGCCCCCGCGGTCCGCCCCGTCTCGCCCCACCCCGCCCCACCCCGCCCGCGACTCCCACCCCCGGGAGGGCAGAATCGCGCACCCTCTGAGACCCAGTATAGCACATCCTTCCTGCGGGCTGGCTGCAGCCGGTTTGTCAAAATCGGTAGGGTTCCCACAAGTCTGGAAAATTCCTGGAAAAGTCAGGGGGGGGGGGGGGGGGGGGGGGGAGTGGTCATGTAATTGAAATGGAAATCGCTAGGACGGAAAGTGCAGGGACGATCATGGAAAAATTCGGGTTATGGGTATTCTTTAGGAGATATTTCAGACGCTCGCCGTCAAGAATTTTGAACTGTAATAATTTGCCGTTTATTGTAGAAATTTCATACGGAAAATTTCGGAAATTTTAAAATATTTGTTCTGTAAAGTCATGGAATAGCCATGAAAAATGCCAGGAGCCCAAATGTGGGAACCCTTTGTGTACACATTTTGTGATTTTTTCTGAATTTTTATAGATTTTTGTTAATTCTTACAAGAATTTTCCCTAAATTTTTGAAAGTTTGTGAAATTTTCTGAACTTACCTCACTTTTCCTGAATTTTTCCTGATTTTTTCTGAATTCTGAATGACGAGGTGTACATAAATTTCAGAGTTGTTCCCCCCTCGCGTGGTGATCTGCTTCAGTACAGGAGGCCACTTTTCTCGCACCTTGTATACATTTCCCGACAGAGCTCTTTTTACGCCTCCGACGCGCGTGGTTACAGTATTTCGCAAATACCCATGAGCGCACCGGACATGCAGCGTGTCAGTCCCACTGGTCCCACGCGCCGCCACAGACCGAGCCTCGTGTACGCGAGGTGGTCAGTTCTCACGGCCAGGTGGTGAAATATATATGGCAGCATTCATATCGGACCCGTACTAACTTTACCTCATTTTCTGTAATAACCTCCTTTCCGAGCTCCAATCCTCGAGAGAGCACAAAGCACCTTAATACTCTCGCCTAATGCCCTTCCTGATGAAGATACATTACCAATAGCACACCGAGGGAGGAATGTCGGACACTTTTAGGTCCGGGTAGAGGCGGCGCGGGTGGGCACTCCATTTGTTTTTCTCCCCCTCGTTTCCTGCGCGTCGCCGATATGTGCACGATAATGACCGCTGCTTGTCGTAACAAGGAATAAGGCCATTTAAAATCTATGTCAGGTTTCCTGGGAGGAGGAAAACAAAATCTTGCCACGTCGTTGAGCGGCGCGCTTACCTCTTCACACGGCCGTTAAAACGCCGCGCGCGCCGGGGCCGCGGCATACAACCCCGCCTTGCCCCGCCCCGCCCCAGCGACCCCGCTCGGTGCTGTGGCGAGAACCTTATCCCATCCCTTCCGTTTCACCCCGCAAGCAGCACGCGGCCTGTGCCGGCGCGCACGGTAAAAACAATCTCTCATTTTCTTTGCTTTTCTCTGATTTTGAGGAAAACTCAGAATTTGAGAACGTTTCCTTAAAAATTGAGGCGGATTCTCTCATATTTATTGTGGGGACTTCCACAAAAATCTCGGGAGTTTTCCTCAAGCTAAGGGAGTTTTTTTTCAATTTTTCCCTTTTCCATCAACAAATGAGACATTATTGTTTCTGCCGCGCGTCACCATCTGCACACAAAATGGCACATGGCTATTATAGATTACGATTTCCGGCTGACAGGAGTGGCCACTGCACTGCGGGCTCGACTGAATGCACGCGGGTTTCGTCGTATACATTTCAAAATTTGGCGCGCTCTTGGCTGGCGCGCGGGAGATGAGATGTGTCCTCCTCCTCCTGCTCCTGCTCGTGAGCGGTCCACCCGGCCGCTATGGGCCGGGTGCGCGCCCCGTGTGTGAGAAAACGCGCCGCGTTAATGTATTCAGCGGCCCCACGAAGGTTGGGGCCCTTCGCAACCCGCTGCGGAGCGGTGTGGCCAGCCCAGGCCAGCTCAGGCCGGCCCAGGCCGGGGAGGCACGCAACAGGGCAGCCGGGGCTGGCTTAGGCCCGGGGCGGGCCCGGGGCGGGGCGCGTCTGGCTGGACGGGGATCAGAACAATGCCGAAAAACGCTGGACCTTGGAAGAAAAACAATCCTCACAACAACAAGGAGCTCTGCCCGCACCCGCGCACCTGGGCCGCACCGGCCACCCGCGGCCGGCCGACGTCATGGAGGCAGTCTTGCACCAGTGGGCACAGCCTGGGCTTGTCACAAGAGCTTTATAAAATAACACACACACACACACACACACTCTTTTTTATTCGCAGCGATATCGCAAAAAAATTGGGGCTTCATTGTAACTCTCGCGAAAAGAAAAACCAAGGTACTCATAATAGCTGGATAGGCAGGCACTAGGTGTAATATTAGCTGTCTGAGCCAGGTCTCGTATAACAAATGTTACAGTAGCTTTATCCACTTTATCAGGCAAAAATTAGCGGGAGAGAGGTAATATTTTTAGCTGGTGCCATATTAGCTGATCTTTTAGCTCTCGTAGCAAATGTGCAATAAATTTAGTGTCTCTAACCCCTTGCTCGACCGAGGGGGAAACTGCTCTGAAATTTTTGTGCTCTCGACCCTCGACAAATACCCTTGGCCAGCCGAGGTGTTAAAGACGCCTGCGCGCGCCCTGCTCAGCTGGATTAAAAGGGCGCCAGCCATGGGGAAAATGTGGCGTTGTTATTGGAGACGTAATCACTCACTGCTGGTCCAGGGCTGACTCCGACACTAATTGGGGCTCCCGCCTCGCCTGGCCACCGCGTTTTAAGCGTTAGCTTGCTCATGCTCCTTTCGTTTTCGGTTCCTTGCGCCCGGGGGGCCGCGGGGGTTCGCGCGGGGGGCTCCGAAGGGCTCGGGGAGGGTCAGCAGGGCAGGGCACGGTCAAGGGCCGCGGCAGGGCCCCGCCGCCTCGCCCGCCGCCGTAACGAGCCCAGTAAATGGTCTCCTCAAGGGGCTCGCCGCGCCCCCCCCCTCCCCCCCGCCCTCCCCCTTGGCCTTTTCCAATCAGGATGGAACTTTACATGTCAACAAAGACTATAGTCATTTTTTTTCCTGAACCGGAAGAGAATTGTATAACAGTTATCCAATTTCCTGAAAGAATGAGAAAAATACCGTGCGCATGGCGAGGTTTAATTGTTAGCGACAGCGAAGCGACGGTAAATATCAACCCATCAGGTTTTACGTCTTTGTGTTATTTGTTCAAATTCTTTTGGTCGTGCTACTAGTGTCATTTCAAATTTTTAGGCCCCCGTTAGGCGGTTGCCTATTGCTCTCGCCCGTGAGTTTTATTTTATTTATCCTTCACGATGGCCCTTTATGCGCAGCTGATTCTGTCAAACTAATTCACATCGACTTGTGATTTAAAAAAAAATACTAAAAAATAAGAAATATTTTTTGAGATAGGTCTGATGTCGTCTGATGTCAAGCTGTCTGTGCGTTTTTGCATAAAATGAATATGCATCCTCAGTTTCTACGGTGATTTAAATTATTTTGGTCGTGCTACAAATGTCTTTCCATTTTTGTCTCTTCCCGTCCCTCTCTCTCTCTCTCTCTCTCTCTCTCTCTCTCTCTCTCTCTCTCTCTCTCTCTCTCTCTCTCTCTCTCTCTCTCTCTCTACGCGACAAGCTAAAGCTAGCCGTCCACCGCCGCCACTGCTGCTGCTGCTGCTAGAGCTTGACGGATCTCCTCTCCCACGTTTTGCCTTGTTTCGTCGCACGGCACAATACCCGCTATCGTGTGTCCTCTGCGGGCGACAAGGCGGCGACACCGCGGCGACAAAACTGGCGGCAAGGGCGATAAGGGTAAGGGTGCCACAACGTCCTTGTCCGGTCCGGGAGCCGACGCATAGTGCATCCGGCTACTGGCCACCCGAGTATAGATACTGGAAAACAGAGGAAAAGGCTGTACTAAAAATCTTAACATTTTAAAAAAAAGGCAGTTTTTGACTAATAAATTGTTGTCTACTAAACTTGGAGTACGTAAACGGCACAAGACTGTGCTGGAGGGCAGCGCGTACTTGGCGCGTATTTCAGGCGAGAGGCAGCCACCATTCCCGATAAACAAAGAAAAAACATTAGGCTGCGATTCGGATTCTTGCCGGCGGACGATCAAAGATATTGTCAATCGATGATTAGATGGGAATGTAAGTGTTGAAGAACTTGAACTGCAATTTTTGTGCACCTCGTAATTCAAGAAATTTCAGAGAAAAAAAAAAACAAGACAATTTCAGAATAAATCATGAAATTTCAGGGGAAAAAAATCAAGAAAAATTAGGGTGATTTTAAAAAAAATTACAGAAATTTTGGTATAATTCCAGTAAAATTTCAACAAAAATTAACAAACATTCTCAAAAATTCTTAAAAATTGTTCACCTAAATTCAAAGTTGTTTCCCCCTCGTGCATCCCCCGCCAACCCTGCCAGCCCCCCCTGCCCGGGCGTGGTCTTGGTCGTCGTGGTGCCTTGACCCACACTTTAGACAATGCCCTCTGCTGCGCCCGGCCGGGCCGAGTCATCCCCGACGGGAGGCGAGGAGCGAGTCGTGTCCGTCCCGTCCTACCCGCCGCCGCGCCGCGCCGCGCCGCGCGCACTGACACGATCTTCGCGCGACGACCTGACGGGACGAGCCGATTAGCGGGCAGAACTGTCGGCGCGCGGGGCACGCGGCGGGCACGCAGCGGGCAGCGGGCGCTTTGAACATGGCGTCTGTCCTGCAGATGGACCCCCTGGTGCTGCCGCAGGGCTGGGCCTGGCCTGGCTGGGGGACCCCGCGCTCACGCGTCACGCGCGCACGGCGGTGCACTCGCAGGCAGGGTGGAAAAAGGGGGGGGGGGGGCAGAGAGGCGCCAAATTCGCCCCGCCAATTTTTTGGCGCCCACTTTTGTTTATGTCTAATCAGTTTTCTTATATTATTACCACAAGTACAATAGTTTGGCTGAACGAGTGAATTTTTTAATTGGGGGGGGGGGGGGGGCAAAATTTGTGTATGAGGTGCCCCCCTCCGACTGAAATTCGTTCCTACACCCCTGATCGGTGTCATTTCGCTCTCTGAGCTGTCGCGACGGTCCTCTCCTAGCTGTTCTCATCTGTAAGTTTAATTTATAATAGATAAGAAGAGGTCCATGCAAGAAAATGAAAAAAGAAAATTAAACGCCGTGTTCCGCTTTTATTGTCACTGCGGTCAGTTGTCGTCGTCAGTCGCGGTGACTGCCTTGAAACAATTTTTTTCCCCCTCCAAGTTTGACAGCACGAGTTGAGGGACCTTGTCTTGTTTCCCGGAGCAACAGCACGGGTAATCAGGCCACCGCAGGCGCGGGCGTGGTGGGCTGCATCCGACAAGGAAGGGCGGCGCGCGGCGCGCGCCTGTCCGGACACTTAGCCTAGAAGATATTTTGAAAAGGAAATAGTTTCGCGCAGCATGATTTGCCTCTTGTATCTTGGTTTGAAATGTTGCTTATAGTTCATACATTGCTCCCATTTTATCCATTCATGCATACCAGCAGGTTTGAATAATTGTTATGGTGTGAACGAGAGAATATCATCTCTGGATTATGTTGTACGCGTCTTGAGTTTTTCTGAATTTTTCGTATTTTTTGTTTCATTTATTTTGCTGTTAGCTAAACTTTTCTTCTTTGTTCTGAATTCTTGGCATTTTATTTTTTAAATGAAGTTTTGAAAATTTTGATAATGTTATCTGTGTTTTTTTTTCTCTCCTGATTGAAACGAGGTCTACAAGAAACAACTCATAGTTGATTTGTTTCCACCCTCGGTTGTAATAACTAGTTCGATTTATTAAACTGTGTTTGTAGATGAGGTTATCCAGTGCCTAACGAGCGACGCGGGTGACTGCGCCGCGTGGTTAGGCAACCCAACGTGCGCGGTCAGGTCGGCAGCGCCCGACGTGGCAGGCATCCCACACAGCGCGGAGCAAAGGGGGCTAACTGTGGGCTACGAAATGCGACCGAGTAGGTGTGACGGGTCGCCTATCTACGCGCACCGCAATCAGAATTGCCGAAATGTTCGTAAAATGTGTCAGTCTTCGACCTGACTCGAACCCACGAACCTGCCGATGGAAAGCGGCGACGCTATCCACTGCGCTATTGCTCGGCTGTAGCAGACGCAGCTCAGCGCAGCGACTCAAGCCGCACCAGCGGTCAGTCGCACATTTTCGGATGTCATGTTGGCACCACTGCTGTCGGTGCGTCCGGCCGACGGTCCACGCGCGCCTATCTGAGTTACACCCCTTTGGCGCGGAGCCTTGTAGATGAAGGGGAGAGAGGGTGGGGGGCAGTGCGAGAAAAAAGTACTCACTTAAAGTTACGACTTTTTACATCATTTTCGATTACGAATTTATGACACCTGTCGTAAATCTACGAAAGCATATTCTTTCCCGTTGAAGAAAACAAATTCTACACATGGTGTAAAAAAAACTTGTAACTTTACAATTTGAAGTCGTGAATTTACGACATTTGTCATGGAAATTTTTTCCGTAACCCTCACAACTTTTTTAACAGTGCTCTGCAAATCTGCAAATCTTGCCAGTTTAAACTGCGAAACTTAAGTTCTGCAGTTATAACTGTAGAACTCTTTCGTTCTGCAGAGTGGTCGGGAGGGAGGGGGGGGGGCGCAGTCGCGCGCGTGGAGATGAAGAATGGCACGATTCGTAGATTGATGATATTCACTGATTATTGTTGCGTGAGCAGCGCGTGCGTCAGTCACACTCGAACACGCGCGCACGTCCACAAAGGGCAGTTGCACAATTTATTGCAGCTTAATCAAATAATACTTAGATGATAAGGTCTAACACACAAATTGACAACACACACACGCACACACAAATACGCCTATAACACAGTCGTTCCCTCGGTGGGAAAATAATTATGTAATGAGATTTCTTTTTTGACACTCCAAGAAGTGACTATGTACAAACAATTAGGAATTTTACTCTTTCGTATGGTACCCAATATTTCATCGGATGAAATATCCTCACTTGATTTTAAGAGCCTTTAAACGTAATTCACACTGGTAACTTCAATATTTTCCCTTTATTTTAAGAAAAAGGGAGCCATATTCTCTTTGTCACAGATTCGTCATAATCTAAAACTCGACTGATGAGTCACTTGCCGCGTGAGAATCATGATTGACTAGACATTCCTGCACCCGGGTCCGGTCCGGATGGGTTCTGCAGGTATATTATACTGTTTCCTCGACTTCCGTTATGCGAATCGGTCGGTATCCCTACGACTAGCCGCTGTTCGGGGCGCGCTGCGCGACGTACTGGCGCACGCGCTGGTTGGAGAGGGTGACGGAGAACTTGCGGATGGTCGGCCCGAGGCGGCTCTCGAGCTGGGCGTTGAGCGTCTGGCACTTGTTCTGGCTGTTCATGTCGCCGGACGAGCCCCAGACGATGGCACCAGCCATGCCCAGGGCGCGGGGTATAGCCAGGCAGCTCCGGAGGTCGTCCTGAAATGTCCATGTCGCAGGGCGATCAGTCCAATCCGTCCCGGAACCGAAATCGCAACAAACGCTGAGGAGTGTGCGAGGGGGGGAAACAACTCTGAATTTTGGGGTACACGGTTTGTGAATTTTTGTGAATTTTCGTGAAGTTTTGTGAATTTTCACGTGAAGTAAACCTAGTTTCTTTTGTAAATTTTCATGATTTTTTTTCGTAAATTGCCCTAAATTTTTGTATAATTTTCCAATTTTTTTTCTAAATTTTTCTGAATTTTTCTAAATTTTCCTAAATGACGAGGTGTAGAAAAATTTCAGAGGAGTTTCACCCTCGGGAGTGTGACACTTACGTCGGACAGGAATCCCGCGTCGCGGTAGCGGTACCAGAAGTACGGGTAGACGTAGTTGCGACCCTGGGCCACGCGAAGCGCCTCCCGAAGCTTGCCGGTGATGAAGAGGAACTGGTCGTCGGAGCTGCGGTCGCTCTTGCTCAGGTACACGGATGGGTACAGCGCCGTGCTGGCGTCGAACAGCCACTGGATCCTGGAGGCGGACACCGAGGTTGTCGGTATGAGAAGTGGCGACTCAAGTCAAGGGCCGTTGCGAGGGCGTTGCAATGATACTTACTGTGAGTTTTGGGTCCGCAAGTTGTCGGAGCAGTCAAAGTTCACGTCGTTGGTGTTGAAGCAGTACGGGAAGGCGTAGTACCCCCAGCGGCCGTTTGGCCGTATCCGCTGCGCCAGGTACAGGCTCTGTAGGAAAAACGCCTTGGCCGCCGCCTCGAAACGTCGCTTTGCCTAAAAACGTAACATTTGCAAAATTCGTAATTTAAGAAATTGGAGCTTATTATTATTCTTTCTTTTATATTTTCTCGGACCTACCCTATTTTGCAAAGTGGTGTCCGAGGCCGTGGGGTCCCTCGTCCTCTCCAGTTGTATGGAGTACGTCTGGTACGCCTTCAGAGTGCCAAAGTTCTGCGCCCACACGGGCCTCCACGCCTCAAAATCAATAACTCCCAATCCTGGCAAAATTAAAATTTTATTAAAAAAGAAATATCTAAAACTACAGGTTTGTGGGGGTAAAATGCGGTGACATACCGTCAAAGTCGATTGGAACCTGGTCCTCGATAGACTCCTGCAGTCGCTGTAGATGGAGAGTAAGGTTGCCCTCCTGAGGGACTCCGCCGTTTCGGGGGAAAACAGTTCCCTAGAGCAGAAAGCAGAACTCATACTACTTTCCGAGGCGATATGATCGGGAAATACGACCGAGAAACGAGTATCCAGAAAAAGAAGAGGGAAAGAAAACATTTTTTTTTCTCGCCTCGCAACTTTTACCTCGAGAGAGTTGAATATCAAGGTCGAGCTTTAAGATGCTTTCTTACCCTTTTCTTTTTCGGACGTTTCTTGTGTAGCCCCGGCCCCTTGCCCATCACATGAAAATAAGTCAAATATAGTTTCGTTCATCCCGGCTCGAACACGACACAGTTTTTTGTTTACAGGACTCGCTCCTTGCCCCTTTTCCATAGGACGACAACGCATTTACATTTACGGCGTGTTCCAAACAAATCTGATAACTATTCTCGTTGACGGGATACTCACGTCGTTGTCGACGAGAGCTGGGTACAGCCCGGGGTCGTACAGGATGGTGATGTGCGTGCCCCGGAATACGTCCTCGTCGTTCTGGACGACGCCGTAGCGCCCCGTCAGGTTGCTGAACGGGTAGCCGTACCGGTGGCACATGAAGGAGGGCACGTTCCAGAACACGCGGAAGCCATCCACCTCATCGTCTTCGTCCAAGGCGGCCGTCGGCGGGAACTGTCCCTGAGGCCGCTGCGGGCCCAGGTCGATGGGATCCGCCGAGTACGTCTGGCTGGGCGGCGGTGGTCTCGTGCCCGGCGGGAACTGCCCGGACGGCCGCTGCGGGCCGAGGTCGCCGTTGGCGCCCGGAGGTCCGTTGGGGTCCGTCAGCCCCGCCGGCCTGTCCGGCCCCAGGTCCTTGTCCGGGCGGCCGCGGCCCTGGTCGCCGGCCAGTTTGTGGGCGTTTACGTCGTAGACACGTGCGGATTGCTGCGCCGTCGGCGGCCTCGTACCCGGCGGGAACTGCCCGGACGGGCGCTGCGGGCCGAGGTCACCGTTGGCGCTAGGAGGTCCGTTGGGGTCCGTCAGCCCCGCCGGCCTGTGCGGCCCCAGGTCCTTGTCGTCGGCCAGCTTGTGGGCGTCTGCGGCACCATCGTAGACCGGCGCGGATTGCTGCGCCGTCGGCGGCCTCGTACCCGGCGGGAACTGCCCGGACGGCCGCTGTGGGCCGAGGTCACCGTTGGCGCCCGGAGGTCCGTTAGGGTCCGTCATTCCCGCCGGCCTGTGCGGCCCCAGGTCCTTGTCCGGGCGGCCGCGGCCCTGGTCGTCGGCCAACCTGTGGACGTCCACGACGTCGGCGCCGGGCGGGAACTGGCCGTGCGGCCGCTGGGGGCCGAGGTCCACGGGCGGGCCAGATCCCGGCGGCACCTGGCCGTGAGGTCGCTGGGGGCCGAGATCCACGGGCGGGCCGGATCCCGGCGGCACCTGGCCGTGAGGTCGCTGGGGGCCGAGGTCTACGGCGTAGGCCGGCCCCACCCCGGACCCGGGCGGGAACTGGCCGTGGGGTCGCTGGGGGCCGAGGTCCACCGGACCGCCATCCTGCAGGGGGTAGATGTTGCTGCAACGGAACGGAAGGGAATGCATTATTGTCTGGAGCTGCCACCTATCAGGGAAAATTCAGTTTTATTTTGATAACGGTCATAGAAATCATATGGATAAGTTGTCGAAAATAAAAGGCACTAAGTGAAAAAAATAAAAATGTTTGCTAACGTCTTTTCGGGGTCAAATCATACAGTTTCCTTATGCTTACTTCGGCTGGGAAACAAATTCGTAAATTTACGACTTTTCTCGTAATTTTTTTTATTTCGACATAGTTGTGAATTTACGATAGTAAATTCTTACCCGTCAAAAAGGAAACTAAATCGACACGTGGTGTAAAAAAAAAAAAAATTATCGTCACAACACAAGTGGAAGTTGTACCCTTACGACATTTATCATGGAAAATTTTCCATGATACGAATATTCGAATATTTTTCTCTGTGTAGGACATGGCTGGTAAAGCTTTCCGCACAGGGTACGCGCGGCTCCCCCGGTTAGGTCACACCTCCTCCGCGGCGGGAAGACTGTCCTGTCCCAAAGAGCCTCGGCCACCGGTGGACCAACGCCTACCCCTTTGCATAAGAGGCTATCTCATAGAGTAAGTACGGCTATCTCCATAGCGACGCCCAAGTTCAAGGCCGCGGTGGCGCTGCTCTGCCTCTGCTCTCTAGGCGCCGTTTAATGATAACGGCCCGCGTAACGTTACAAAACGCGCGTTAACGCGGCAACTGGGCCGGCGCCTCCTGTGACGTTTGGGGGGGGGGGGGCGATAACACGCGGGCATTGTCGCGCCGTGTCCAATTTATAGCCAGTCTCAAACGGTCGGGTGAACTTCTTCTTCTTGTTTTTTTTTTTACCGGTTCCGTCCGGCACGGCTGGCAGGGCAGTATGCGTCCGTGATAACCCGAATGCATAATCCGCAGATAACCGTTCAAACTCCCCGCCCGGCCACCATCGCGTCGCGGAGTTTTTCCTTTCGCGCAGCCAGTGGCGCGTGCCCTGTGCCTAGTGCGGCCGCGCCTAGCCGCGCCTCGCGGTGGTTATCCGAATACAATGTCGTCGACCAGTTTCCTTTACTTAATGCTGCATTGAAATCCCTGCTCTAATTTTTATATTCCTAGAGGAAATTTTTTGAATACTATTTCGTGAAAGGTATATGGAACAATAGCCTGTTAATAAGACTGCCGTAAAAAAAAAATGTAGTCTTGCGTTATTCTAGTTTGTCAAACGCAAATAACTCTTCTAAAAAAAATATTAAAAATCATCCGGAAAAAAAATCTTTATTTTTGTTCTTAAAGTAATGAGTGCTTGGTTTTTGTTTTATCATAGGCAACGCTGGGTATTTTTTTAAACCCGACATTGTGTAAATTTCTGTTAATGTCCCCACTGACACCGTGCGACATTTTCTATCCGTGTGAAAAATCATGTCATCGGATGCGAGCAGATGGCTCTGACCTCCCCTCTCTACAACTTCAGATAAGCATTCCTTAGGTGCGATATGCGTCACTTTACGGCGATCTAAGAGGGAGGCCTGCTTCTCCTGAATTTCTTGTTATTCTCTACGGTGACTCGTGCCCCGAAAAATGTGTCCTGCGTGGGTAACGTCGACTAATAGAGAAAGATGATAAGTCAAATGATGGGCCCTTGCGAGTGAGTCAGTCTGAGATACCTCAGGCCCTGCAGCCCCTGCCTACCCTGTGTTATCAGCGGCCTGCGGCCCCCCGCCCTCACGCACGACACGCTCCAGGGCTTATCTGCCACAATTAAAATGCTCAATGAGCCAACAGCGCAACTATACATTTGTGCCGGGCGATTATCACCCAGACCATGGCATCGTGAAGCTGACCACTACGCGTTTTCTATATCGTCGCGAGGAAAAACCTTTACACTGGTAACATAACTGTAGAAAGTAGCACGCCAATAGACCCTCTCAGCATTAGCGAAGCGAAGATCAAGGTAAAGAACAACAGACGCGAAACAGTTGCTTTTTATCACCCAAACGTGCCGAAAACACTTGAATAAAATGTTGGCCTTATCGTTTTGATTTTGTTTACATTATATATAAGTTTTCATGAACGTTTGGGTTATGAGAAGCAACTGTTTCCGGTCTGTTGTTCTTAGCCTTGTTCTTCACTTCGCTAATGCTGACAGGGTCTATTGGTGTGCTTTTAAAATGTAATTTTTTTTACCAGTATGTTCAAATTGGTGCAATATTTGCACACTTACCAAGCGTTTAAATTTTGCACATCAAGCAAGAGTGCAAAAATGTTGAACACCGTGTAATGTGCAAAGTAGTAAAAAGCACACTTAAAAATGTGCAAAGTTGCACATTTGTTTTACCAGTGAAGACTTAATTTTTTTCGCGCATCCACACCTGCTATGTACTCTCTGCCTCCTGGCGTGTGTTTGTGTTTCTCCCACCTGCCATATGATTTCCGCCCGTGTCCGGGGCCTATACAGGAGAGTGTACAGTGTTCACGGTCGAGCGGCACAATGGTTTACACCCGACTTGATCCGACGATTCGCAGCCTGAGCCGTATATCGCGCGCTCTTCGCGACGTTTCAGCGCTCTCCAGACGACTGATTCAGAACATCGCTCCCATACCTCTGTCCTCGTCGCACTCGGGACGGTGTCTTATCCAAGGAGATGGGGCTTCTCCATGAGTGCGACAAGGACAGCGCTGCATGAGAGTGGTGATCTGAATCGGTCGGCAGCGGGGATCCGCGGATTGTTCTCTGCATTTTGCTTCCGTCGAAACCGTACAAGGAGCGAGGAAATGCGCTCCACGCTCGCATTGTCCGCGCCTCTTCCTGGAGCAGACAGATTTCCCGTATGGCAGTTTTTGCCCGGAAAACAATTGGCAGTATAAGCCTACTCTGGAAACGGAAGTGTGTACTTGAATGCAGTATTTCCTGCATACCTCCATGTATTCAGGAAATAATGTGTACTTAGTCAAGTATGCAGGAAATAATGTGTATCTGGTGAGGTATGCAGGAAATCCTGTGTACTTGACCAGGTACACACTAAATCTCCCCCATAAATGAATGGAGGTTTTCGTGTGTACCTGGTCAAGTACACAGGATTTCCTGCATACCTGACCAGGTACACATTATTTCCTGCATACTTGACTAAGTACACATTATTTCCTGAATACATGGAGGTATGCAGGAAATACTGCATTCAAGTACACACTTGCGTTTCCAGAGTACACTCGGTGGAGCAAGGTTCGGGCGCCCGCACTCGTCAAGTAGGCAACATGCGTGTACCTATGCAGCTCAGTCGGCGTATGCAACCCGCTGTACGCCTTGTTGCACCTTGTTGCCTACCTTCTACTTTACGTATTATTGCCTACTCATAACGGAGGGGACTATACGCGCGAGGTGCCTGCTTGTGAGCCCGAGGAGGGTTTCATCGCTCTCTTGTGAGGAGCGTATACACACGATTACCGATTGCAAGTGGTTACCAAAAATTTGTGGTAAAATTTTCGAAAACTGGACTGGAATTATAAAAGTCACATTTCTCGCCTGGAATGAGCGAAGCATTTTTTTTATTACTCAGTAAAAGAGTCGTTCGCTACTCCAATTGAGTCGTTTCTGATATTTGGAAGTCGCTGCAGTAGAGTGACGTTTGATGACTTGACTCAAAAAGAGTGTAGCACATCGCCGAAGATGTCATAAAAGTGACTCTATAATGGAGCGATGCTAATCCGTCTCGCTCTCCCAGGAGCACGAAAAATTGGTACAGAAAAGTCGCTCCCAAGAGCGACAAAGTCGACTCCTCCATTTACAGTGTTCATTTTCTGTTGACATTTTATGCTCATTTTGATCGATGGAAAACCTGACACAGCTTGAAAATCAACAAAAAGAGGATTTTTTGGGATGTGATTACCAGTAATTATCGGACAAAGTGTACACTGGATCACCAGAGTAGGGTGGACCCCCCGTCGTCAGCCATGCATACGGAGGAATATTGGTATCATATTAGTAATGTCAGAGTAATGTTGAGGTAATAGTGCAAGTTATGTGGTAATGTTGACATAAATTTATGGATTATCGATGGGGGCACGAGGGTATTGTTTGTATGTTACACGGAAAAAATGATTGGTAGAGCGAACTAACATTTTAGTTGGTTGTGCCCTTTCTAACACTTTTTCGTTGTGATAACCAAAACTTGGTTGTGGGAACGCATGTTTGGATTGTCACAGCAAAAATGTAGTTGACACAACGAACGGTGCGTTGGCACAACGAAGCGGTTCGTTGGTCTGACAGAATAGCGCTTTGGTCCATTTTTGCCAAACCAACGAACCGCTTCGTTGTGCCAACGCACCGTTCGTTGTGTCAACTTCATTTTCGCTGTGACAATCCAAACATGCGTTCGCACCACCGAGTTTTGGTTATCACAACGAAAAAGTGTCAGAAAGGGCAAAACCAACTAAAACGTAAGTTTCGCTCTACTAATCATTTTTTTCCGTGTAGTGGCGGCACGTATAGCAGCGGGGATGGGCGATAATATGACGAAGCAGAGGGCCTTCCTGGGTAGGAACAGGATGGGAACAGGATGGGATCAGGGAAGCGGGTGCGGCACAAGGCCGCGTGAACTTGAACCTCAGGCGGAAGGCGGGGCCGCTGGCCGCTGGCCGCAGCGCGGAGGGCTGTCATGTCAGAGGACTCTGCCCAGCGGGACGCGAACGCCCCGCCCAACCGCAAGGACCGGGGCGTTGAATATATATTGAAGGGGGTGGGGCCGGAGGATACTGTAGTAGGGTTTGTAAAGGATATGGCTCGCTTGTCTTGACGAGAGATAAACAAAGGGCGCGCGGAAATGCCTCTGCTACTGTCAGAACCACCTGTTATATCGAGGGGGGGGGGGGCACCATACTCCCCCCATATCCTAGTGCACAAAGGATAAGCACATTGTGTAGAAGTTATCGCTTTCCAGGTAACGGAGACTTTTAGATCGAAACTTCTCAAAATTGGCCTATAGCTTTGAAATGGCATTTTAGCAGTGAACTAATCAGCTTTAGTTCTACCTACTGTATGCCAATTGTTATCAAAATGGTAGAGAAAATACCGAATTTGCAGAAGGGACCGTGCTAATAAAAATATTTAAAAAAATCGCATTTGGCGATAAAACCATATAAGGCTACTTCGTTTCGTGCGTCTGAAAATAGCATATGGCGATGAGACTGTAAGGCTACTTCGCGCCTAAAAATTGTTGATCGACGCGATATATCTGAGCGCGGCGGAGAGGGGCCTGTCGAGCGCCCACCCCCGGCCCACCCACACCCCGGCGGCGCCGCTCAGAGGGAAGTCCCGCGCCGCGGTCACTCACATGTCCACGTCGGCGGCGTGCAGGAGGAGCGGCAGGAGGAGGAGCGGCAGCGCCGGCAGCGCCCCTGAGAGGAGGGACGCCATGTGGAGGCGCGGTGGCGCGCTCCTGCTTGTCGTCGCGGCGGGCTGCGCTGAGCTGAGCTTGTCCGCTCGGCTCGGTGCGAGGTGGAGAGGGACTGGCCGTGCTCCTTGCGCGCCATAACATTTAAACGCGTCGCCTCGCGCGCGCGCCGCCGTCCCCTCCCCCCCCCCTCCTGTTCCGGCCTCCGCCCCGCCCCGCCCCGCCCCCACCACCCCCGCAGGGCGACTTGCTGCTGCTGGTGACGATGTTGTTGCTGGTCGTGCTCTGGATATACCCAATCAGCGTTGCCCGCATCGCGTACGCGTTTTCCGAGGGTGCAAACCGCTCGCGAAATCCCGGGCAAGCCCAAAATCTCTTATTACATCCGTCTTATTCCCCAACTCTCAGCCCGAAAAAAAACAAGGAAAATAAGGGCGTCGGGGGCGGGGGTGGGGGAGGAATAGCCGAGGGGTCCCCCACTATATTACTCATTATACGCGAGAAAAATACTCGCGATTACTCGCGAGACAGAAAAAAAAATCATAAAAAAACTCGCATGATACTCGCCAAAAACTCGTGACTACGCGCGGATACTCGTCAATACTTGTGAATACTCACGAAACTCGTTGTACGCCCTCTTCAAGAGTGGTGGTGGCGGGAGGGGGCTCGGGGAGTCTCCGCCAGGATGATCCGAATCACCATACGCACGCACCCCCTACTTCTCCCTCCCCGCCTCAAGAATGAGCTATACTGCCATGCTTTACGGCGGCGACGGAAGTGGGGTAAGGGACCCTGCCTGCCCGAGTCCGGCCCCCGCTGTGCACCGGTCATCACTTCCAGGACTGAGCCGCCCTGCCCCGCCCTGCCCCGCCACGCCACGCCTGTCGGACCCGGCCAAGTAGTTCACCTTGTCGGCGCGGCGCGGACCCTCCGGGCTGCCGGCGGAGATCACTCATACAAAGTTTGAAAAAGTACACTCTTTTGCCCTTTTTCTTAAAAAAAATTCTTATGAAAATTCTTTTTTTTTTTGAATGAAAGTTTTTGTTAAGTTTTATAAAGTTTTTTTTTCCCTCTATTTCTGCCTTTTTTCCTTTTTCCCCTTTTTTTATTTCTTCTCGATTTTTCGGATTTTTCTGCATTTTTCTTCTTGATTTGATTTTTTAAAACTATTTTTAAATGACTTCTTGGGGGGGGGGGGGCTTTACAGTGATTTTTCGTAGTGACCCCCTCCCCCCTCGACCACCTGGCCGCCGGGAAGGATAGCCCCGCACCGCGCGCGCAGTGCTTGTTCCTCTGCTTTACACGGAGCGCGTCTCGAGCCCTCCCTGTCCACCCTGTCCCTGTCCCTGTCCCAGTCCCTCCGGCTGCCGACTTCTTCCGAAGAGCGCTCTCCTTGCTCTGTCTCTCTCGCACCTTTACGGCGAGGCCCATGAGTGCGAGAGAGAAAGGGCGAGGAAAACGCTCTTCGGAATGAGTCGGCTGGCGCCAAGTGCGTTATAAGGTCTTGTGGATTGGGGGGTGGGAGGCAGTGCTCTATGGGTTGCCTACATGCTGGGGTTTTGCTGCTCAAGTTGCCTACCTTTCAGGCGGATTACTATAGCCCGACCGGGGAGGAGGGGGTTGAGGCAATCGCCTCCCGGTCACTGTAAATCGAGGAGTGAGGATTCTCGCTCTCAGGAGAGCGAGATTGGTGACCCAAATTTTATCGCTCCTGGGGAGTGATATTATTAAATATCACTCCTTTTGAGTCGCTTCGATGACTCAAAACGAGCGATTATCAAGTGATCTCGCTCGGTTTGAGTGAGGCTTATCACTCCAAATGAGCGATATAGAATTTCCTCACTCCTTAAGGGCGACGTTATATGCCTCGCTCAATTTCAGTCAGAAACGTGACTCTCAGATTTACAGTGCCCCTTCCCCTTATAACGCATTATAGCGCATTTTTATGGACCTACGGTGACGATGAAAAACTCTGTCCGTCGGTTGTGACGCCGAAACGGTTCCCGGTACAGGAGAAGATAAACCCTTGGCGTTAGAGACGAGAGATCCGCACCGCAGCAGCAACACGCGAGCCGAGCGCTCGGATTAAACGGAAGGTGTGTGGCTAGCGAGGGGGAAAACAACTCGGAATTTGTTTGTACACCTCGTATGACTGAAAAATTCAGAGAAATTCAGAAAAATTTAAGAAAACTCAGAAAAATTCAGTAGAACCGAGGGGTCAACAACTTGGCATATTCAGTGTATAGGCTTGCGGTAATCAGTACAATGTTCAACCATATTCTCCCATTATCAGCAGTATTTCACACAAATTTAACAATATTCTAGCCTCACCTACACCTACTAATATTCCACCCAAATTTAGACGAACATAACTCGAATTTACGAATATTTCACCGATATTCATCAATATTCGGGGATGCCCCAGAAAATACACGTACATCTGATCCAATTTATTCTCTCAATTACATGATTAAATAGGATTTTTAGTAAATTATTGTGAATTATTTCGATTTATTCCAAGTTATTGGAAATTAACTTGCAATAATGCAAAATAATCACAATTATTTCAATTATTTTTTAAAACTTTTCAGAAGCAAATTTTGCTCTGCAATTGAAAGGGTGGCGTGAAAACATAGAAAATTTTTGCGGCAGTAAACCTCCCGAAGGAGGTTGCGGTTCCCGCCAGGCACAGGGCTTTAACCCCCTGTGGCAGCCAACTGCTTCGGTGTTCCATGGGAACCGGCGCTTTGCTGACTGCGATCCTATCGCGCAATTCGACAGATTTGATCCCCGTACCACCATTGGCCTACCCCTAGAGGTACGAGCGGTGTCAAGGGCGTTAGACTTCCAGATCCCAGTTTCAGAGGCCTTACCTCAGAGGGGTACGCGGGATTCGAACCCACAACCCCGAGTGCCGACACATAGCCAGAACGGGAAGCGACCCAACGCCCAGAGCCACCGAGCCAACGGCGGTGAGACGTGTTTAATTTCTACTTGACCTGCCCTGGAGCAGCTGCCAAAGGAAAGGCAAGGCGCGAAAAACACTTTCCCGAGTGGGAGTCGAACTTCGGACCACTCGGTTCAGTGTTGCGCGCTCTACCAACTGAGCCACGACATTTCGATGGCTGTCTAGTGCGACGGGTTCGCGTCGTATTTGCCCTGTCCTCCTGGCTGGAGGCCGATCGGCGTTAGGATGTAGCCAATGTTGCCCATCGTTTAGGGGATAATTTATTTTATTTTATTATATTGTTATTTAAATATGTCGAGGTGGACCGTTCTATGATCCTAGAGCCTGCCGGGCAGTTCCGTGTGTCTTACTTTGAGCAGCCTTATTACGACCGGCTCGACCATCCCTCGAGAGCACTTTTGTCACGTGACGTCACGCTCCGGGGATGTAATAATAATAATAATGAAAGTGAAAGGAGAGGAGACTCGGTGGCGCTGCAGGCAAGTGTGCGCGAGTGGGACGAAGAGGGGAGATGGGCGGCCCGGCGGTCCCGGCGGAGAGAGAGAGAGAGAGAGAGAGAGAGAGAGAGAGAGAGAGAGAGAGGGGAGCGGCGTGTCGTGTGCCGCGCTCCTGCTGCGGGTCCCGGGTCCCCCGCTCCGCCCCTCCCCGCCGGGAATCCCACGGCCAAGGTCGGCGCGCACATGCGCAGGATGGCGTGGTCATTCCCTCGGAGGCGGGGGGGGGGGGGAACACAGCGAGACTCTATGGGCCAGTCGCGAGATGGGAGTAGGGGGGGGGGGGGAGATTTACACCGGCGGAAACCCGCCCTGTTACGTTGGCCGCGCGTTGTTTCCACATTATTCAGAGTCTTTCATTGCCGAGGTGGCTGGGCGGGCAGGGTTGCGGTTTGGTTTGTCCCGTGGGGCGCGGCTGAGTCAAAGCGGGAGTCTGGCTGAGTCCGCCCTTGCAGCGGGTGATCCCCGCGACCCGCTCCGGCACACTCGCACCACTCGCACGCAGCTCGCAGTCCGGCACGGAGAAACGGAATTAGTTCCCCGCGGACTATAAGATTTTAGTTCATTTTAAGACAAACAAATCTAGTTCCCCGGACTAAAATTTTAGTTCATTTTAAGACCACAAATCTTTTTTGGTTCCAAAAGCCAACGCTTTAGTGATCAGAAATGATTATTTGTCACCAGAACTATAATTTGGTCGCTGAAATTAACGTGTTAGTTACGAGAGTGAAACCAACAACATAAAACATTTTCGGTCTGTCCTCATCTTTGTAACCAACACGTGAATTTTAGTGACCAAACTGAAAATGTGGTGGCAAAAGTTCTAACCAGTAAAACGTCGACATTTGGAACAAAAACATACTTGCTATGTCGTAAAATTAACCAAAATTTTAGTCCGGGTAACTTTCTTATCTCTATAGGTTGGTGGGGTAGCAGCATCGCATCGTAGCCGTTGGAGAGTACAGATAGGCAGTCCAAACGCGGGGGAGTGAAATCGGGCAGCAACTGCCCCTGGGGTTCACTGGGCAAAAACACCCCGTAACACAGGTCCTCGCACGTTGCCTAGTATGCAGGCGCGGACCTTAATGTGCGACTGTGTGTGGCCCTGATTTTCCAGCAGCACGGGGCTGAAGTCAGGAGTCAGGGGCGTCTGCGAGTGGGGGTGAGGGGGGAGGGGGGTGCTCGTAAGTCGTCGATCTCGCTGGCTCTGGCTGGCTGAACATAAAGTCCTAAACCTGTCACAGAATTTTCCATACTGTTGAAGTGGTTTTTCTGCTAATGGCTTCCAAACTATTAAAGCTAGAGAGAGGAATAATTAGCGAGCCGATTGTATTCTAGCTTTAACAGAGAACTACAATCGGCTAGCTAGCGATTCTCCTCTGGCGTCAAACGGTTATTTCGAAGCTACCAGCGGAAAGGTTTCTCCGGTTCGTATCAAGGTGGTGGCGTTTCTCCTCAACGAACTTCTAGGACTCGTGCACTCTAGCCGACCCGACCGTCTCCGCGACGCGTTTGCCTTTGCGACTCCTCCGAGGCGTATGGGCAAGTGGGAGTAGAGTTATTCCGAACAGCGTTTAACAGTGTCCTCTCTCTCTCTTGCTCCTTCTGCACGTATCCCCCATGAGAGCAACAAGGACAGAGAGCGACGGAACCACTGTCCGCGGAATCACCCTAGACTCGTAGAGTCGTCCTGCGTGCTGGGGCTGATTAGCGGCGGCTGCTGTTCGAGCAGAAGGGAGCTAGGCCACGGCCAGGTCACTCATGATCGGTCCGGCGGCGCCGGGTGGTGGTGGTGGTGGGGGGGGGGGGGTTGGGAGGGCACCGCGGCCCGGCGTGTGGGGTATTTGGAGTGGAATACGTACATCCCGCGACACGTTTCTGCGTCTCGCCCGGGCGGGGCGGGGACAAGGCCGGCGGCGCAGTGCTCCCGGGGCCCCCAGCAGGGTCTCGGGGCAAAGGCAGCAGCCTGCTGATTCCGAAGATCGCTCTCGTACCTCCGTCCTTGTCGCACTCATGGGGCCCTGCCATCCCCCACATAGGGCACCGCCATAGGTGCGACAAGGACGGAGGTAGAAGAGCGATCTTCGGAATGAGCAGGCTGCTGCCTTTGCCCGCCTTTGCTGCTGCCTTTGCGAAGATCGCTCTTCTACCTCCGTCCTTGTCGCACCTATGGCGGTGCCCTATGTGGGGGATGGCAGGGCCCCATGAGTGCGACAAGGACGGAGGTACGAGAGCGATCTTCGGAATCAGGCGGCAGGGCCCTGAAGGATGATGATTCCGCACACTGGTTTCGTCGCCCTTTCCTTGTCACACTCGTGGAGCACGGCCTTTAAGAGGCGAGAGAGAGAGAGAGAGAGAGAGAGAGAGAGAGAGAGAGAGAGAGAGAGAGAGAGAGAGAGAGAGAGAGAGAGAGCACGCTACACAGCGGTGTTCGGAATCAGCTCGCAGCCTAACGAGCATCCTGGTCGTGTACCCGTCGCGCACCCGCCATGTCCTGCACTTTAGTGCCCCGTCGTCCTGCGCGCCCCGGCGGCCCGGTCCGGCCCGCGATAGGGCCGCGGCGTGCTCGGCTTGGCGCCGATACCGAGGGAGGGGTCCTTCACTCAAAACAATCAGTGTACACCCCCCTCAAACAAAATCAGTTCAACATGAGAAACAAAAAGTCAAGAAAAATCAAGGGGGAAAACCAAGAAAAAGAGAAAATCAGAACAAAATCAGGAAAATCGGAGTACGCTTTGATTTAGTGAAAGACCCTTCGGCCGATACACCTGCCGTGCCATCTTCTCTCGTCTCTCTTGCACTCTCGCGCGACTACTGTACCCAGCGCAGCAGGGCGACACGACGGCGGCGCGCTCTTTCAAAAACGCCTAACAATTTTCCAAGGGGATTTTTTTTTGAGGGTGGGCGCCTGCACCTGCTGCTAGCCTGCACTGGCCTGTCTACCCCGAGATACGAATGCAGGGGATTTGGACGAGATTTCCAAGTGTGTGTGTTGATGCAGTTGCTGTATGTATGCGCGTCTTTTCATTTTAAAATCCTTGTGATATTTTGGAAACAAAGTACACAAACGACACTTGCTTCGCTACTAAACATATTTTTTAATTTTAAGAAAATTAGAAGTGTGTGGATACTATCGAGCTTATAGACTTTGACTATGTCCTCTGCTTTCGATCACCGACCAGGAATACGGAGTACCCACTTACCGGATGTCGTTGGACAGCGCATCGGAGTCGGAATCCGCTCTCAGGGGCGCCGTCGATCCCTCCGGGTCGCCGTCGGCCAGGGGTGGGAAGACGTTGTCCTCGTCGGCGACCACCGCGCACGACGAGCGGGGCCCGCTGGAGCTACCCGCCTCCATCCGGCGCTGCTTCCACCACGGCGCCGCCTGGTAACCTCCAGGATTCCTTCCGAATCCGCTGCTCTGGATCGCATGATTCTCTGTCCTCTGGAGCTGCTCCGCTGACCTGGTGAGCTGCGGGGGTGGAGGAGCCCAGGGGGCCCACGGGGCCCAGGGGGGCGGCGGCGTCCGCCCATGACGGCCCCCGGGCGCCCACCAGGCCGCCGCCCCCGGGGGCAGGGGCAGGGGCAGGGCCATCATGACCAGGACGGGGACGGGCGGGTAGCCGGGCACCGGGGCCGGCGGCGCGTCCTGGGGCGGAGGGCCGGCCATGGCGCTCCAGTACAGCGAGAGCACCCAGTGCGGACCCGCGGCCCACATGCTGGAGCAAAGCCTGGCGCACACGATGTAGACCGTGCTGCCCTCCTGACCCGGGGCTGCGGACTGGCCTCACCTCGACCGGCACATCGGCCCCGCGCCCGAGCGACTAGCGGACGGGCATCGCCGCGCTCCCCCAGCCAACAACACACACTTGATCCGTCCTCGTCGGAATCCCGGCGAAAGCAAAGCCATCGGGGAAAGAGCGGCGCTCGGGGGTGTGGGAGCGAGCGAGAGAGCGAGCGAGAGAGCGAGCGAGAGAACCCGCTGTGTCCATCTCGTGTTTTGTTTGCTTACCTCCTGGTTTACTGTTGGCGCTCTTGGCGAGCTTGGCGCTGCACCAGAAGGCGGGGCGTGCTCCCGGGGCTCCCCCTGAAGTGCAGCAGCCAGTCAGCCCCACAGCCACCCGCGCGCGTTTTAAAGTCCGGTTGTTTGTAAACATCTGCTTCGCAGGGGTCTGCCAATTTTGCCCACACCAACATACATAACTTATCACCCGTTCGTTGGCCCTTTCTCTCTCTTTTTTTCTCTTTTGTCCATTGTTTAGGGGTATTTTTTATTTATTTTTTAATTCCATCGAAACGAATAACTGCCTGCCTTTAATATAAAATGAGCTCATACAAAAGAAAGGAAAAAGAAAAGTTTATTTTTTAAATTTTTAATCCATCGAATCGAATGACCGTCTTTCTTTATTATAAAATGAGCTCATACAAAAGAAAGGAAAAATAAAAGTTTGTAATGTCGTGTTATCAAATGGAATGGCGGGAGATCACAGAAAGGCGAGTTGCACGTGCGCCTACCGACCAGCGCTCCGCTCCAAGGCAACGCACTAGCACAGCAGCACATGTGCTAACCGTGCTTGCATATTGCCAAGTAAGCAGGCGCTCCTGCTACCCATTGTGTTAATGTGTTCAGGTTTCATTTTCGAGGCTACAAATCGTGCGTTTACGCCGTGAAGGGTATTAAATTGGGGCTGAGCTGAGCGCCTGCCTCTGAGCTCTCTGAGTGCGCCTTAGTGCCTCGTCGTCGTTGTCGCTCATTCATTCATAAATACGCGCGCTCTGCCAGGAATCAGGTCGCCCCTATTCGCACGTTGTGACGCCCATCGCAGCTGTGTTATGTTTTGGTGATGTGATGTCTGCTTCGACGTTCCGACGTTTAAGGCTGGTCAACGTTTTCCTTTTAAACGGACAAATCAAGATTTAATGGGGGCAAAAGTTAATACTTGTTTTAAAAAATTAGAGTTCTTTGTCTAATCAATGTTCAACCGGCTCTAATCTTGATTATTTTTTGCAGTACTATCATTCATCCATCCGCCCATATCTCTACAATGAACTTCGATCTGGACTTTTGCGTGTGATAATAAATTCATCTTCGGGTCTGAATTTGTGAAGATTTCGCAAACAGATCGAGCAGACAAGTAGAAATGGCCGGGTGGCTAGATATGCTTGCCCCCGCCGCGGGTGGCTTGTTCAGAAATATTATGAACACAGATTCTAACCCGAACAAAGTTCTTGAGGTGAAACAGGATCGTTATAGCCATCGTCCTATAAGATGCAGAGAGGACGCTATTGTGTTATATGGACCGACGGATAATAAGTATGAAATTGTGATGAACAGGCCGACAACTGAATCAATGAATAAAGCTTTCAGGTTAGTGCTCTTGTAATGCAACTGTTGTCCAGGTTAGTGTAATTTTTGTTTTCCCAAGAAGATGTAGTATTGTTGCTGTGTGTTCTACAGTTTATTTCGAACTGACAACCTAGAAAGTGCAGAAAACAAATTTATTCAGCTTAAGGATAAAATTCCAGTCATTGCAGATGTTGCTAAAGAAGTAAGTGCTGATCCTTTTATTTATTTTTGCTCTGCTCTCAAATTCTATTTCTAACAGCATTATTATTTTTACAGACCTGTTATCCAGCTATGCTCCAGAAAATGTGTGATGCACTTGAGCTGAATCCTGGTTGGTCAGTGGCCCATTTAGCAGCTCATTTTGATTTGCATACCACTTTTGGTTCAGAAGAAATCTTAAAGTAAGTTCCAATAATCTTAAACTTCTCTGTAAGAGTGTCTTATACATATCTCAGCTATAAGCACATAGATTGTAATTGAGAAAAAATACTAATACTGCTCTTATTTTAGATTTATGGATGCCTCAGATCCTAATACTGGTCTTTCTCCTCTACTGGTAGCCATTCAGTCCCAAAACCTATTGACCATCAGAGTACTTATCAATAAAAATGCTTCTCTGGAACACTTAGACCATGATGCCAATTCTGTCTTTCACTATGCTGCAAGTACTAACAAGGATATTATTTCTGTATGTATTCTTCTTAAGTTTCAAATAACTGTATGTACCAATTAAAAGTGTACCATGCTTACAACCATTTATATTTTTCTACAGATCTTGACTGCTAAAGACCGACCTAAGTGCTTAAACTATCGTAATTCGAAGGGCCACACTCCTCTTCATATGGCATGTCTTTCTGACAAACCAGAATGTGTGAAGGCACTTCTTTTAGCTGGAGCAGACTGCAACATTTCAGCAGACACAGGAAACTTTTTGGACTCTCAAAAACCTTCTCGACAACCAGGGCTTGTGAGTAACTTTTTCGAAGAAAAATCTCACAAACTTTATGCGCAAGATATGAAACATGGTGGCACACCATTGCATTGGTCGTGTTCCAGAGAAGTTATTGATACATTATTAGATATGAATTGTCATATCAATGCCCTGAATTTTGATGGGCGGTCAGCTTTACACATCATGGTAAGTAGAAAATTGACAATGGTTGTTAGTTTAGTTTGGTCCCAGTATTGTTTGTCAGCAATTTTTTGGAACACCTCTTTGAGTCAATGCATACTATCCTTTTATCATTGATAGCTCCTTATATTGGTGACTTTGTGTACCATAGGTACTACGATCACGTTTAGAATGTGTTATGGCACTTCTGTGTCGTGGTGCTGAAATAAATATTGGTGACAAAGAAGGCAACACTCCGTTACACTTGGCAGTCAAACAACTCAACATACCGATTGTACAAGCCTTGCTGGTTTTTGAAGCAGATCTGCAATATAAGTAAGAAAAATTGCATTTTCTTTTCACTTTCTTTTGGTGTGTGTAATATTTTTTCTCGTTTTTAAAAAAAGTAGGTGGAAAAATCTTCATTGACTTTTTATGAATGAATCAACTAATAAATATTTTTTTATTTTTTTTTCAAATGATTCTCAGGAACTATGCTTGGGAAACAGCTCGCCATTTAGTCCCCCCTGACCAATCCTCAGCAGATGCATGTAGATTGCTGTATGTTCTCCATGCTGTTGGTGCTGAGAGATGCAGTAGTGACATGGAAAAATGCTCTCCAGGTTGTGCCCACGATGGGGACTTTAATGGTATTCCACCACCTCCTCCTCCTCTTGGCTGCACTCGAGATGCTCTAGATCAAATGCTCTTTTCTTATGCAAAGGATATAGCATCCAGCCAAAATCCCAAGAGGTTTGTGAATGTGTCTAATAAATACCCTAAAATGTAAATTTTTATCTTGCAATCTAATTTGTGTATTTTTTGTTTTAATAGAAAACGTTGTCATGCATTGTGCCTTGATGGTGGAGGAGTTCGTGGATTGGTTCTTATTATTATGTTAATGGACCTAGAAAAAGCAGTTGGCCTACCAATTCTTCATTGTTTTGATTGGGTTGCTGGCACTTCAACTGGTGGTATTCTTGCTCTAGGTTTAGCTGTTGGTGAGTTCATTGTTTTTTGTTGTGTTAGATGTACATCTTTTAGAAAATTCTAATTAATGTGTGCTTTGAAATTTTTCAGGAAAATCCTTGCATGAATGTTTATGTTTATATTTTCGAATGAAGGATATAACTTTTGTGGGTAAAAGACCTTATCCCAGTGAACCTTTAGAAAACCTTTTAAAAGATATCTATGGTCCTAACACTATCATGGCTGAAGTTAGCCATCCCAAGTAAGAAAGATGTTTCCCTATCTATATCTTATGATCTATAATGATACTGACCACTTTATTCTTCATTGCTTTAATCAAACAAATTGTCTTTATGAAGGCTGATAATTACTGGGCTGCTGGCGGACAGAAAACCTGTTGACCTTCATATATTTCGCAACTATATGTCACCGTGTGAAATTTTGAACGAAGATGAGTATGCGAAGTGCAACTTTGTGAGACCTACTCATTTTCAAGAACAATTGATGTGGAGGGCAGCGCGTGCATCTGGAGCAGCTCCAACGTTTTTCAGGTTTGTTTTAAATCTTTGGGTATCTCTGTTAATGATACCATTTGTGTAAGAAAACAGGATAAATTTTGCAATATGTTTACGTGTGCACTCATTTTATGAAATGTAATTAAAATTATTTTTTTTGCAGTGCTTTTGGACGGTTCTTGGATGGTGGATTGATTTCTAATAATCCTACTCTTGACTGCATAACAGAAATTCATGAGTACAATTTGGCAATGAAATCAATGGATCCAAATTATGAGGTTGCTCCAGTCACATTAGTTGTGTCTCTTGGAACGGGAAATATTCCAGTTACTGAGGTATAAAACATTCCCTTTATTATTTGCATTTTTTCTTGCGTGGATTTTTCTTAGAAAAGTAAGTGGACTATAATTTTCTCCTCTCAGCTCAAGGAGATTGATGTTCAGCGCCCTGATAGTTTTCTTGGTGCTACAAAGCTAGTGTTTGGCATTGCTCAGCTAGGAACACTTATTATTGATCAGGTATGAGTTATGAATATTTTCTTGACTTCTTAGTAAATTTTAATCAATTATTTGCAATTTCTACATTTAATTTCAAATGCACCGTAAAACTATTTAGGTGAGCACTATTTTCAGATCTTTTCTCTGTTTGTGTCTTTCAGGCCACCCAAAGTACTGGAAGAGTTGTAGATAGAGCACGGTCTTGGTGTTCAATGATTGGTGTTCCATTTTACCGATTCTCTCCTCAACTTTCTGAAGAAATTGACATCAATGAAAAAAGTGATGAAAAACTAGTCAACATGGTGTGGGAATGCAAGGCATATATGTACAGCCAGCGTTCTGTTGTAAATGAACTTGCCAGTATTCTGAAAAGCGGATAAACCTGCACAACCTTTTGAAGCTTTGTGTCATTCGTTACCAGCCTCAATATCACCTCTATATAAAATAAAAAGGGACTTTAAATAAAAAATTTATTGCAAGTAGGTTTAAATAATCAGTAGGTAGCTGTTAAACTAGTTGAATTTATGCCTGGAATCTCTTAAATTTTGAGAGAAATTTGCCATATAATGTAATGGTAGACAATTCTTTCTGTAAGATGTAATTTACTCATAAATTAATGTGATTAATTTTTAAATTAATGTGATTAATCTTATTGCCACTGTCTAGTCTAATAAAGAGAGTGCATATAGAACCAGACGTGTCTCACTACCATGAGGGGGGGAGGGGGAAGAGGTCACTTTAAAAATCCTTCGTACAGACCAAAAAAAAAAAAATAATAATAATTAAATCAGAAACCAAAATATATATAGAAAAATCCGTAAAATCGATTACAAGTGAAGAAGAAGCTGAAAGGAAAATTGAAAAAAGACAGAAATAGAAAAGATCAAAATCTTCCAAAAATAGAGATTTTTTCACTTAAAATCGATTTTGTTTTATTTTTTTTAATCAATCAAAAATCACTGTACACATTTTGTATTTTGTATGAGCGACGGCCCCCTCTCCCTCATGCCTGGACCCTGATGCAGTGCATTTGCTTGCACGTGCACGGGGACTGGAATGCCTTATTGCGCTGACCAGACGTTGCCCGCGTCGGCGAGGCACGTCCGCAGCGCCTCCTGGGCGAGGTGCACGCTGCGCACCGGCGGCCTCGTCAGGGCGTGCATGTCGTCGAGGAAGCGGCACAGCCAGGGCAGCGCCGCCTTGGGCTCGTCCCGCTCCATGGCGTCGAGGGCCGCGTCGAAGCCCGCGCGCGCCGCCTGCAGCCGGCCGCGCACCGCGTCCAGGTCCACGTCGCGCCCGCACCGCGGGCACCGGGCCTGCCCCACCGCGTCCTGGGCCCGCGGGGCGCGCATCGTCTGCTCGCAGCCCGCCGCCGGACACCTGAGCGGGGACCAGCCGGACGAGAGCACGCCCTTGGTAAACGTGACTCAAGCGAGGATGACTCACTGCCCGAGGGACAGAGTGCGCCTAACCTGAACTTGAAGTCGTCCTCTGCCAGCTGCTCCATGAGCGGCCAGTCCTCGGCGCAGGCCGCGCAGCTGCAGTGGAACCAGTAGCGCGAGTTGAGGGTCCGCCGCCGCTGCGCAAGCGTGCGCTTGGTGAAGATGGGACCGTAGTTCTCGGCCACGACGTCGCCCTCGGCCAGCGGCCGCGTCGCCGTCACGACGATGTCCTTGCCGCGGAAGTGCCTGGTCACGGCGGGGTAGCAGTCGTGGTTGAACAGGGCCACGGTCGGGTACACGGCCACGCCGATGTACACCACCCTCGCGGACCGGAACTTGCTCCGCGGCTCCTGGGGCGCCTCGCCGACCTTGGGCGCGGGCCTCGGCAGGATGACGGTCTCATACACCTCGTGCGCGTTGAACTGCAGGATTTGCAGGAGCCGCAGGAGGATCGAACCGACGAGGATCTCGTCCTCGTTGAGGTCGCCTGGGTAGGACGCAGAGAACGGCACACCTGTAAGCGGCGCGCTCCAGAGACGAGGACACGGCAGGCGGGCCCGCCCGCGGACGCTCAGACTCACCCTCCACGCTGGAAGCCTCGGGGAAGAATCCGCTGTCCTGCAGAATCCTCAGCAGGAACAGGGCCATGATGCAGCGGTGGAAGAAGTCCCGGGCCGGCCGCCTGTCCTCGTGGGCCTCCAGGGCGCACACGCTGAGGAAGCGCCGCTGCTCGTCCGAGAGGGCGGCGGGGGCGGGGGCGGGGGCGGCGTCCGGCCCGGACTCGGGCGGCAGGTGGCCGCGCAGGCCGCGCAGGAAGGCGAGGCCGCGCTGGGTGACGGCGCGCAGCGCCAGGTGGCACAGCACGCTCATGCCGGAGCCCAGCAGCAGCCCCAGGTGGCGGCACTCGTGCCGGTGGTACGGCTCCGCGGCCGAGAGGCACGCCCGCCCGCAGAAGGCCACCCCGCTGCAGGTGGCGCACGCCACCGGCGCCAGCAGCCGGCCGAAGCAGTGCAGGCAGTGCGTGCCGAACTTGTCCGGCAGCAGGCAGGCCGCCTCGGGCGCCTCCACCACCAGGGTGTCCCCCGTCCGGATGGGCTGGGCGGCCACCATCTGCCGCCCGGCCGCCTTGGAGCGCGACACCCGGAGGAGGCTGGAGGCGGCCGGCATCTGCGGGTGCTGGCCGGCCGCGAGGGGCGGCGCCGGCCCGGCGGGCGCTGGTGTCAGAGTGAGGAGGTGCGAATTATATTTTTTGACTCAAGATTTTCTGTTTTGATTTTTCTTTTAATTTTTAAAGAAAACTTTATGCGAGGGGCCCACAACTCTGGAATTCAGGTGTACAAGGCCACCGAAATCTGTGGAAATCATATTGAAATCTCATTGAAATCAGTGAAATCTTTGAAATCAGTTGAATTCACGCGAATTCCGTTGAAATCACTTGAAATCTGTGGAAATCACTTTGAATTCACATTGAATTCTCATGAAATCACATTTAAAAAGCGTCTCGGGAAACTCACTCAAATCGGTGTGGGGAGAGGAGGGGGGCGATGTGCACTAACAGCTGTTCGGTGAATTCGAGATATTTTAAGATTTTTAGATACTTTCATAACAGATTGAGATTCCTATTTATTATTAAAGCTTAGTGCCATTTCAATAAAAGTACTCAATGTATAAACAATTTCTTTTTGTTTAAATTTTTGCCATTGGAAGTATAAATAATAGTCCTACGCAAATCCACTTCCACAAATCTGGTTTATGAGGGAATATTAATTTATTAACTGGAGCAATAAAACATAGTGAAAGTGCTAGACGACTAAGATTCTTTAAAATACCTCCTTGTTACTACACAGTTGAAGTTAAATTCTCAAAATCGTGCAAAAAATACGGGGATTCCCCAGAAAATACACGCACGTCTGATCCAAATTATTCTCTCAATTACATGATTAAATAGGATTTTTACTGCATTATTGTGATTTTTTTCGATTTATTCCAAATTATTGGAAATTAACTTTCAACTGCGCAAAATAATCACAATTATTTCAATTATTTTTTTAAAAAATTCAGAAGCAAATTTTGCTCTGCAATTGAAAGGGTGGCGTGAAAACATGGAAAATTTTTGCGGCAGTAAACCTCCCGAAGGAGGTTGCGGTTCCCGCCAGGCACAGGGCTTTTACCCCCTGTGGCAGCCAACTGCTTCGGTGTTCCATGGGAACCGGCGCTTTGCTGACTGCGATCCTATCGCGCAATTCGACAGATTTGATCCCCGTACCACCATTGGCCTACCCCTAGAGGTACGAGCGGTGTCAAGAGCGTTAGACTTCCTGATCCCAGTTTCAGAGGCCTTACCTCAGAGGGGTACGCGGGATTCGAACCCACAACCCCGAGTGCCGACACGTAGCCAGAACAGGAAGCGACCCAACGCCCAGAGCCACCGAGCCAACGGCGGTGAGACGTGTTTAACTTCTATTTGACCTGCCATCCAGCTGCGGCCAAAGGGAATGTCAAGCGCGAAAAACACTTTCCCGAGTGGGAGTCGAACTTTGGACCACTCAGTTCAGTGTTGCGCGCTCTACCAACTGAGCCACGACGCCACGATGACTGTACAATGCGACGGGTTCGATCCGTATTTGCCGCGTATCCTGCAGCCTCCAGCGAGGAGGACAGGGCAAATACAACTCGAACCCGTCGCACTGTACAGTCATCGTGGCGTCGTGGCTCAGTTGGTAGAGCGCGCAACACTGAACCGAGTGGTCCCAAGTTCGACTCCCACTCGGGAAAGTGTTTTTCGCGCTTGGCATTTCCTTTGGCAGCTGCTCCAGGGCAGGTCAAGTAGAAATTAAACACGTCTCACCGCCGTTGGCTCGGTGGCTCTGGGCGTTGGGTCGCTTCCTGTTCTGGCTACGTGTCGGCACTCGGGGTTGTGGGTTCGAATCCCGCGTACCCCTCTGAGGTAAGGCCTCTGAAACTGGGATCAGGAAGTCTAACGCTCTTGACACCGCTCGTACCTCTAGGGGTAGGCCAATGGTGGTACGGGGATCAAATCTGTCGAATTGCGTGATAGGATCGCAGTCAGCAAAGCGCCGGTTCCCATGGAACACCGAAGCAGTTGGCTGCCACAGGGGGTAAAAGCCCTGTGCCTGGCGGGAACCGCAACCTCCTTCGGGAGGTTTACTGCCGCAAAAATTTTCCATGTTTTCACGCCACCCTTTCAATTGCAGAGCAAAATTTGCTTCTGATTTTTTTTAAAAAAATTAATTGAAATAATTATGATTATTTTGCGAAGTTGTACGTTAATTTCCAATAATTTGGAATAAATCGAAATAATTCACAATAATGCAGTAAAAATCCTATTTAATCATGTAATTGAGAGAATAATTTGGATCAGCTGTGCGTGTATTTTCTGAGGTCGTCCCAAAAATACTTGAATTCTTTGGAAATCTCACGAAATCAATGGAAATCATATGAATTCGGTAGACATTTAACTGAAATCAATGGAAATAATGTGAAATCAATGGAAATCACTTGAAATCATGTGAAATCTCGCGAAATCAGTGAACTCACTTGAAATCTTTGAAATCCGTTGAAATCACCTGAAATCATGTGAAATCTTTGAAATCCGGAAATCAGGTGTACAAAACTTTTCGGAGTTGTGGGCCCCTCGACTTTATGTCTCTTGTAGATAAATTTTGATCTTTTACCCTTATATTTTTTTTTAATTTTATTTCGGTTTCTTGTTCATTTTTCTCGATGTTTGAGATTTTTATGTATCTTTCCTTACTTATTTTTTTTTAAATCGAAATCAACTTTTTGGGGGTCGTACCGGGAGTTTTTTTTTGCATGCGCAACAGGGGTTGCCTACCCCATTTGCCCGTAAGGCGCCACGGCTCCTGAAGCCCTGGCGAGTATGCAATCCCGCAATACTGTTACTGTTACGCATTCAAAGAAACACCCGGTACAATGATTTTTCGAAGTGATCCCCCGGATCTGAGCGCCTCACCCTGGACCGGCAGCGACGGCTTGCCCTCCCGTGGGACTCGCAGCGCCCCCATGGCCTGCTGGATGGTCGCCGTCCAGGCGGTCCGCTCGGCCGCGCTCGCGACCCTATCCAGCAGCCGCGCCGCGACCTGCAGCGAGGCGGCCGCCCTCTTCACGTCGCCCAGGCCGTGCTGGCACAGCCCCATGCGGTAGAACGCGTCCAGCCTGCGGCGTAGAGTAGAGCATGAACATGGTCCTGGACACGTGTTTGTAGCACTCGCCACCTCCCTGGGGTGGGGGTGTTATATAGGGGTCGATGGATGGTGACTCCGGGTTGTCTGCTGTCAATGGCAATCTTATATATTTAAAAACAAAACTTAAATAACAAATTTAAAAGAAACAAAAGACTGGCCGATTAAAATCAATTTTAGGTATAGAAAATATTCGTTTTCACGAGATTATTTTCAGTACCTAAATGGTTATGGGACGCTAAATTTAAAAAAGAAAAAAAGAAAACCTCTCGCAGCACGATTTTTAAAAAATGATATTGTTCTATCGCCCCATCTCGATTTGAGTAAATGTTATTTATTTATAATTGTTGGGAGGAAAGTAGGCAAAAATTAACACACATACACCGCTTCGTGAGGCAGACGGAGACGGGCATTTCCGCCTGCCTAGTTGAGTTGGCAGGCGCGCGGAGACGCCCGTCGCCTGCCTCACGCTGTCTGCGTAGTCGTGGGACATTTCGTTTCCCCCGCTCATCGCGACACTGCGCCGCACCCACACCCACCTCTTGTCCTCGGGCAGCCCGCTCCTCATGCTGAGCTGCACGTCGTCCAGACAGGGCTGGAAGTGGCGCAGCTGCAGCAGGGCCTCGGAGCGCGCCCACAGCGCCAGGGCGAGCAGCGGCTCCTGCCCGGAGGCGGGGGCGCGCATCACGGCCTGGCTGAGGGCGGTGAGCGCGCCGCGGGCGTTGCTGCCCCGCAGCACGCGCTCGCCCTCCAGCCGGCGCTGGGCCGACACGTCCGCCGCCTTGTCGCGGTACACGGGCTGCACGCTGGCCAGCATGGCGCGCACCCGGTCGCGCACGCGCGGGTGCGCGTGGCACGCGGACAGGCGGCGCGCGTCGTCCGGCAGCCGGCCGAACTCCTCGACGAAGCCGAGCCCCGCCTCGTCGGCCACCTCCTCGGCCAGGTCCAGGAAGAAGCCCCGCCGGTCCGACTGCAGCGTCGCGCTGCTGCAGACCCGCGTGAAGTTGGGGTCCAGGTCGGACCAGTCGCTCACCTCCAGGTCCACGACGGCGGCCCGGCCCCCGGGGCCGCGCTGTGCCACGGCCATGGCGGTGCGGGTGCGCTGGCCTGCCCGGCGACTGCAGGCAGGGGCGGGCGACCCCGTCCCGCGCGCCGCGCCGGCCGGCACGGGGGAGACATAGCCGGTTGGGGCTCAGCGGGCCGGGGTCGCCGTCGAGTGCGAGTGAGACAGACGGGGAGGAGTTGCGCTCGGAGGGACTATAGCCGCGCGCTGCGGCGACGGGCCAATGAGCGACGGAAATAACCGGGGCGAAAAGGGACCGGTGCGCAGCAACGGTCTCAATCTTCCCCACACGTACCGGGTGTTTCAGAGAATACGGAACAGTGTGTGGGCGTGGTGTTCATACCCTCTCCAAGCGCATGGCGCCACTGCCCCGTGGGTATAGGCAGACCGACCCTCAATGCCGCTGCATTCTCTCTGAAACAGCCCCCGCCCGTAGTGAAGATGCAGCCCGACAAACTGTGTCCTCGGAACATGTCCAGGGTAACGCCGAGCGCTGAGCAGCCCGACGAACTGTGTCCTCGGAACACTTCCAGGGTGACGTAATTTGCGGTATGCGGTGACGTCGAGCGCTGAGCTGGTATTAGACTTATTACACTGTCGCCCCCACCCCCGCCACCTTCTTGCTCCTTCCGATACAATCGCGCTATCCCGCTCTACGCTGCAATCCCGCTGCCCGCCCGTAATCCGTTACGGAGCCCGCGTGCCCACACCGCACGCCACGCGGCGCGGAGTAACGGCCCCGGCTTTGCGCTACCCCTCGCGGTGCGCCCTCCTGCCCGGCCCCTCCCGTGGGCGAGACGCCGCGGCGAGGGTATGTTCGCCCTGGACCCTGGACCGTCCGGCCCGCCGGTCCGCCCGTCCAGGCCTGGCCAGGCCTGATGCTGAGGTGCCCGATGATCTGCTCGGGGTGGCGCCACCCTGCTGACACGCCGCGGCAGCACCTTGCTGACTGCCGGCTGATTCCGGAGATCGCTCTCGCACCTCCGTCCTTGTCGCACTCATGGGCCCTCGCCATCCGCAGCATAGGGCACCGCCGCATGTGCGACAAGGACAGAGGTACGAGAGCGATCTTCGGAATCAGCAGGCGACAGGCGAGGAAAGGGCCGGGAGTTTCCCAACGGCATCCCTCGCTCTCCAGGAGAGGTTCGTTCAGGACTACTCCTCTCTTAACCCACGTAGAGACACTGTGAACACCTTTACATCGTCTCGGCGAGAGGTAGTCGGCGTGACACACTCTGAGATCTACGGAACGTAATCCCAGTGAGAAATGCAATCGTCGAATCGACATCGATGATCGGTATTAGTTCGATTTTGGTGACAAAGTCGTAGGATAAGTTGACGTCTAAACGACGTCGACATCGCTTCATTTCTCACTGGGAGTGCGGAACATGCAGTCCCAAGTTTCTAGCAATGTGTAAGTTCTTTCATTTAATTCATGGCTTGAATATTTCCCTCCAAAATTTATTTCTAAATTGCTATCTACTTGATTTTATTTTCTATTATTAAATCCTCTCACGTTAATAGGAGGGGAGTAAAAGGAACTGAGAAGATGGCCGAGCGGCAGAGGGAGTGGGAAAGAGAGACAAACCAGTGCCGGCCGTGCGCGGGCCGTGCGTGTCCGGACCACAGTCTCCCACTCTGTCCCTCTCACTCTCTCCGTCTCTCTCACTCCCGCGCCGGACCCACCCCCTGCGCGTATTGATCTCTCCCATCTCTCTCGCACCTACCGTGTGTTTCCCTCGGTCTGTCTGCCGTTGTCTCCGTCTATCTGCCTCAGTCTCTCTTCGTCTCCTGCATGTCTCTCCAAACCTCTCTTTTATCCACGATTCTTTCTCTCTTACTCGCGGCTCCCATCTCCTCTTGTCGGAATCACCCGCTTCAGCAGCCCCTTCCAGTGTGCATGTTAAATTTGATTATTTTCCTTTTAACTGCTTTTCCGCCTCAAAGAGAGCAGACATGCTTTGCAATGAGCGTTGCGGTGGACTTGTGTCCTAGAGGCAGAGAGAGAGAGAGAGAGAGAGAGAGAGAGAGAGAGAGAGAGAGAGAGAGAGAGAGAGAGAGAGAGAGAGAGAGAGAGAGAGAGAGAGAGAGTGGGGGGAGGGTGCAGCGAAGAAATGGCCGGTGCGAAAATGTCCTATCTCATATGGGCCTTATCATGGGAATGTCCTGCATTTCCTAAGGCCTTTTCCATATGGTCCCGAACAATAAAAGTCCCCTCTTATAAAAGCCCGCCCAATAAATAGAAAGGAAAGTTATTTACTATTTTTTTTTTTTTTACATATTAATTTTTTTTCTGATGTTTGGAAGACACAGCCAATACACAAATGTACGTGAAAAAGATTACTTAAGCTGTATTTTAATTCAGATTGTAATTCACTGCTTCCAGGGAAGTAAAAATTTCCCGCCTCTCCTTGTAGTTAACATTAGTCTCTGCAAGACGGTGAAGTCTGCGCTGGGACATTTCATACCTCTTATTAACAGGTGGCTTTAAATTAATGTGTCATGCACGATTTTGACCAAGAATCTGATAAAAATCGTGCTCCTCCCGCGACTGTGGTAGAGATTCACCTCTCGCCAGATGGACTGCCGCTCGGGAAGTTCGACCGAAACCTCCGCTTCTACCAACTTAACCGATGGCACGGCGTATCAACCGGGCGAATATTGTGTCACAATCGTCTTAACGGCAAACAATGTCCGCAAGTAGTATACTACAACAGTATACTGTCGCCATTATTTCCCATTATTTACTAGGGCCATTTAAATCGCGGGACAATGACCGCTCGGACATTTTGTGTGGGCCATTGCTTAATAAGACCAAAAATCCTTGGACAAAATTGAATATGACATTTTGTACCGGCCATTTCTTCCTGGAACCGGGGGGAGGGGGGGGGGAGATAGAGTTTAAATTATTTATTAAGGACAACTATACAAAAAGGTTGAAAAGCCCCACGGCAGTAGCTTTTGCATGCCGCTGACAGGAGAGAGAAGAGCAGGCAGTCAGATTTGGACTCGGATCTATTGCCACTAAGCTGTGCACAAACAGTTATGGACAAGAGTCATTTGAAGGAATTTACCCAATTTACAATGTGTCATTTTTAAAAGAACCGCATGGCATGTTGGTGCGAATGTCCCCGCCAGAGGCCTTACAATAAAAAGCATAAAAAGGTTGATTAGAAGCATTGAGTAAATTCTACTATATGTCATAATAATAAGATTTTTTTTACAATCATCAGTTTTACTTCCTTTTTTATCCCCTTTTTCATTATTTTGTGCAACATTCTATAGAACAAATGACCTATGTACGTAACATGCGTTATGCACACATTATTCACAAATTTGAGAAATAGCCAGTGTACAGTTTTGGGTACACAGTTCATTCAGAGAGAGATTCGAGAAAGATCTTGCAGAGCGATGCATCTACATCCTGCCTGGCGCGGGTGACCGCTAGCCGCACCGCACCGCACCGCTGGCTGCTACCTGTCCCTGTCTCAAGTTTAAATGGATCTGCGGTCGGGGGAGGAGGGCGACGGGGCCGGGGCCGGGCGGGGTGGCAGTGGGTGGCAGTTACCGATTGCGAACGAGTGCGCGAGCCTTCTAGCCCGCCCGCCCCGCCCGCCCCGCCCGCACCGCCCCGCCCCGCCCCACCCCGCCCCGCCCGCGCGGCACAGCCTGCTGCAGCTCTGCAGCTGTGTCTGGCCCTGGTAGGGCTGGGCCGGGCTTGGCTTGGCCCTCGGCTTGGCCCTCGGCTTGGCCCTCGGCTTGGCCCTCGGCTTGGCCCTCGGCTTGGCCCTCGGCTTGGCCCTCGGCTTGGCCCTCGGCTTGGCCCTCGGCTTGGCCCTCGGCTTGGCCCTCGGCTTGGCCCTCGGCTTGGCCCTCGGCTTGGCCCCTGCGATGGCGGGCCGCCCGCTCAACACGAGTGTATGGCGGGCCGGTATCCGCCGGACCGCGGGCGCTCGGTCAGGGTGGCTGCACGGTGTGGAACCGCGAGAGCGCTCTGCTGGCTCTCACGCACTCAAGGAGTTGCGCCTACGAGTGCGTGCGTCAGAATCAGAGAGGGGTCTCACTTGGAAAAAAATCATTGTACGGAAAAAGAAAAGAAAAAAAAATCGAGAACAAAACACTGGGAAAAATTGAAAAAAAGTCAAAAATAGGAGGGAAAAGATCAAAATGACACTGACATTTTACTCTGAAATTAAAAAAAAAATCAAAACAAAAAGAAAATAAACAAAATCACAAGTTAAAAAAAATCATTGTACACATTTTGCATGAATGACTCCTTATACACTGTTCCGGTGGCAAACGTGACATGTTGCGGTTGTGTACTCGCGCTCCTCGTTCTGCGCGATATACACCGCGAGGGCCGCGGCAGTAGCCTCCTCGGCCAGCGCGTGCGCGCCGCCGGAAGGTAGTAGCGCCATGGTCTGGTCAGAGGGAGGGGAGGAAGATGGGGCGGACTTCAATCCGAAAGTCGCTGCTGCTGAAATTTCGTCTGGCGGGAAACATCTCGTTACCGCTCGGCCCGGAGCCCACGCCCCGCGCGCAGGCTCCGCAAACCCCCCCACACACACCCCTGTCCCCACCTCACCCTGACCCCTTTCCCCCTCCCCCCCACCCCCTGCGTGGAGGGTGGCGGGGCGGGGTGGGGCGGCACAGCATCCCCCGCCCCGCCCGGCGCGGCCCGGCCCGGCCCGGCTGTGCCCCAGTCTAGTCCGACGCGACGGAGTCTGCGCGCGGAGCTCCGGCTCGGCTCTGCTCGGCTAGCGCGGCTGGCGCGGCTCGGCCTGCGGGCTCGGGAGCAGCACGACGAGCTGGGACCACTGGAGCCACCGTGCCGGGGAGCGTGCGTGTGTGCGAGTGAGCGTGAGCGTGCGAGAGAGCGTGAGCGTGCGAGAGAGCGCGAGAGGTGCGTGAGCGTGCGCGGGCGTGTCCGTCCGGTATAGTGTGTCTGGGGATGAGCCGTGCCGTCCCGCTCGGTCCCGCCGCGGCCCGCCCCGCCCCGCGCGCCCCCGCCGCCCCCGCCGCGCTCTGCGCCCCCCTCGGGCCCCGGGGCAGCCATGGGCAGTAGCGCCGCCGCGGCCCCCGCCGTCCACCGCCGCCGCCGCCGCCACCACGCCCCGCCGCCGCGCCCCGGCCTGGCCGGCAACCCGTGAGGTGAGTACCGCCCCGCCCCGCCCCGCCCCGCCCCGCCCCGCCCCGGCGTGGTGGCCCCGCGGGGACCATCAGGACAGCTGGGCAGATAGGCTGTGCAGCGGGGGGCAGGGCTGCGCCGGGCAGCGCCGGGGCTCGGGCACTGGGGCAGTCCCCAGTCGGAAGCAGGGGGGAGGGAAGGGGCGAGGCAGGGCGGAGCTGGCGCCGTGTGAACGCAGGCCTGGTGGGGCCTGGGGCCTGCCCCGGCCCGCGGCCCGGGTCTGCGGGGGAGCAGCAGCGCGGGGGCGCAGCGGGCGCAGCGGGCGCAGTGGGCACCGCCTCTGTCATGTGTGTGCGGACATACTGCAGCCGGGGCCGGGCCGGGGTCAAGCCGCAGGCACCGCAGGTCGGCGTGTGCACTGCGCCGAGACCCTGGGGCGGGGCCGGCCGCCGCCCCTGGCCGCCAGGGTGATTCCGCACACTGGTTTCGTCGCTCCTTCCTTGTTCCACTCATTGGGCACGACCGTAGGGAGCAAGAGAGAGGGAACTACAAAACGGTTGTTCGGAATCGCCTTGCAGGCCGCGCCGAGCACCACCCCCGGCCTCGGCCCCGGCCCCCTGCCCTGGCCACCGCTCCACCTCCGAAGGGATGGGGCATTGGCAAGTCCGAGTCAAGTCCGCCGTGCCTCATGAATGATGGAAGCTCGCCACTCCTCCCCGGGTCCCGGGCCCACCCGGGCCTGCCCCCAGGACAGGCTGCCGCCACAGGCCCCGCGCCGGCCCGCGCCGGCCCGCGCCGCCCCGCGCCGGCCCGCGCCGGCCCGCGCCGCCCCGCGCCGCCCCGCGCCGCCCGGCCTTTCGCCGCCACTCCCCCTTTACCAAGAAGTGGCTCGTCGAGAGAGGACTGCCACTTAAGGCGGCAGCGCGAATAAAAATGTAACAGAAGCGTAGCTCTGTGTGTTGTGTGGGGTTGCCAGGCAAGTAGGCAAAAAAAAATAAAAAAATACCACGAAATCACCTTTGAGAGTCTGACGGGTATCTGAACCTGAGTAATAGGCAAAAACTAGTCTCAAATGTGGAGAGTTTGTTGGTATGCAGGCAGAGATTCCTGTCTGTTTTGCACAGGTGTAATCGTGGGATTTCTTGCGTATTTATTTGGCAACAGTGGTCACTGAAGGTGGGCGGGTGCCCCCGATAGCGCCCGCCATGACCGCATCCTGATTAGCGCGCAGAGCGCAGTGTCGCCAAAAAAGTAGGCAATTACTATAGCCCAAAGAAAGTGATGTGGCCTGCATCTGTGACTGCCTATACTTGGCTAAAAGTTATTTAATACCCTTGCACAGGTGTTGTCCAGCAGGCAGGCACGCAGATGCAAGCCGCTTCACTCCTCTGCGTTTAGGGTGGGGTACATTCCCTACTTTTCGGGCAAAACTGCTAGAGCGCTCTCCCAACCCGAACTGCAACGCTGACACTCCTTTCAAAGAGTGAGAACAGAACACGACAACAGCAAGGGAACGTTAACGTGACACCAGCCTGTTTAACGTGACTTGGCGTTCTGGAGACCGAAGTTTCGGATCGAAATGAGTTTCATATATAGATACGCATGCGGGTGGGAAAGACTGACAAAAGTTCTGTTGCTGGGTACTATGAAAGACTCGGGGCCGGAGCTAGCTAAGCGGCCCCGCTAGCTATGGAGGACTTGGCCCTAAAGAAGAAAGATAGGCCAGGAAACATAACAAAACGGCAATTATTCTGAGCTGTGATTGGTCGAGAGCAGACCAACTGTTCAAAACAATTGCCGTTTTGTTATGTTCCTGGCCTTTCTTCCTACTTTTCTTCTTTAGAAGCAAGTCCTCCATGCGTCGACCCCGCGCCCGCCGCTGTCGTTTTCATACAAGGCGATCCTGGTTCACCGCCACACCGCTGGAGGCTGGAGGCGGGATTGGGCGGGGCGGGGCGGGGGGGGGGGGGCGGAAGGCCAATGAAGGGGTGGCGAGGGGGGTGGGTGGCGGGGTGCCCCGTGCCCGTGGGGGCCGGCCCCGACAAGGACGGGCCTCCGCCCTGCTCCGCCCCCGCGCGCGCGGGCGCGATTTGCAAAGAGGGCGGGAGGAGCATTTGTTTTCGTTAGCGCCGCAGCCGGCCGGGATAGCTTGGCGCTTGGCTGTGCTCTTATTACGTGCCCGTGCGCGAGGGGCTCGTTCCCGCTCCCGCACTATCCGCCGCCCCACCCCGCCCCACCTGTTCCGTTAATTTTGGGTGCCCGATCGAGCGCACTAGGCAGGGCCTGGCCTGGCCTAACCTATTGACAGTCGTTTGATTCAAAAGATCGCTCGTGCACCTCCGTCCTTGTCGCACTCATGGGGCACTACCACCCCCAACATAGGGCACCGCCATAGGTGCGACAAGGACGGAGGTACGAGAGCGATCTTCGGAATCAGACGGCTGCAGCATGAGGCAGGCTGCTACTGAAGGGGGAGCGTCGTCGCCCGTGCACTAGGATGGCGCGATGGACGGATGGACGGCACCAGTCACATGAACTCCATGGCGTCGTGAGCGAGCTCGAAAATCCTATGACGTAGGAGGGAATGACCAAATCTGCCGAGGTTCGCGATCGTCCCGCAAGAGCGCGCCCCTTTGACATTACCACAGCTCTTACCCCTGCCCCGCCCCCACCGCCTCGTCCCTCGCCCTCTGTGCAAAATAACGCTTGCAGTTATTGTAAATTTCATGATGAGTTTTTATGTGGATCGGTCCAGTGTCAATTATTGGCAATATTCTCATTTTACCATCTCTGTAATGTTGTGCTTCTCTCTCTGTCGAATATTGCACCGTGGTGCAAGTCCAACGATTTGAACTGCATCTAATATATCTCCAGTTGAGGTTAAGAGGTTATGAATGCATAACTGCCTCTCCTGATGGAACTCTGCATCCTCCTCATCACCTGGGTTGTTGTTTTCTATGTAAGTGAATGCTAGAGAGAAAAGTTCAGTCAACAGATGTGGATTTCTTTCAATGGTTCGTAACTTTGCCTTTTTTTATGTTTGGGTTTATTAAAATATGAGTTTTATGAAAAAAATTACATCACCTAGTGTGAACTGTATGGAGAAAAGCCCATAATATGACAGAGACATTCTGTATTTTGAGAGGACAGAACCATCACTGCTTGTTTTGTAGGCCAGTATGATCATATCATGTACCTACTCTATCTGTTATATGTAACTTTGTTTCACATTTCATGTGATCCAAGTGATAAACCTCAACTCTCGTATGAGTAGGACATAATACCATAGAAAAAACTATTTTGTTTTGAGGGAACCAATTTGGACTGCGTATTATCAATCATAGTAGTCAATTCTTGCAAGCTACACGTTATTCGGCTTCTGTTTTACCATTTGAAGTAAGCCGATACCAAGTAAACCTTCTGGGCTGTTCCCAATATTTTAAGTGGATGTTAGGGTAATCATAAGCTTCAGTTTTAGGCATGTCCCATAATTTTTTGCATATGACTCTATTTGGGTATAAATTATTTTCTATAGTTTTTACTATATTTTCTTTTACTATATTTTCTACATTTGGGGTATGAAAACACTTGACGATACAATCCTCCTATTGCTCATTGGAATCAGCATAAAAAACTTAGTCTTTTCCACCCGGGGGGCGGGAGTTATTACGTTGTTTCTAAGTTGGTTTTCTAAAATACCCATACTTTGCGAAAACAAGTAGCGGGGTAATGCTGTATCTCCTAAACCAAAATTTTCACAAACTTTTCCTTTGGCCTAGGGTTTCAAGTGAGACCACCATTTTGGACCTTTGGGTCGATTTGGCCGAGAATGAGCCGATTGTATTTCTGTTGCAGGCACCACAGTCGCCCCCGCCACGACGGCGCGCGCGAGGCTCGGGGGGCCCGTAGGCTCGGCCGCAGGGCGCTGGGCGCGCTGGGCCCCCCGCCGCCGGGCCGCCCCCGGTCCCGGTGCCCTGGACCTGGACCAGGAGGGCGTCACGACGACCCGGAATGGCGGAGCCCAGCGACGGCGAAGAGGACGGTGGCGGTGACGACCTCGTCCGCGTCCACGATGCCGCCCAGGATGTAGGAGCGCCTTCCTCCTCAGCCGAGCAGGCAGAGCCATCGCGCGATGCAAGATGAGTCCCGCTGGCGAGGTAGCTTGGAGCTAAACTCTGCCAACATGGTGGACCTAGCGGGCTACGTCATCATCCTGGTACAGACTCAAGATGGCAAGATCAAACTCTTTGGTGAGTGCTGCTGCGTCTGCCGGGAACGCTTCTAATCTGTAATTTGGTTTTTAAATTGTGTGTAGTATCCCACAAAAGAGCACGACTGCTCATAACTATACCATTACAATGTATGTAAAGTAATGGACTCACTTTTAGTCCAGCTCTATCATTTGAACTAAATACAGTTGTCATTTTCACCAAATATATTTTTGGTATTTACAAAATAAAGTCGTAAACGTTCCAATAATTAGAGCGATATTTAAAAATCATGACCTAGCCTCGTCAAGTGTGTATTGTTGTTGAAATGTCATAGATCTCTAAACTTCGACAGGTTAATTACTGTTTTCGGGCTAATTCCGTTTTTCGAACTCAGTGACGGTGGTCTCCTGAATTTGCAGCTTTAACTACTGAAAACTTCACTATCCGTGGAATGTCTCATCTTCTACTCTTTTTTTTTTCCCTTTTCCCCTGCTTTTCATGTAGACTGCATAAAAGTAGCTGCAACCTGCACGTTAAAAGCTATTTAAATTTGACGTGTTCGCAGTTTGCACCGTCGTGTGCCTTTACTAAAAAATGTGTAAACCAAAAATTTGTAAGAACAGTTCTTAAACCCCACCTCAGGTTAACCAAGTAAAATTTTCAGATTTAAAATTTTTTTTAGTTGTTTTCCACGATAATAATTGTTAATAATATTAGTCTCATTCTTTGGTAAAGCTTTAGTGTCCGCGGTCAAAATATGAAAATTGTTTCTCAAACAGCCTTGGACAGCTGACTGGAACAGACCTGTGTTCGCAGGTTACATGCTCCCAGAGGGAAGCCCCGGACCCGAGTGTCTCTGTCTCTGTCTGTGTCTACGTATGTATTTATGACACCCACAGCAAATATCTTCGCTTCATCTTCCTCCTTCTATCTAGGAACCAAGCACTTCGTGCCTAACCGCTTCTCGGACTGACAGCACTCCCATAACCCAGCCCGTCCTCACCCATCTGTTATCTGTTGCTATTTTGCTAGATCGGTGTTGTTGATGTATTTTTCACAAATTTTTATTAGTTTGTTCATTCTATCCCCTCAAAGTTGACTTTTTTTAAATGTGTATTTTGATGTGTTTTTGGTGTAATTTTTTTTTGTGGTCTGCTTGCCTGGTGTGCCGTGTGTTGGCATTTTTTTTTCCACTAGAGTCTGATTGGTCTTTTTATTCCTGGTAAAGAGAGCGCGTAATACGGGGAACTCTCGAAAAGTGTTAACCTATTTACAGACTGCTGCAATTGCTCTGCCTTCGCGGTGAATATTCTACTATTTGGTGATGAAAATCGTCCAAAATCGTGCGCATTACATTGTGATTGTTAGTAAACATATTCGAATACAGCTAAATGTTTACTTTCGTTAAAAAAAAAAAGAGGGAGGAAACGCGGGAGGACCAGCTGTAGTTCAAACACTAAAAGGGCACTGCACTGATAGTTCAATATAAAAATAAAAAGAAGACCCATTCACAGGGAACCCTCCCCCCCCCCCCCCCTTGGAAAAAAAAATCGGTGCAATAATTCTTGTCGCATCGTTGGTCGCTGCACTAAGCCCATCCCCGTAAGTCAATATCCATCACACAGATACCATCAAAGCACCAACCGACTCACAATCCTGAGAGCCGCCACCGCCCGACCCCGCGACCTCCGCTCTACTCCGGCCCCCGCCGCGCCGCGCGCCGCCCCCCTAGCCAACGCCGCCCCTGACTCCACCCCTTCTGCTTGCAGGTTCGCCGGCCGAAAAGAACGACTTGGAAATCGGCGACGAAATACTCGAGGTGAACGGGAGAGCGCTGGAAACATGTTCACACGAGGAGATCCTGACCTTCATCCACGAGGTGAGTGTCGAGTCGAGCCTGCCTGCATACGTACGTAAGCACGCCCTGCCTGCCCTGCACTGTCAGATATCACAACGGAAATTTTGACGGAATGGACCGGTAATTTTTTTAGCCGGTCTGAACCGTATTTAAATTTACGGGACGACCTACCAGAAAAATACGGACCTTCCCGTACGTTTAATTTACGGACCGTCCCGCACACCAAAATCCTGTATTTTGTGTTTTATGACTCCCAGAGCATTTTTGATGAAAACTGGTTTTTGGACCCTTTGCATCGAAGTAGGAAGGGACACGCCCGTGATTTTCTACGGTTGAGGCCCCCTCGGATTCTTCCGTATTTAAGAGGTACGGACAAATACGTAAAAAAAACCATTACGGTGCGTTACGTAGTCATTTCCGTAATTTGCTGAGGATTTTTAACTTTCTTACGTACACCTGACAGCAGTGTGGTCGCGAGAGTGACGAAGATAACTATAAGGCTGTCGATCAGAATAGCGTGCTGCTGCTGCTGCTGCTGTTCCTAACGCACTGCAGTGCGCTCCAGGGGACACGACACTCCGTCTACCCCTCGTCCAACATTCGTACCCCACCGGTGGTAGCGGCGCGGCCCGGCGGGCCCGGCTTGGCGCGCCCTTGCCTCAGCCGCCTCAGCCCTTCGTTCTGCACTCGCCTCGCCCCCCCCCCCCCCTCCACCCCACGCCGCCGCCCGCGCTCGCTACGCTCCGCAACGCCCCCCTCTGGGCGCCGCCGCCGCCGCCGCCCGCGCACCGCCTGGACCAGCGAATCAATAGCACCCTGGCCCGGCCCGGCCCGGCCCGGCCCGGCGTCTGTCTCACTCGCTCCTCACGTGGGGATTTCGTCTCTCTCTCTCTCTCTCTCTCTCTCTCTCTCTCTCTCTCTCTCTCTCTCTCTCTCTCTCTCTCCCTCTCCCTCTCTCTCTCTCTCTCTCTCTCTCTCTCTCTTTCTCACTCACTCCTTTCACTCACTCACTTACTCACTCACTCACTCACTCATTCTCGCGCTCTCTCTATCTCCTTTCCTTTCTCTCTTCTCTCCATCCTCGCACCTTCTAGGTGCCTTAAGTTTCTCCCCTTAAGCTTTCCACTGCACTCTGCACCGTGTCCTCACCTATTTTGACGAAATTCAATTTCATCTCTATAATTTACACACAGTTTTTTTTCTTTTCTTTTTTTCCTTCCAAGGGGTGCGGATCAGTTTGTTCAGCGTTGATGCTAAACTAGGATGCAACCGCGTCGGGGCGGGGTGCTAGCGGGCGGGGAGGCGCGGATTAAGGGGGCGGGGGGGGGGAGGGAGGAAATCGTCCCTCCTTCCGGCACTAGCCGCCTGGGAAGTAGGCAAATAGCGCCACAACCCTCCTGTATGTAGGCAATGAGGAGTACGCCGCCCTCTCCCCCTCCAGTCAGACCTTAATCCGCGCCTGGAAGGGGGGGGGGGGGGGTGACGTTGGCGGGAAAGGGGAGGAAAGGGGGGAGGGGCATCGTGGCCCGCGGGGCTAGGCTGGAGGCAAGGAGGCATTGGGGGAGGAGGGGGAGGGGTAGGGGGTTGCGGTATTATCTTCCCTGAGTCATCTCTCAGCTCTCTTTGAGCTCCCACCCACCAGGCCTCCCCGGCCCGGCCCGGCCCGGCGGGGGCTTCCCTCCCAGCCGAGGTCAGAAGTCCTGCGGAGCGAGCGGAGCGAGCGAGACGGAAATAATGTCTGCTAACGCGGCGTGGGGCGGGGTGGGGCGGGGCGGGGCGGGGCGAATGCATATCTCCCTCGGCATCGCACTAATACGCCCTCCGCCCTCCCCCTCTCCTTTCGCTCCTCTCTCGGTCGATGCCGAGGGCGATTTTCTTCACTTATTGGTAAAAGCAGTAAAGTTTCTCATCCAGAATCTGCGCTCCTGAGGTCGAGAGAATGCAATGAAAATTGCGATTCTCGTCCGGCGCCGCCCCGCCCTGCCCAGCTCTACCCCACCCCGCCACGACCCGCCTCGCCACGCCACGCCCCGCGGCCCGTCCCGCGCCCTCGGCGCCGGCCCCGTAGGCCGGCCGACAGCGACCATGGCCGAAGGGCTGCCTACCTCGCCGGCTGAGGCCGCGCCGCTTTGTCGCAGCTTTGTCATGCTGGCACCGCCCAGTGCCGATACGAATTTGTACTCAACGCCAAAAAAATGTACTCAATTTGTACTTACGCCCGGTGACCTTTTAAAAATTTGTACTCAAAGCGTCAAGTCGAAATTTGGAAACGATATCGGGCGGTGCAAGCGTGACAAATGCACCGCCCAATTATCGCGCAGACAGGTCAGACAGCCCAACGTGACGAGAAAAAAATGTACTTTTTGAATATCTAATCGGCACAATTTGTACTCGTCTCTAACAACGTCAAAAGACGGGTCAAAGTCATCGACCGCCTGCAGAAGACAGGATAGGCCACCCGCAGAACACCGCACCGCCCAATCACGCTAGGAATTTGTACTCAACGCCAAAAAAATGTACTCAATTTGTACTTTCCCCCGGTGACCTTTTCACAATTTGTACTCACAGCGTTAAGTCGAAATTTGAAAACGATATCGGGCGGTGCAAGCGTGACAAATGCACCGCCCAATTATCACGCAAACAGGAGAGGCAGCCCAACCTAATGAGAAAAAAATGTACTTTTCGAATATCTAATCGGCACAATTTGTACCGCCTCTCAAAACGCTTAAAACTTGGCTCCATTTTACGGACCCCCTGCAAACTACTGCTAGGCAACATGCAGCACACAACCACCGCAGCTAGGAATTTGTACTTCACGCCAAAAAAATGTACTCAATTTGTACTTTCGCCCAGACACACTCATAAAATTTGTACTTACAGAAAGGTGTCTCTACTCCGCTAATCCTGTTGGGCGGTGCCACCGTGACGATGCACCGCCCAATTATCACAGCACCGTCGACCAAACGGCATTCTCACCGGAAAAAAATGTACTTTCCGAGTATCAACTCGGCACAATTTGTACTGCCTCTCAAAACGCTTAAAGCTTTGCTCCATTTTGCGGACCCCCTGCAGACTACTGCTAGGCAACATGCAGCACACAACCACCGCAGCTAGGAATTTGTACTTCACGCCAAAAAAATGTACTCAATTTGTACTTTCGCCCAGACACACTCATAAAATTTGTACTTACAGAAAGGTGTCTCTACTCCGCTAATCCTGTTGGGCGGTGCTACCGTGACGATGCACCGCCCAATTATCACAGCACCGTCGACCAAACGGCATTCTCACCGGAAAAAAATGTACTTTCCGAGTATCAACTCGGCACAATTTGTACTGCCTCTCAAAACGCTTAAAGCTTGGCTCCATTTTGCGGACCCCCTGCAGACTACTGCTAGGCAACATGCAGCACACAACCACCGCAGCTAGGAATTTGTACTTCACGCCAAAAAAATGTACTCAATTTGTACTTTCGCCCAGACACACTCATAAAATTGCCTCTCAAAACGCTTAAAACTTGGCTCCATTTTACGGATCCTCTGTGTCGTTTTTAAATTGCAGGCTTTACAATAGGAAAAAAAGTTTTAGGATGTTAAAGATTGGAAAATAAATGGATTTATTCTGTGGAAAATACTGTCGTACACCGACGTTTGAATTTATATTAATATATTTTTTCGTAAAGTCAGAATTATAAAAAACTCTTACAGGACCGGCTTAAAAATAATATTGATAGTACAGTGCAATGTAATTACAGAGGGAACATTATTTAGCACTCCACACTTTCTCGTAATAAGACCTATGACCGAATAAAGTTATACTGTTCGATCTACAAAAAGAAGAGTACAAAAACTTTAACACAGTAAAAAGATTCAGAACTTGGTGTAGAACAACATATCTAATTTAACTTTAGTGTTTGCATTTACAGCCTTTGGGGTGTCACGAAGGTCATCAAGACAAAACCACTGTCCACCAACCCTACGACCATACGCTACATAATGGCCGATCCCCAAGCTCTTAGATGACCTTGTTATGAGGTTTCCGGGAGGAATAAAGGCTATTACACCCCTCAGAAAGAATACTTTGCCAAATATTATGAGTGTAGCGGGCACTGCACTCAGGCACTCTTCGATTTGGCACTCATAAACATATTGTTCAGTTCCTTTCGAGTGCACAAGGCTATGCTGGCCAGCCACAGACAAAAATACAATATCCTGTGAAACTGGATTATGGGTGTTAATGCCACTGCACAGGACATTCTTGGAAATTTCTTGATCTTGAATTGCGACATCTGGCGTTAAGGGCACACCATCCGTCTCCTTAAATGGCTGCATGCATACAGACGAATCCATGACTTTGTTATGATCTAATGTATCTTGCAGGTTTACAACATTTCCCTGAATTTCATCGTAACCCACTGCTATGTATGATACGTCCTGGATGCGTCCTTGGGCTGGGCAATATTGAGATGAGCAGCTGATATGGTCCCGTACTGAGGGTGGGAGTCCCAACTTTTTCAGAAGCTCCTCCGGAGTGCGAGCACAGTCTATGCCCATGAGCCCAAATGCTACGGGTTTGCAAGCATCAGAGAGGTTTTCATACAGCGCTTCAGCCCTTAGCCTATATGCCTCCGCATTTGGTCCTTTTTTTACCAGGTGAACTGCCAGTTGCAGTATCTTTGAGTTACTTGTGTCAGCAATTTCTCTGAAGCCATCGCTGTCGCAGTACGCTATCATTAGCAAGTGGATAATGGAGTCAACGGCACAGGTGTTATTTAGAGAAATCTTCAGACCACCTAGTTTTCTTGGCTGAAGGTTAGAGTCTCCCCCATTCCTCAGAAGCTTCAATTTGACGCTCAGGCTGTTACTTTCGAGTCTTGGGCGTAACTCGGGGCATGCTCTTCCATAGTAACCTTTCTCTTTTTTGTTCAAGACGCCGCGACCACCCCAGTTTTCGAAAGCCCAAAGGTCGAAAACGCCTATAAGAAAGAAAACAATAAAAACCGGTTCAGCTAAAGAAAGAAAATAACGGGCCATTTAAACAAAGTTGTGAGGCAATCTCATGGTTGTTTCGTATTCCACGCTATCGCTCTCTTGAGCGTAAATTGGGGTAAATAAGGGCGCCGAGGGATCAGGTCCCGAAAGAACACGACAGCTTCAGGGTACTCCCCAAGCCAAAAACAAGACCTCGACATTACATTTGACGTCAATTTTTGATACATATGACGTAAAAGTCGAAGTGGAATAGATATAACGTCAGGTTACCTTTTGAGGGAAAGAGGCCGACACATTTGTTGCACATTCTCTTGTCCGTATGCTCTCCATCACTCCCCGGAAGAAGAACAGAGCATGTATCCAAACGATGACAGCCACAGCCACAGCGGCTGCAGTTGGCATCAAAATCTGCGGATTTCGTTGTGCAGAGCAAACAATTCGCCTCATTTGTAGTGTTTCTCTTGAAAACTGCGAAAGGAGCATGTGCTTATTTAAAGACATAACAGTCTCATCACAGGTCCCCATCTTAACGAGACAGAGAGAGGGGGGAGGATCGAGAGAGAGAGAGAGAGAGAGAGAGAGAGAGAGAGAGAGAGAGAGAGAGAGAGAGAGAGAGAGAAGGAAGGAGAGGAAAAGAGAGTGAGAGAGAAAGAAATAGAAATACACAGACAGAGGGGGACGAGTCGTCTCCGGTACAAATGGAAACTACAAATTACCATCGTTGTGTGCTTGTGGTAATTCTGAAGCAGCAACCTGCTTACGCCTGAATTTTTTATGACTTACAGTCAAAATGGGACTTTGGACCAGTGCACCTGAGGGGAGCAATGAATATATTAGAGCGTTTCACATAAAATACGAGAATGCAGTGGGCTACGATGAAATTCAGGGAAATGTTGTAAACCTGCAAGATACATTAGATCATAACAAAGTCATGGATTCGTCTGTATGCATGCAGCCATTTAAGGAGACGGATGGTGTGCCCTTAACGCCAGATGTCGCAATTCAAGATCAAGAAATTTCCAAGAATGTCCTGTGCAGTGGCATTAACACCCATAATCCAGTTTCACAGGATATTGTATTTTTGTCTGTGGCTGGCCAGCATAGCCTTGTGCACTCGAAAGGAACTGAACAATATGTTTATGAGTGCCAAATCGAAGAGTGCCTGAGTGCAGTGCCCGCTACACTCATAATATTTGGCAAAGTATTCTTTCTGAGGGGTGTAATAGCCTTTATTCCTCCCGGAAACCTCATAACAAGGTCATCTAAGAGCTTGGGGATCGGCCATTATGTAGCGTATGGTCGTAGGGTTGGTGGACAGTGGTTTTGTCTTGATGACCTTCGTGACACCCCAAAGGCTGTAAATGCAAACACTAAAGTTAAATTAGATATGTTGTTCTACACCAAGTTCTGAATCTTTTTACTGTGTTAAAGTTTTTGTACTCTTCTTTTTGTAGATCGAACAGTATAACTTTATTCGGTCATAGGTCTTATTACGAGAAAGTGTGGAGTGCTAAATAATGTTCCCTCTGTAATTACATTGCACTGTACTATCAATATTATTTTTAAGCCGGTCCTGTAAGAGTTTTTTATAATTCTGACTTTACGAAAAAATATATTAATATAAATTCAAACGTCGGTGTACGACAGTATTTTCCACAGAATAAATCCATTTATTTTCCAATCTTTAACATCCTAAAACTTTTTTTCCTATTGTAAAGCCTGCAATTTAAAAACGACACAGAGGATCCGTAAAATGGAGCCAAGTTTTAAGCGTTTTGAGAGGCAATTTTATGAGTGTGTCTGGGCGAAAGTACAAATTGAGTACATTTTTTTGGCGTGAAGTACAAATTCCTAGCTGCGGTGGTTGTGTGCTGCATGTTGCCTAGCAGTAGTCTGCAGGGGGTCCGCAAAATGGAGCCAAGCTTTAAGCGTTTTGAGAGGCAGTACAAATTGTGCCGAGTTGATACTCGGAAAGTACATTTTTTTCCGGTGAGAATGCCGTTTGGTCGACGGTGCTGTGATAATTGGGCGGTGCATCGTCACGGTAGCACCGCCCAACAGGATTAGCGGAGTAGAGACACCTTTCTGTAAGTACAAATTTTATGAGTGTGTCTGGGCGAAAGTACAAATTGAGTACATTTTTTTGGCGTGAAGTACAAATTCCTAGCTGCGGTGGTTGTGTGCTGCATGTTGCCTAGCAGTAGTCTGCAGGGGGTCCGCAAAATGGAGCAAAGCTTTAAGCGTTTTGAGAGGCAGTACAAATTGTGCCGAGTTGATACTCGGAAAGTACATTTTTTTCCGGTGAGAATGCCGTTTGGTCGACGGTGCTGTGATAATTGGGCGGTGCATCGTCACGGTGGCACCGCCCAACAGGATTAGCGGAGTAGAGACACCTTTCTGTAAGTACAAATTTTATGAGTGTGTCTGGGCGAAAGTACAAATTGAGTACATTTTTTTGGCGTGAAGTACAAATTCCTAGCTGCGGTGGTTGTGTGCTGCATGTTGCCTAGCAGTAGTTTGCAGGGGGTCCGTAAAATGGAGCCAAGTTTTAAGCGTTTTGAGAGGCGGTACAAATTGTGCCGATTAGATATTCGAAAAGTACATTTTTTTCTCATTAGGTTGGGCTGCCTCTCCTGTTTGCGTGATAATTGGGCGGTGCATTTGTCACGCTTGCACCGCCCGATATCGTTTTCAAATTTCGACTTAACGCTGTGAGTACAAATTGTGAAAAGGTCACCGGGGGAAAGTACAAATTGAGTACATTTTTTTGGCGTTGAGTACAAATTCCTAGCGTGATTGGGCGGTGCGGTGTTCTGCGGGTGGCCTATCCTGTCTTCTGCAGGCGGTCGATGACTTTGACCCGTCTTTTGACGTTGTTAGAGACGAGTACAAATTGTGCCGATTAGATATTCAAAAAGTACATTTTTTTCTCGTCACGTTGGGCTGTCTGACCTGTCTGCGCGATAATTGGGCGGTGCATTTGTCACGCTTGCACCGCCCGATATCGTTTCCAAATTTCGACTTGACGCTTTGAGTACAAATTTTTAAAAGGTCACCGGGCGTAAGTACAAATTGAGTACATTTTTTTGGCGTTGAGTACAAATTCGTATCGGCACTGGGTGGTGCCAGCATGACAAAGCTCTTTGTCGCGCCTCTCCGCCGCCACCGCCGCCATACCGCCTTTAATGTTACATTTAAAGTATATATCCTATATCCTCCTGCTCTTTAAGATGCGGTCGGAACGAGTCGTCCGAGGGGGGGGGGGGGGGGTCCTTCCGACAAATCACTGTACGGCCCCAAAAAGTAATTTAAAAATAAAAAAAGAAATCAAGAAAAACTATGCAGAAAAAGATGAAAAATCGAGAAAAAAATAAACAAAAAAGACAATATACTGTAGTATTATGACAACAAACATAACCCTATCTGGTCACAGCAGAACGCATTGTCACGGCCCGGAGTGATCACTACCAGACCGCATAGAAACTCAGTCCCACAACCAACTTTTGTTTTACGATCGCCTTTGTTCTTCCTATTGTTATGCCAAGTTCCCAATAAAAGGAGGCGCGAGCTTCGAGCTCGCTGTCATTCTCCACTCTGACTGAGGCCTCGCTTCGTTAAGAGCTTGACACTTCCCCGTTCCTTGCTAATACTACATTGGTGGCAGCGGTAAAGAACGCGGAGGAGGAGAAAGAGAACGTCGGCGTCCTTGTAAGGATACCGAAGACAGATACAAAGGCGTGGCCGAAGGCCGCTGGAGTATCGGATACCGAGGCGTGGCCGAAGGCCGCTGAGGTTCACCGTCGAGGCGTGGCCGAAGGCCGCTGAGACGCAGTGCAAAGGCGTGGCCAGCAGGCCGCCGGAGCATCCGAGAGAACTTCGAGACCATCGAGACCGTCAAGACCGTCTAGACCATCCAGATCTTCAGACGCCGACTGTCACTAAGACCGTCGAGACCGTCAAACCCGTAGAGCCCGCCAAGGAGTCTATGGACGACGTCCCGGACACACCAGTCTTTAGGGTACAAGTTGTCCAAGAACCATGGCGCAGCTACAGCAGGGCGGCGCAGCAGCAGCCATCCACGAGGAGGGGCAGCACGAGCAGCGCCGGCAGCACCACGAGCAGCAGAGGGAGCGTGACGCCGAGTCCGGAACCGACAACGAGTTCATGGACGTCGAGGCGGTGGACGTCGCTCCACCTAGAGGCAGAGGACGAGGCAGAGGACGTGGACGCGGACGCGGCCGAGGACGCGGACGTGGACGCGGAGCAGGACGAGGACGGGAGCACCTGGCCCGGGAAAGAAGACATCCTAGACGTTTTCTACAAGAAAGACAGGAGGACGAAGCATCAGAAAACGAGGGGGATGATGAGGAGGAGGAAGTAGAGGAAGGCCAGTTTGCTGCCGACCTGCGGGCCGACATAAACAGACGGCGGAGAGAGAGAGTCCAGGACTTTGACCTGGAGGAGGAGGAGCCGGGCTTGGTGAGGCAGAGACGCCTAGCAGAAGGAGAGGCTAGAGGAGGCCAGGATCAAGACCAAGACCCGCGATTTTTCATAAGACTGCTAGATACTATTGTTAACAGACCGCAGCAGAAAATAAAAAAGTATAATGAGGTTCCCAAGTATAACGGAGAGACTGATTACTCCGTCTTCCAAGTGCAGTTCAACACACTATCGGAAGCGAATGAATGGGACGAGAAAGACAGAAAAACTGCTCTGCTGCAGGCATTAGTAGGGAATGCCACAGATGTGATAGCCAACCTACAGCACCAAGGGAACGGAAATAACGTTCGCAACGCTGGACGAAGCGCTGGTCAAAATGTATAGCAAGACAGCATCAATGTGGGAGAGGAAAAAGGATTTCAACACATTGGTGCAAGAAAGAGACCAGACGGTCAGGCAGTTTGCACGGCAAGTAGAGAGGCTGGGAAGGTCTTACCTCAGAAACATGAAAGAGGAGGACATACAGGAGGCCCTGGTAGAGAGATTCATAAAGGGAATCCTCGACAAAAAGGCAGCGGCTAGACTAGCATATGCAGCGCTACCTACCCTGGACGAGGCCCTCAAAACTCTCAACAGGGGACTCAGCCTCGAAGTGGAAGAGCCGCCGAGCAAGCGCATAAGACTGACACAGGCAGACGACGATGACAGATTGGAAGCACCAGTGAGTATGGTGTTCCCATCGCAAACCGGCACGTCCTCGAGCACTTCAAACAATGAACGAGGAAGAGGTGGCCGAGGAAGAGGAAGAGGGTCCAGAGGGCCCAGAGGAGCCAGAGGCGGAGCTCGGGGAGGTTTTTCCCAGGGAGATCAAGACATGATCTGTAGATACTGTGGGAAAAAGGGGCACCGGATGGCGAAACTGCTGGAACTACAAACAGCAGCAGGCCGAAGTGGTTTGTCACTCCTGCGGGAAAAGGGGACACTATGCCAGGCAATGTAGAAATAATGGTGGCACGACAAATGTTAAGGGAGGCTTTCAAATGCCCAACATGCCACCAGATCTCTACAAAGCCACAATGCAGTGGTTCCTGAACCAGCAGAGGGACAAAACGGACGGTCCATCCACTAGCAAGGAAATGCCCTTTGTACCGAATAATTCGGAAAACTAGAGACAACCTCTGAGATGGTGGTAGCAGAGGTTGAGGAGGTGAAAGATCAACCACCGGTGACAGTGATGCCTAAATGTTTGGATGAGCAGAGTCACCGGGAGGTTTCTTGTAATGCGTGCTCAACTGTTACAACAGCACCGGTAATAAAATGTACAGTGATAGACCAAATACAGTGTTGTATTCTTGATACAGCTGCAGTTATCACTGTCATTCCCAGAACAAGAGACCTTCCAGTTGCTAGACTCAGGCTCAAAGGAGTCACGTCACACAAAGCAAATTTGTATGGACCAGCTCTGACAACATTCACAATAGCTGGCAAAGAATTTACACACATGACATATGAGGCGGACATCAAAGAACACTTAATAGGAATAGACTTCTTACACAAGTATGATGCCGTACTCAAAATTAAAGATGAGATCATGAACATTGGACAGGGTGCTGACAGGGTGCAAATACCGTTTACACTTAATGAATCCCAAAGTGCCAGGACTTATGTGGCAGGGAAAGTAGTGTACAGGATAAGAGCGGAAAATAGTTTTGTGTTGAAACCTTTCACAGAGAAAGAGGTTAAAACAGAATTCAAAACAGATACGGTGGCTGATGAGTTGGTTAGGGAAAGAACCAACGACCTGCCAAATGGTAACAAAACTCGTGTTCAGGACTTAGGTGGAAACTCTCTTTCCCAGGGTAGGAGGAGAGCGGAAGCCAAGACCGCTGAACGGGGAGGATTGTTAAATTTGGAGGAAGACACGATGGGTACCCAAAATAAAAATCAAAGCCAGCTACCAGGGGATGCAAAGTTAGGGTTGTTCGTGTCCAACCCAGCATTTGGAAATAAAGTTTCCAAACTGCCAATAGGAGTAGTAGCTCAATCGGGATTAGTACCCTGTGTGACAGCACCACTAACCATTGTCATGCAAAACTTTGGGGATAAATGCGTTACAATTCCCAAATATGCAGTGGTAGGAGAGGTATTCGTCCTACACCCAGATGAATACGAGGAAGGAGTAGGAGAGGAGGAAAGAGATGAGGAGGAGGAGGAGTGTGCATTTGTGAATGTAATTAATCATGAAACAGTTACATTCGAAGATGCGGAGTACAATACAGAACCATCTTTGCCTGAGATAGGGGAGGACGAGGATCTTCCAAAGGACTTGCAGGAGCTCGTAAGCAGGTGCACGATGTTATCTGAAACAGAAAAGAAGGACTTAGAAAAGTTGTTGAAAAAGCATCACGACGTGTTTGCAAAAGACAACACAACATTTGGTAAATGCCCATGGATAAAGTTCAGAATAGATACAGGAGACCACCCACCCATAAAGCAAACGGCACGACCCATTCCCATCCACTACAGACAAGCAGTAATGGAGACCATTAAAAAGTATTTAGAACAAGGAGCTATAAGACCCAGTCAGTCTGCATGGGCATCTCCGATACTTTGTGTCTTGAAAAAGACAGGGGAGGTCAGAGTTTGCATTGACTACAGAGCACTGAATGCAGTCACTCGGGTACCAGCAACACCCATACCCAGAGTACAGGACTTGTTGCAACATATGGGAGGGAAGAAAATGTATCATGCATTTGATCTTGCACATGGGTACCATAACTTAGAGATCCACCCAGAGGACCAGGCAAAGACTGCAATAATACTACCGGAGGGTCTGGGGCTGGCACACAGACAGTTTGAATTCACCAGACTAAGTTTTGGTCTATCAGCAGCACCAGGAGCCTTCCAGTATATTGCAGATAGAATAATTACTCCCGCGAAAGAGAAAAATGCACAAAATGATTTAGGAGATACTGTGTCAGTTTACCTTGATGATATCTGCATAGGAGGGGACAACGTCACACAAATGATGCAAAGATTGGAAGCTCTGTTTAATCGTATCAGATCAGCGGGGTTTCTATTGAAGGCAAAGAAGTGTGAGCTGTTCCAGCCAGAGGTATCATACTTGGGACACAGATTATCTGAAAAAGGAATAAAAACAGATCAGAACAAAATAGAGAAAATATTGAATTGGCCAGTACCTACAAATGTGAAAGAGGTTAAGTCTTGGTTAGGACTGGTTCAATATTATTCTAAATATGTACCACATATGGCCACCATAGCAACACCCATATTTAAGTTACAGAAGACGGGACAAAAGTTTGAATGGACATCTGAATGCCAAACAGCATTTGACAAAATAAAACATCTGCTGACTACGGCACCAGTACTAGGCACTCCAGACGTAAACAAAGGACCTTTCACATTAACTTGTGACGCAAGCCTGACAGGACTTGGAGCTGTACTGACTCAGGAGCAAGATGGAAGGGAAGTCACCATTGCATACTGGTCGAAAACACTTAATCCAGCACAGAGGAACTACTGCGCCACACACAGGGAATTATTAGCCCTAGTTGAGTCAATAAAAGCATTTAATCATTACCTAGCAGGAGCTCCTTTCACAGTGCGATCAGATCATGCAGCCTTGCAGTGGTTGAAGAACTTCAAAAATCCAACAGGCAAACTTGCTAGATGGCTTGAGAGACTTGCTCCATATCAGTTTCAAGTGGTACATGTCAAAGGTACCAACATAGGACATGCAGATGCCCTGTCTCGAAGGCCCTGTGAAGATTGCAAGAAATGTGACAGGTTAGAAGACAGAGACAAGGAAGTCATGGTTTGTGCATGCCAAACACAGGAACAATGTCACAACTGTAGCACATGCACTGCTATGGAAAGAAGTAAAATTAGGATGAGTGAGAGCACAGTGGATGTGAACTGGACAAAAGTCATACCTGATGGAGTAACAGAGGAGGAAATGCATAAGGCACAGGTCTTGGATGAGAACTTGATGCCCATCATAATTGCAGTCCAGGAACGTAGAAGACCAGAGTATCAGGAAATAGCAGGATGTGGTCCAAAAACCAGAGCACTCTGGTATCAGTTCAATTCGTTGGTTATCCACAGGAAACTTTTGTACAGAAGGTTCGAACATCCTACAGGACAAAAAGAGAAAGAAGAGCTACAGTTAATAGTCCCATCTAAGTATGTAAAAGTCAACAGTAAAGGCATATCATGAACAGTTAGGTTTGGGCAACCACTTTGGAGTCTCAAAAACTTTGGCATATTTAAAGAGATTCTTCTGGTGGCCAAACATGTTCAATGATGTCTATGAAATTATAGGCAATTGCAAAGTATGTGCAAGGTTCAAGGGTCCTAAACACATGACAAAAGTTCCGCTGAAATTATTCCAAGAAGGAGTGTTGCATGGAAGATGGCACGTAGACATATGTGGACCAATAAACCCTAAAAGCAGAGAAGGATATGAGTACATTTTAGTGGCAGTGGAAGCATTTTCAGGCTGGCCAGTAGTTGTACCTCTGTACAAACAAACAGCCGATGAAATTGCACAAGCACTAATTACTCACGTCTTCTCCATATTTGGGGCACCTCAGTCCATCCTCACTGACCAAGGAAAAGCGTTCGACTCACTGTTATTCCAGGAAATTATGGAACTGTATCAAATCAAAAAGTATCGAACAACTGCATTCCATCCTGCAGCAAACGGAAAGGCAGAGCGATGGATCAAAACACTTAAACAGCACTTAATGATACTGATTGAAAATGACAGACTAGATTGGCCTAAATATTTACCTTTCATAGCACAGGCGTACAGGAGCCTTCCTCACTCTTCACACAAGTTTTCACCTTATGAGGTTATGTTTGGTGCACCCATGAGAACACCACTGGACTTGGACAGAGGTGAGCCGCCCAGGCAGGAGGAGATGCACAAGATGTATCCATTTTGGGTTAGGCGAACAATGCAGGACATCCATGAAACAGTGGCACACATGAGCAAGAAGGCTGCAAAACGTATGAAAGAGTATTACGACAGAACAGCATCACTAGCACCGTTCAAGGAAGGGGACAAAGTCTACTTGTACTACCCACGAAGGAAAAAGGGCATCTCTACCAAATTACTTACAAGATGGGAAGGGCCTTACGTGGTACTCGACATACTGAATGACTGTAACGCCAGAATCAAAAATTTGGAAAACAACAAGGTCGTTATAGTACACATAGACCGACTGGCTAAGTGTCCAGAGGGAGATGAAAACAAGCACACAGACCTCACGAGTGCCTGGCTGTCGTATGCTACATGAGGGCCGCCATCTTGGATCGATGGTATCGAACTCGATCCCAGACAGCGCGCGGAGGTTTGAAAGGCCAGGGTTGCTAAGGGTGACCCATTGGCAGGGGAATGCCAAACAATCAAGGCAAGCCGAGGCCATTGAAAAGTCGAGCAAAAAGAAAGCAGAAAAATAATTAAAATGAACGCAGAGGCTAAAAGCGACAAAAGTATTGACTTAAATAAGCTAGCAGAAGTGGCGAGCAAAGTCAAACTAAAAATCAAGCAGGAGAGTGAAAAAGGGGCAAGGAAAAGGACCCAAAAATCTAAAGCGTTACACTCTATCAAAAGGAAAGTCACCAAAATTAAAGGTACCACAACAAAGCCAAAACTCGAGAAAGCGCTACAAATAGATCATGAGGAAATTAGCCTGGAGGAGATATTCAGGGAAATGATCATCAAAATAGAGCCAGTCACAGAAATTGAAGATCCAGAGGAGACTGCGGAAACTACAAGCAAAGCAGAAGTGGCAAAGCAGTACAAGACGGAAGAGAGCAAGACAGTGGTTTTCTTCAGACTAGTGGACGATTTCAATGTGACGGACAATGAAAGTGATGAAGGAGACAGAAGCGAACAAAGCAAACAACAAGAAGTGAGTGTGAGGAGGCTGGGAGCAGAAGGACAAGAGACGAACACGGACGAGGAAGAGGAGGAGATGGACAAGAAGATAGCAGAGGAAGAAGCAAGAATCAAAGAAATAGAGAAACAGTTAGTTAAAATAAAGGAGGAAAAGTGGAAGCTAATAAGAATCGAGGAGGTAGCAGAGGCAAAAGGAAGAAGGGAGTGGTTGGACAGAGTGACAAAGAGGTGTAGAAAGTGTAAGAGGAGAGGACATGCTGCCAAAGAGTGTTTGTAAAAATTAAAATGTTGTGCCAAAGTGTTAATTATGCCAAAAAAAGTGTTAATAAATAAGTGAATGTTGAAACTTGGAGTGGTTAATCAAATACCCAAAGTGAGGAAACGGGAAAAGGGAAAAACAGCAGGGGTTGGATAAAGGAGGTAATATTTCACAAAGTCTGATTAAAGACAGCCCACATAAAAGAGGCAATAAACAAAAGGATGACTGACAGATGACAGTAATCTAATGACAGTAGAACTGTAGATAACCCACACAAAAGGAGCAAAACAAGAATTGATAAAAATAAAATGACAGTCAAACTGTAGACAACCCACATTAACAAAAGGGGTAAAGAAATTGCGAACATTCAAAAAACAACCCGTACAAGGAGGGTAAAAGAAAAACAAACAGAAAAGGAAAAACCAGGAAAGGAGCAGCCAAAGGGCGGGGCTGAGGAGCAAGAATCCGGAGGTCCAAGGAAAAACGGGATCCGGAGGGAAAAATAAAAAGTTCAAGTTCACCTGGGAAAGGAAGGGCATGTAAGGAAATAGGGTGAAAGAGGGAAAGGAAAGGAAAGGTTGAAGAACACTAACCTTACTCCTCAGCATCCCTCGGGAGGAGAGCCGCCATGGCGTCCTGGAGCCGGTGGACCTCGGTCTGTAAAGGAAGGCGGAGATGAGCAACAACAAGACAAACAACAGCAAAGGGAGCGCGAAGCCACAAAACCCCGAAATGAACGTACAAACGTCCAGCGCAAACAACGCGCACAAATAAAACGGCTGTGAGGGCCGAATAAATCTTCCACGGGCATTCTCTTCAGCTTATACACCACTACCCCAGTGAGAAGAAATAAGGGCGAGGCGTAAGGAGCACAAGGCCCGCACAGTAAAACGTCCTCCCCATTTTCGGTTGCAGAATGGTAATGAAAGAAAACCACGGACATGATGATGCTTGACTAAGCTAAGCTAGTACGCGAGAAGTAAACAAACAAAAAAAAAAACGGTACGTTACCAACGAGACGAGACGGAGTTCGAGTCGGAGTCCGAGTCGGACAGGGAGGGCGAGTCATCCAGGGCAGAGTCGGATTCCTCAGCTGATGAAGAGGAAGAGTCCGATTCCTCTTCGTCGGATTGAAGCTCCTCCGGCAGCTCGAAGCCTTCAAAGTCAAAACCCGCCATAATGGCAGGAGGGGGGTGCTGGTGGTGAGCCGCAGGAACAAGCTCCACTATCCGCGGCTCAGGAAATTGCTCAAGGACCCCGTGGGGCATCGGCTGGGCACTGTAGCACAAAATCATCTAAAAAAAAAGTAAAATATAAAATAGTAATAATAATAAATAATAATAAATAATAAAAGCGTAAATAAAGACGCTTACGTAGCAGGGTTCACCACAGATCCCGCAGCAATAGAACCAATTGCACTCCAATAATGCGGCAGGCACCATCGCGTCGAATTGCACAAAACTGGGCGTAATTGCCGTCCAGTTGGGAAAAGAATAACAATAGGGAATGCATTGCAGACAGATCTGAGGAACAAACAGAAGCCTCGTTGGAAGCACGCCGGACACGGGCGGTACGGGGAAGTTTTGCAAGAAATACGCAAATAAAGGTACTTACTCGGGACACGGACGCCGGATCATCGTTCGGGTACCCAGAGAAGTGCTGAACGAGGATTATATTGGACATGATGAAGATGAAAGTGGATGAAATACGGGGAAAGACAGAAATGGACACGCGAGCGGAGGCGAACACGAACAGACAGACGCGGAAGTAGCAACAATGACAACAAACTGCAAGCTACGCGTGGAAGACGAACAGAACCGGCGCGACGAACCAGGGGAAGTTTTTCTCGGAACAGAAGGGAAGTGCGGAACGACAACCAATCAGGAGCGAGGACACAAACGACGGCGCGGCTTGCACTCGGGAGAACCGAGGCAGCCGGCTGGTCGTAGCAGCTCGCGATCAAGGGACCCGAGGGTCGAGCAGAGCTGACAGAGGGCAGACTCTGAGACATTGGTGAAACGAAATAAACAGCACTAGTATGGAAAAGACTAGCGGGAAAGGAGGGAGAAAGGAACTTGGAAAAAATATTTCCAAAATTGGAAGTTGGAAAATTGGAAATCCAAATCAAACACATCAAGACGACGCAGAGAAACCACAGGACAGGAGCAACAACGGAGGCAAACGACTCGACGCTGGATCAGATACGCAAGACATCCTCTATTTACAAGCTAAGTATCCATAACCTATAGAAGGTTATAAGGTGTTATAAAAGGTTTAGATTTTCAAGGTGTCACGTAGATAGGATTAGCTAGAGGGTAGGAGACACCTAGGGCTAGCAAAAGCATGCCCTAAGGCAGTGGTAGAAAAGTGCGACATTTACTGTTCCAGGATTCATTGTGTGTTTCAGGTTTTCCTGTTACACCATTGCAGGACTTCAAGACAGCAAGATTTAATGGACTTGAATATTTGACATATACTCCGTGGTTGATCAACCTTAAAGGATTGAAGCTACTATCAGTAAGGAGCTGATGGTGGTCCGGCAAGGTGTCATACTAATACAGTGATTACCTGTTAGGAGGAAAGTCAATTTCTTTTTGTATGCACACTGAGTCAAGCCAGTAGGGTTGAATAATCCGTAGGCTTGTACAAGGTGGAAGTTTCAGGTCATCTATTTAAGTAGAAAATAATTTATTGGAATTGTTAAAGTAGTCGAAACATGTTAAACATGCATTGTAAAATCTATGTGATTGTATCGAAGACTGAGGCGGAAACTGGTGAGACTATGTTGAGGGGCATGCGTTCTAAGGAAGAGGAGGTTTTGAAAAGAGGGAGTAGTGTAGTATTATGACAACAAACATAACCCTATCTGGTCACAGCAGAACGCATTGTCACGGCCCGGAGTGATCACTACCAGACCGCATAGAAACTCAGTCCCACAACCAACTTTTGTTTTACGATCGCCTTTGTTCTTCCTATTGTTATGCCAAGTTCCCAATAAAAGGAGGCGCGAGCTTCGAGCTCGCTGTCATTCTCCACTCTGACTGAGGCCTCGCTTCGTTAAGAGCTTGACACTTCCCCGTTCCTTGCTAATACTACAATACATTTGGAAAATTCAGAAATGGGGGTAAAGGAACAAAATTTTTCAGAAAGTAAAAGAAATTGCCTTTGAAAAATCAAAAGAAAAATCAAAACAAAAAATTAAATTAATCAAAAAAAATCATCAGTAAATGAGAATCGTTTAGAGAATTTTGAATTTGCACAAAGGTCAGTGCTAATAATAAAAAAAAAAAACATGCACCGGGTGATGAAACTTAAAGTCTACTTCGTGCCTTAAAAATTATTGCACACGACATTTTTTATGGATTGATTCACCCCTCCCCCTCCTTCTCGGATCGAGTCGTCCACGTTTGTGACTCTTCGTCGCAGAGCAAGAGGGACGACCGGGGAAGACGCTTTCCTCGTTCGTCGTGTAGGGCGGGCGGGCGGGCGGGCAGGGCACCTTATACCGCCGCGCCGCCGCGGGGTGTTGAGCGAGGGCGGGGGGCGCGGGGCGGGGCGGGGCGGGGCGGGGCGGCGGAGCCTGAGCGCGATAGATGGGGTGGGGCCGGGCTGGGGAATGAACAATTGCGAGTGAACGATCGCGGGCGGAGGTGAAAAGAATGGGGCGGCGGCGGAGAGCAGGACAAGGGCTGAGAGCAGTTGATGGATGAGGACGATTTGTAGCAGCGGAGCAGACCGCTGCCGGCCACTAGAGGGGCACTGAGGGGTCGCTGGGGCCCTGGGCCCGGAGAACAGCGATAGAAGTGATTCACAGTGCGGCTCATCATTAGAACGTGGGGCAAGAGTCCTGAGAGAGAGAGAGAGAGAGAGAGAGAGAGAGAGAGAGAGAGAGAGAGAGAGAGAGAGAGAGAGAGAGAGAGATTTGAATTTCGTTAATGGAATGTATAAAGGACGACTATGAAGTCCCATTGCGATTGGGATACTCTCACAACCTGCTCTCCGGAAGTTACCATAAAATTATGAAACATATAACATTATATAACTTAAACATTTTTGTTTTGATTTTTAACAAGAATAGGTATCTTTATGTAACATAAGTAGATTCTTGACTTTATATCTACAGGTAACAATAAGGGTGATTAGATGCTTCTTGGCAGAAAATGGGAGACAATACATTAATCCAGACGGAGTTGATTTAGGACATGACAGATCGCAGAAAGACCTTTTAACATACATGGTTGTTGGTCTTGGGAGACTGTTGTGTCCAACACTTCGCCCACACTCTTAACTTCTTACAAAGAAAATTCCTTGTATTACAAAGAATTCTGTGCAACCGTAATACAAAGCCACTACAAAGCAAAATTTTCTTTGTAATACAAAGAAAATTCCTTGTAGTACAAAGGAAAACTCTTTGTAATACAAGGATTTTTCTTGTATATTACGGTTGCACATAATTCTTTGTATTCTACGAAAACTTTCTTTGTAGAAAGTTTAGAGTGCAGAGAGAGAGAGAGAGAGACGTCGGATGGGTTGCCTAGGTACGGTGGGCGCGGGCGCACGGAGCCGCAGACTCTCGCTCTCATTACACTTTGTACCACTGGAAACCGCAGCAGCAGTGTGCGGTTTGGCGTGGCGCGGCGCGGCGAACGCCCGCCCCAACCCCAGGCTGCGGCGAGCGCCTAGTCCGCCTGCGTTGCGCTCAGGTAATTGCCGGCGGGAATGGTGCCCCAAATTGCCCCGTTCAAGTCTGTTGACGCGGTGTCATTGCGTCGTCCACGCGGCGGCGGCATTCCCCTCCCCGCGCCCCGGGCGGGGTGCGCGCGACAAGCGGCGCGGCGGGTCGCCAGAAATCACGTGGAGAAATGCCAAAGTGTACTAATAAACACTCCCAGCCCGGGGAGCAGGAGAGGAGGGAGGGAGGGGTGTGCTGGAGTTTACGCGCCCAACATTCTGTTGCTCGGCCGGCGGCGCTCCGAGTTTGCGTGCATAATGTTGTTTCTCATACGCACTTTTCTCTCTGTTCGCAGTGCATCAAGTCGCGTGTGATATGTCTGCGAGTGAAGCGGCGGACGAGCGCCCGCGTGGGTAAGTACCCGAGCACCGGGCCGCATCAGCAGACTGATTCAGAAGAGCAGCTCTCCTCGCTTTGTCTCTTTCGCTCTCGTGGGCTGCGCTGTACTGGTGCGAGAGAGACAGAGCGCCCACTCTCTCCTGTGTCGCTCTCTTAGCCCCTCCGGCGTCAAACGTTTTTTGTTTCTTTTATTTTTCTTTTTATCTCCCGAAAAACCGTCATTCCGAAAATACTTCAGTATCAGTATTCAGCCGCAAGGCTCTCAGCGCGAGCCGGGCCGGGAGCCACCGCGACTCCGTCTCTCGACCCCGAGCCCCGCCCCGTCCCGCCCCGCCCCGCCCCGCCCCGCCCCGCCCCGCCCCACCCTCGTCAACGCAAGGTCGAGATGGTCGAGATGGGACCAGGTAGCCACGCACGCCCGGCCGTGGTATGCACACGGGCAGACAGGAAATCGCCGTGACGCGAATCATTGCATTCTACCAGAAAAAAAGGAAAAGAATGTATACATATATATCATGTGTATTTCGGAAACGGCGGCGTTGGCTTGGGGGTGCGACGAGGCGAAGTCGAGAGATGCTCCATGCTCCCTCCTCAAGTAGGACGCGGGGGCGGGCTGACCGATTGGGCGGTCCCACGCGACCTTGGTGCTGACCTTGACCGCACCATGGAGTGTCACTCCGCTCCCCAGCCCCGCCCCGCCCCGCCCCGCCTGGCGCAGCCCTTTTACGCAACCGCGAGGCCGTGGGTGCGTTCGCTCTGGTCAGCAGGCAGAAAGGGCGGTCGGGGCGGGGCGGGGCGGGGCGGGGCGGGGCGGGGCGGGGCGGGGCGGGGCGGGGCGGGGCGGTCACAAAGGCGCGGCTGTCTGTTTCGACACGGCGTGGCGAGGCGCAGGTCGGGGAGACGAGCTGGACGGGCACGAGCCCCCCGTCCGTCGCTGTCCCGTCCTGCCGACTTATTCCGAAGGTTGCTCTCTCTCTCTCTCTCTCTCTCTCGCACCTATGCGGCGCACCCCATGAGTGCGAGAGAGAGCGGGCGAGGGAAGCGCTCTTCGGCAGTACCGTCTCGTCGTGACTGACCGCACGCAGATCCCGCGGCGCGGGGCGCGGCGGCGCGACGTCGCGATGACGCTGAACCTCGCGATCCTCACGTGAACTGCTGCTCTCGTCCAGCTGGCAGCTGCCCTGGCGGCAGGAGTTGGCAGCTGGCGGCCCGCGGTGAGGCAGGGCGCGGTGGAGAGGGGCATGGCCGCCGTGGCCGCCGCGGCCGAGCCGGAGCCCCGCCGGCGTGGCCCGGCCCGGTGCGGTGGTTCAGTTCCCCGTCACCGCCGTCGGCCGACGTACGGGCCTTGTGCCGCAGCCGAGCCGCGCCGAGCCGCGCCGAGCCGAGGCACCTGCGCGCCTGCCCGCCGGGTACCCTAAGGTACCCAGCGGTACCGGTACCTTGCACGTGCGCGCGTGTGTGTGTGTGTGTGTCAGTGTATGTGCAGCCCCATTGGAATACAGTGTACGTCAAGAGGAGTGCAGTGATATGTGTCGCCGGAGATTGGATTAACCTTATTTTCCTACGGTGAGATCCGCCGCAGTGGGTGTGGGAAGTTGCCAGCCAGAGGCTGTCAGAGCGGTACTTGAGAGCCTGGAGACGACACTCCCGACCCGAGTCCGTCGGAAAGCGTGTTGCGCGACGGCGTGTAGACCACATTAGAGTCGGATCGCTCGCAGCCGCGCTGACAGCCGTGTTGGATGTGACGAGGGCAGTGATGATCCGGGAGACCTTGTGTGGACGAAGTTACACTCGCTGAACGCTGGAGGAGCTGTGAGAGATTCTTGACCGGTGCTGCTGGAGTCTGAACGGACGCGGTCGACCCGCCTTTGTGGCCTGGACCCGGTCTGCCCGGTCTGTCTAGCCGGCTCCGTGAGAGCGAGTCGGCTGGCTGAGGAGGATTATTGCCAGCGGGCAGGCGAACTGGATACTCCAGCGGCCTCCCGGCTCCAGCCCAGGCTCTAGCGCAGGCCCCAGCCCAGGCTGCTCCAGCCCAGGCTCCAGCCTAGGCTCCTGCTCAGGCTGCTCCAGCCCAGGCTCCAGCCCAGGCTCTAGCGCAGGCCCCAGCCCAGGCTCCTGCTCAGGCTCCTGCTCAGGCTTCTGTTCAGGCTCCAGCCCAGGCCAGGGGCGGATCCAGAGCCAGCCTTTGCAAAGTAGTACTTTTTGCCTACTTACAGGGGCAAAGTGTTACTTTTTGCCTACCTTTAAGGCGGCTACCGAGGAGCCATGCAAAAGGCCTGTCGCTGGATTCGCGCATGGCCCAGGCTCCTGCTCAGGCTCCACCCCAGGCTCCAGCTCAGACTTCAGCCCAGGCTCCTGCTCCAGCTCCTGCTCAGGCTCCACCCCAGGCTCCAGCTCAGACTTCAGCCCAGGCTCCTGCTCCAGCTCCTGCTCAGGCTCCAGCCCAGGCTCCAGCCCAGGCTCCAGCCCAGGCTCCAGCCCAGGCTCCAGCCCAGGCTTCAGCCCAGGCTCCAGCTCAGACTTCAGCCTAGGCTCCTTACTCAGGCTCCTGCTCAGGCTCCAGCCCAGGCTCCAGCCCCGGCTCCTGCTCAGGTTCCTGCTCAGGCTCCGAGCTCAGACTTCAGTCCAGGCTCCAGCCTAGGCTCCAACCCATCGTAAAGCCTCGAGGCATTGTCTCGACAAACGCCGGTGTGATCAATCAAATACGTAGAATAAAAGTGATTGCGCGGGAGGGGCGTGGCGTTATCCGGCAGGGCGTGGCGACGACGGGGCAAAGCGGGGTGGGGCGGGGAGAGGCGGCGTGTCGGCGGGGCGGGGTGGGACACGTTCCAGAGGAACCGCCCACCTCACCTGCCTGACCACAACAAACAAGGAACTCACCCGAGACTGCCGACCGGCCGGCTCCGCTCCGGCCGGCCGTTCGCGCGGCGCACCGGGCTGCTGGCTGCTGCTTAATTATTGCGCTTAAAAGCCAAAGTCATAATGATTACGGCCGACACTTTGAACCCGCCCCTTTCCTCCGCGCCCCCGTGATCGGGCCACACCCCGGCCTCTGCATGGCGATTCCGAAAACCGTTTTGTAGCTCTCTCTCTCTCTCTTGCTCTTTATGGCCGAGCCCAATAAGTGCAACAAGGAAGGAGCGACGAAACCTGTGAGCGGAATCACCCTCCTGCTGTCGGCCCGGGTCCCTGCCGCTCCCAGCTCTCGCCTCGGAGCAGGGCGTCGTCGTCGTCGTCGTGGCGGAGCTCACCCGCATAGTTCGGCACGGCAGCAAAGCGCGTTTTATGACACGGAATGAAAGAAGAAGAAAAAGAGAAAGAGGGGGGGGGGGGATAAGGGGAAGGAAGGCCAAACTTGGTCGGCTCGGGTTGGGTACGGGCGTACCTGCTGCGAGACCTGCGGGTAGCGGCGAGCAGTTCTCTGCCGACGGAGTCGGAGCCGGTCCATACAGGGGCCCTGTCCCTGCCCCCTGCCCTGCCCTGCCGTGGGGCGGGGCGGAGCCGGGCGGGCGGGCGGCCGACCTCTGTGACGGCGCACAATAAAACGTGAACTGTCCATGCTGCCGGCAGAGACCAGAGACGACGGCGAGGAAAGGGAGGGAGGGGACGAGTGCAAAAGGAAAAGCAGAGGAAGGGTTCTGCTCATCTGCTCCGCCGTGTCCATGGGGGACCGGACCAGAGGCACCCTCAGGCGCGGTCCTGTGGGTTGCCTTCTGACAGGGGACTTGTAGTGTAAGTTGCCTACCGTTCAGGCGTTTCACTAGAACCTGACAGCCCCTCCCCACCCCTCTTAAACCGCGCCTGAGCGAGCACCCCCTGCTGTCTTCAAAATAATTTCTCTTCTTCTGCTGTTGGTGAACATATATACCGGGTTGATTCCGATCATGGCCGCGCACGACGAGCTCGGCGAGGATCCCGATAGCCTCGGCCCCGCCCTGAAGAGTTCGCGTCCGTGACCTGCGGACCCGGCGCAGCGCAGCGCGGCCAAGCTTGTGCTTTTGCCGCGTCGAATACCGTCTCAACTCCTGCCCCCCCCCCCCCCCCTGCGGGTCGGGCCAGGGCCGGGTACCCCTGGGTACCCCGGGGAGTCATACCGCGGGTACTGGCCTGGTACCGAGACTGGTACTTCTTGCAGCGCAGCCGGGCCGCTGCGCCCGCCGCCGCGCTGTGATTTGGATGCAAAAAGCGGCGCGCGGCTGAGGACGCGTGCGAATATGGTCGCACAGTGGTGGCGCGCGGGCCACGGGCGGGACAGGGAGCGTCGTGTCACACGGACACTTTTTGAACGCAGCGGGCGGGCACCGGTATCGTTGGGTGCTGGCTGGCCGGGCCGGGGACGGGGCCGGAGGGCGGAGGGCACTGGGAGAATACAAATGGCCATCTACCTCGGGGCGGGGCGGCGAGGTGGGGGGCCGCATAGGCTCGGGAGGCAGAGTACGCCCAGAAAAATAGAAACCTGTAGCAACAACCGTATGGCAGGCCAGGGACCACCAACCAAATAATACCATTCACGCAAAAGAAAATATTCGCGTCCGAGCAAAAAAACTAGGTGCTTCTAATTTTTAAGCCACGGTGCTAATATTCTAGCAAGCCCGCTATTTATTTGTCAGCTGTTTTTGGCCGTAGTGCTAATTTTTTCACATCTAATTTCAGCTTAGCATTTTTTGAAAATTTTTCTTTTTTAATTTGGCAGCATTTACATGGTTACACCAGCACGTGGCAATTACTGGATTTGCCGTTTTCTTAGTTGGCTCAGCTATTTGTCGATGGTTGCTCCCTGGCCTACCATGAGAATGGTTGCTGCAGGTTTTCCATTTCTCTGGGCGTACCGACCGGCTCCGCTGCCCGCTGCTGCAGGCGCTACGCACGCAGGCAGGTCCTCCTCCACCCTGCAATGCCCCCCCCCCCCCTCCCGTGTTGCAAATAGTCGAAACCCTCTCCGCCTGCGCTCCTCTCCTCCTCACAGGTGCCCTCCGCAGCGCTGCTCATGACTGACTGCTCTTGACGTCTGCCCCGCCGCACAGAGCTCTTGCCTCGCACATGACGTTATACGGCCCCGTGTGACATATGAAGCCAATCGCATGGCTGCCGCATATGGCTGACATGCTTTGATGGACCATGCAGCCCGGCGAGGACCTAACTGCCGGGCGCGGTCGGGGCCGGGGCAGTTATACAAAATGCGCACAATGATTAATTTTTTTTACTTAAAAAAAAATTGTTTCGATTTTCAAGAAAATTTTTCTGTCATTTTTTGATAAATTTTGATCTTTTACCCTCATTTCTGAATTTCTTTCCATCTTGTTTCGTTTTTTTTTGTTCATTTTTTTCTCGGTTTTTCAGTTTTTTTTAAATCTATTTCCTTGATATTTTTATCAGTATTTTTAATTGATTTTTACTCGTTCTTTACCACCACCTCTCTCCTGAGTGGTGAAAAGAACGAGTATTGTTCTCAGTCGGGTGTAACGCTTAACTGTCCACACTTTCATCTCAGATCTCACAATACCTACAGGCATAATAGTTATACCATTCTAAACTGGAAACGCTGGTCATTATTCCAACAATGAACTATTTTTCAAGTTTAATAGTATTATTTTGAGAACACTTAACAAATTTTGCGTGTTTTCATTCTAAGTCCCATAACCCAACTATATGAGTGGAGTTTTCAATCTCATCAAGCACAATACCCACAGACATGAAACTTGCGCTGATCTCAGCTTGAAGCCTTCTTCTGCATTGCAGCAATGAACCTTTTTTAACGTTTAATAGTATTATTTTGAGAACTCTTAACAAATTTTGTGCGAGTTTTCATTCTAAGTCCCCGAGTCTAGTCCTAGCCCGAGTCGGCTCGCGCCAGCTCGCGCTCCTTTATGCGCCCCAACAATCGGACCCTTTTTGGGGGGGGGGGGGAGACTACCATGATTTTTTGAAGTGACATCCCCCTCGGGAGGGGCGGCCGACTCGGTTTTAGCACCCACCTGCCCCAGCCGGTGAATGGTGGTGGTGGTGGGGGGGGGGGCACGCTTCCTGGTGGCGCTGCCGTCACGGCTCACGTCCCCATGAGGTCCACGACGTGGCTGCGGCCGGGCCCTGGGCCTGGGTCCTCCTCCACGCCGTCTCCCTCAGTCCCCGCTTCTTCCGGTCAGGGTCACGCCGTTGCCGCCGCCTTATTCCGAAGAGCGCTTTCCTCGCCCTGTCTCTCTCGCTCTCATGGGTTTCGCCGTGTAGGTGCGAGAGAGACAGAGCGAGGAGACCGCTCTTCGGAAGAAGTCGGGCCGGGCTCGCCCTGGGCCTGGGCCCTCCCTCACTCGTATCTCGATGGGGCGATCTTCGGCGAGGTGCTGTTCTGTTTCGTACCGAATACGTCCGCGGGAAGGGGGCGGGGTTCGCTTCGGGCCTTAGTGGAGCGCCGCCGCTGGGCCGCATTCTACTCAATGTTACCCCTTCTTACCTCCTCATCCATTTCCTTTTCCACGGGAGGACAGCGACCCCCGCAGAAACTACCCATCCCACGTGATCGCGAGGTTTATTCTGAAGCGATTGGGTTTTATCGCTCCATCACTCCAGAAGAACGTGTACTACATACACCTCAACTTTTCGCTCTCCCACTTTGGATTTACTTTTTTTTCACTTTTCTATGACTTTGAGCGCTGTGGCCTGTGGCGTGTGGTGTGAGGAGGTGTGCGGCGGCCCCGGGGGCGGGGCGGGGCGGGAACTCTTTGCTGCTCGTCCTTTGTCTTGGTCCTGCAGGGTGATTATTCACACACGAGAGCGCCGGACCACGGCGAGCCGCGGGACCTCTGACCTGATTCTTCATGATCGATGATGTTATTTCTTGCGGGGGGCCGCCCCGCTCCCCGCCCCGCTCCCCGCCCCGCCCCGCCCCGCCCGCACAGCACCCACAGTCACTTCGCTTCTCGTCCTTCTGCACCAGGAGGCCCGGAGGCTCCGGGCCGGGCGCGGCCCTGGCCCCGACGGCATGGCTCAGCAGAGCCGAGCGGGACGCCGCCGAATGGCCATAAAGAAGCCCGGGAGAGCGTTATTCAGCATACGGCCGACCTGGGGACGGGGAGCTTGCAATGGGGGCAGGTGAACACGCCCATGGTACAGCCAGGGGAGGGGAGAGAGGAATGAAAAGAGAGAGAGAGGGGGGAGGACTCCAAAGGTGATCGACATATCTTGGAGCCCTGCCTGCCTCCTGCCCAGCGCTGCGACGGCGAGCTCGAGCGCGAATTTTTCTGGCTTGCGTCACTAAAAAGTGAACTCGCAGCGCCGCCGGCAGCAGTTATTTTTTGGCGCTCAGATCAGATCGCTCCGCGGCGGGGTGTTGCCGGTCTCTTCTTTTCTCCCTCTCCGAATGACAGCTATGAGCACCGCTGCGGTCGGCCCGGGTCGGCCCAGCAGAGGGGCCATAGGCCCTGCCCTACACCTCGGCTCCACCACTCCGCCATGGGATGGGCTCCGCTCCGCCGGCGGGGCGGGGCGGGGCAGGGCGGGGCGGGGCGGGGCGGGGCGGGGCGGGGCGGGGCGGGGCGGGGCGGGGCTCTAGGTACGCTGTTAGGCCCCCGCGCCGCGCGCTGTTGCCGCTCCGGTCACCTCGCGGAGTGGCGCACCGGCGCGGCGCACCTCGCGAGCGAGAGGAGAGGAGCTACACTGTAAAGCGTCCCCCGCGCCAGCTGCGCTCAGATTATTCACACTGCCAGAATAGAGAAAGCACCGCAGTTTTGTTTAACAGACGGTACGGCACCTTCCACACCATAATATTGATTTAGTAAATGAAATGTGTCAGTCAGCTTTAACTGTCGTTTTCTACACGAGCAGTTGTCACAGCGCAACCGACTGCAGTGTTTTGATAGAGCCAACATTGCGCTTTATTTGCGCACGTTGTGGTGTACCTATCTATATGTTTAATGTTTTGCAGAGAGATTACTGTAGAAATTGAGGGAGTGAGGAAAAAGCGTAGTAGCATTTTTGTTTCTCATACATTTTAAAGAAAATATTCGTGATTGATATTGGCCTGATTAACTTTCTGCAGGGGTACATTTATTTTATCTTCTAAAAAGATACTTTGGAGAATTTCTTTTGAATTTTCTCGAAAAGTTGTTTTTTCTCTCTCTACTTTTTAAAGAGTTACGAGCTGTAGTACAGGGACCTCGTAGCCGTTAGCCACTCGAAACACAAATACATTTGGAGTGTTTGTCCGACACGCGCGGGCGCCGGCCGCGGTGTTTGCTGTTGGTTGGGGTCCGGCCGGGTCCGGCGCTGGCTGCAGCTGCCTGCAGCTGATGGCTGCTCGCTGCAATAAGCTCTCTGCGCCGCGGCTAGGCTCCCCGCCTCATTACCCCCATAACTGCCATGGCAATACGTCCACCGCTGCGGAGACGCGCGTAAGAGTCGCGGATACAGGCTATAGGCTGGTCTCGGCCCGGAGCGCCGCGCCGCGCGGCCGCAGGGGCGCCGACAGATTGCTCTTGATGATGGATCTAATCGCGGGCTCGTCTCTCGCGGTAGCCGTTTGCTCGTCGTTGTGAAGCTCGTGGACTTCCCTCTCCCTGCGCCGAGAGGGGAAACAACTCTGAAATGTGTGTATACACCTCGTAGATTCGGAAAATTTCAGTAGAATTCAGAGAAATTTGGGGAAATCTCGGGAAATTCATAGAGAATCTTATCAGGAAAATTCCGAAAACTCAGAAAAAATCTGGAAAATTCACCCAAGCAAAAATTCTCAGAAATTCTGTAACATTCACGAAAATTTACAAAAAAAAATTCACACAAATTCTTAACATTCCACCTCGGGCTGCGCCGCCGTCTGCTCGATGGGAAACGATAGGCATGATATCATTCAATCGAGCAGTATCCTGTCGACGCGTTTGCTCGCTGAGTGGGGCGTCGCTGAGTTATAGCGCGCGAAAATATTGTGGCGAGCGCCAAACTGGACCGGTCCCCGTTATGCACAGGAGGGGCACGGGTGTTTCCGAACTTGACCGCGGGGGGCGGCGTTGAGCCGTGGGCGCGTTTGGCCGCTGGGTCCTCGCCGCCCCCAGACCGAGGAGGGGACGTAATGCTCTGTGAGAGGGCTGCGTGCGGGGGCGGCGGCTAGGGGTGGCGAGGGGGGGGGGGGGGGGGGGGGGGGGGGCTGGGGCACCACCAGCAGCACGGACTCGGGAAGGCTAAAAGCACCGAGAAAGTAGCGACCTCAACACCACGAACACACCTGGGCTTTGCACCTCGGCGTCAGCAGTGGCTACTTTAAAAAAAAGGAAAAAGGGAAAAAAAAGAATTGGGCCGCTGTCTTTGCAACGCCCCCGCCCAGGAGGCTGCGCGCCGTTGAGGTGTTAAGCAGCGCCCTCGCCCTCCTCCTCCTCCTCCTCCTCCTCCTCTTCTTCCTCTTCCTCTTCCTCTTCCTCTTCCTCCTCCTCCTCCTCCTCTTCCTCTTCTTCCTCTTCTTCCTCTTCCTTGTCGTCCCCTTCCCCTACCCACGAACCCCCCGCGCCGATAGAACTCTCCTCACCACCTGCTCGGTGTCTCGGGTCGCTCGGAGGTGCGGCAGGAGCGGAGTGATTTCATGTCACCAGGAGGCTTACTGAGGCTTGAGGACCGTGTAACGGCAGATGGAAATAAAAGACGGCGCAGAGGCCTGTCTGGTGGTGCGCTGCGGTGCGGGCCCGACTCGGCGTCCTCGAGGACACGTGGCAACGCGGTGCAGCGCGACCGCCTCCTCCTGCCGTCTGGATTTCGAAGATCGCTTCCGTCCTTGTCGCACTCATGGAGCCCCGCCTTCCACAGCATAGGGCACCGCCATAGGAGCGAGAAGGACGGAGGCGCGAGAGCGATCTTCTGAATCAGACGGCAGGCCGTATGGCCTCATGGCCCCCGCGCATTGTCCGCGTGAGCGGGGACAATGCCGCAAATTGGCGAGGGAGGAGACGCGACCTGTTGTGATATGCGTCCGACGCGTTTATGAGATGGTGCAGTTCGCGATGGGGGGCGGGGCGGGTTGTGCCTCGGGTGCCGGCCGTGCTAGTGGGGCGGGGTAAGGACCCCTTTCTCAACATCATTAGGGCTCACCTGTTAGTTGGAGGAGGGACAGGGGCGGGGCGGGGCGGGGCGGGGCGGGGCGGGGCGGGGCGGCAGTAAACACAAGAAGGCAGCATTGAAGAGGCGTGAGGGGCAGCGGGGCGGGGCGGGCGCCGGGCAAACACGGTAGAGGGCTCCTTCATGAGCAGCAGCCTCTTGAAAAAAGTAATCTTCATTCCCCTCCGTGTGGCGCGGCGCCTCCCGCCCTCCCGCTCAACCCTCTCCTCGGCGCTGCTCGCATGCCCGCCCCGCCGCCCGCCGCGCCATAGCTGCAGGCTGACGCGCCTCCGTCCTTGTCGCACTCATGGGGCCTTTCGACCCCCAACATTGAGCACTGCCATGAGTGCGACGAGGACAGATAGGTACGAGAGCGATCAGCTTCGGAATCAGACGGCTGCAGCAGCGCGCGCGGCGAGCGCCCGGCGCGGTAGGCAACCCCACATCACAGCCGTGCGCGGCTGGTCTCGACGCTGCCTACCCCCCTAGGCGCTTTCCGAGCTCCCGCCGGCCCACGAGCGCCCTGCGCGGTAGGCAACCCCACATCACAGCCGCGCGCGGCTCGTCTCGACGCTGCCTACCCCCCTAGGCGCTTTCTGCGCTGTAAAATGCTTGCAAACTAAATTCTTTGCAACGTTGCGAAGAAATTTTAATATTCGTATTACGAAGAATTTGTTCGTATTGCAAAGAACTTCTTTGCAAGCTACTAGAATTCTTACAAACTGTTTGTTTGTATTGCAAAGAAATAGTTCGTAAGCTTACGAAGAATTAGTTCGTAATACAATGCTTAAAAATTCTTTGCAACTTACAAAGAAAACAGTTTGCAATACGAACCCATTCTTTGCAAGCATTTTACAGTGTGAACAGCCGCCGGCCCACAACGCAAGCAGCGGTGTGATTGCGCTGCCAACTAAAACTCTCGAGGTATAATTAAATAACGGCTTTATGAAACCCTATTGTTATTAAAATTAGCAACAGAAATGAAATGAATTTTAATAACATTTTTAACAGTGTTTAGTTGTGTTCTGTTGAGGAAGGCTGTGGAATTAGGCATGTCACTAGAAAAAAAAAAAACTAAACATGATATGCGTCACCGCTATAGTCGTGACGAATTTTGGTCGCACACCATCTACTGCCACTTTTATTAATTTACGTCACACCACTTGCATGAGGGGGGGGGGGGGGTAATCACTCGTTATACAAAATGTGTACAACGAATTTTGTTTTACCCTTTTTTTTATAAATTTTTATTATTCTAGGAAAATTTCTGTCACTTTTAGATAAAATTTGATCTTTTCCCCCTATTTTTCGATATAATAATTTATTAGTATTATTATTATTATTTTTATTTTGCTTCCTGTTCCTTTTTCTCGATTTTTTGGATTTTTCTGTATCTTTTTTTATATTTTATTTTGATTTTTTAAATTTTTTTTAAAAAATAATTTCTTTATTTTGGGGGGGGGCGTACAGTACAATGATTTTTCGAAGTGAGTACCCCCTCGGCATTCCACATGCGCGGGAGGTCTCCTCAGAAACGCCAAGGAAGCTACCATGATACATGCGACCACAACTGCGCAGCGCAGGACTCGAGGGGTCCCCAAGTACGGTCTGCCGGTGTACACATGCTGTGGGCTTCCTGGTTTTCCTAGGTTTTCCTTTTGGTTTTCCCGGTCTTCCCAACTTTTTCCTGGTTTTCCCAACAACTGATTTTCTAGGATCTTCTGAAGGCTTCCTACCGTTTTTTATGGTTTACCCTCATTTTCATTGGTCTTTCCGAACATTTTCCAGGCTTCCTTAAAATTTCTCGGTTTTCCCTCAAGTTTTCCGGTCTTCCCTAATATTTTTCGGTTTTCCCTTACCATTTGTGGCCTACTATTTTAATGGTTTTCTTCGGTTTTCTTTGGTCTTCCTGGTGGTCTTCCCGGTCTTCCCAGTTTTCCGGGCGGCCGGTGAACGCGCTCAAACCTAGTTGCGGACCCCTTGGCAGGACTTGCGTCGATTGCGTATGTGATGAATAAGTGGCACAAATTTTTCCCAGTGACCTGCGGGATGGAGCGGGGCGCGGGAGTGCACGGTGCGGTCGGTGCTCGCACCGCTCACATCGCTTCTCGTGCACTTTCACCCCCGCGCTGCGCTACACCGCTAAAGCTAAAACGGCAACCCGGTCTGGTCACCGCACTGAACCCATAACCCATTTGCGCCGTGCGCTCAATGATGGTCGCCGTGTGTTCTGTGATGCCGGCCCGCCCTGCCCCGCCCCTAGTGACACTGACGAAGCGCGGAGGGGAGGGAGCGAAAGGGGGAGTGGGGGAGGGGTGAGGCAGGCCCCCTCCCAGGTGTGCGGCGTTCCCACAGAGATCGGCGGCCGCGGTGCTGCCGCTCGCGGTGATCACCTCCCCGCCCCGCCCCACCCTACCCCACTCCACCTTACCCCACTCCACCCTACCCCACTCCATCCTACCTAGGGATTGAAATTTTCCGGAAAAATATTTTTTTGGAAATATTCCCGGGAAATTTTTCCAATTTTTCTGAAAAAAATTAGAAAAATATCCTTTTTGTCTTATTTTTAAATATTAAATATCTTTAAATACTCCTTTCGCCTTAGGATTCGTTTTCGAGAAAACAGCAAACAGCAGTATGTCTTATTTCGCTAATCGCCTCATAATTCCGCACCTGGCCACCTCAAACGCCGTACGCTAAAGCCTCACTGAACGTTCCCGCCCATTTTTCCTAACCCTATTTTCCTACTGTCGTTTCACGCTAACTGTATTTGAAGGTTTTTGTGCAAACCTTCGCACAAAGTTAAACATACAATTCGATTCGCAGGAATTTGTGCAAAGAAATGTACTTTTTCGTGCATAGAATTGCATAAAAATGTGCAAGTTTGTGCATAAATTTGTGCAAATACAGCGTTGGTTTAACTTTGTACAAATGAAAGCTACAAATCCAGTTAGTGTGTCTTCCTACTGTAAATTTTCCTAAAAAAATTATTCCTAGTCGAAATTTTCCTAAAATCAAAAATTCCTAAGCCCATTTTCCTAATATTTATGAGAAATTAATAAATGTGAAAATAGCAGTTTTAGACCTGTGGAAATCGTTTTGCAAAGTTTACGGAGGTTCAATACGTAGGAACAAAAGTGATTTATGAAAAAGATCCACGTAAATGTACACCATTTCAACAATTCTGCTTAACATATTGAAGTCAAACTTACCAAACCGTTTTCTGCATGTATAAAACCCGACTAAGGCATGACTAAGGTAATCCGGCTGACAACCGTTAGGTAATCCGGCAGGGTGTAATCCAGTCAAATTCGAAGTAATCCGGTGTAATCCGGGAAAATTTGAGGGTAATTGGGGTAATCCGAGGAAAAAAGCACCGTTATCCGGAGGACACTCCAGAGGTAATCCGAGTTAATCCGGGGTAATCCGTTATCCGTCCCGAATCCGGCTGACACGTAAATTGACAGTCGTTTCCCTCTGGACCAGCCCACATCGCGATAGGATAGGTGCCGCATTTGTTCCTCGCCCGCCACCCTTCGTCAGCAAAGAGATGATAGGGCCGGCGTGTCCGGTCTGCTCAGAAACGACGTGCTCGTGCTCAGTGCTCACGCGCTGCTCGACGCTCGCCCAAACACGCACACGACGCGCTGCTGGCTCGGCGTTGCGTCACGTCTCGTCACGCCGCCGTGACGGCCCGGGCCACACGCGAACGTCACGGCCAAAGCAGAAGCAGGGGTAGCGGGCTCTGCGATAGTGGACGTGTCCCTGACCCTGCCGCGAGCCCTCGGCTGCGCTCCGCTGCCTTCCAGAAATCTGCCGCGCCGCGCTGGCTGGACGCCTAACCCTCTCTGCCTCGCCCCGCCCCGCCCCGCCCTGCCCTAGCTCCGATGCCACTGCCAGGAGGACACCGCGCGACATGCCCCTCCCGCCCGCGGGTCTGTCACGCCCGAGGGGAAGATCACTCATACAAATGTGTACAACAATTTTTTGGTGACTTCTTTTTTTTTTAATAGGGAATTTTCCGTCACCTTTTCATTAAAGTTTGATCTCTTAGCCCCAGATTTGAATTTGTTGAAATTTTATCTCGGTTTTAGTAAAAATTTTCTCGATTTTTCGGATTTTTCCTGTATCTATTTTCTTGATTTTACTTAGATTTTCGCAATTTTTAAAAAATGATTATTTTGGGGGGACGCACAATGATTTCTCGAAGTGATCTGCCCCTCGGTCACGCCCGTCCCCCGCGAGTTGGCCGTTTTGAATTCCCCGCCGCCGTCCGCCGTCCCGCACTGCCGCTGCGGTGACGTGGCATCTCTGCTGGGCCGTGAAATTCGCGCGCATCGATCGCGGACGCGTCAATCATTTGGGCGGCGTCCCTGTCCTGCCGGGCCGGACCGGGCCGGACCCGTCTCGGGTCCCGTTGACTGGACAGGGCGAGGAACTCTCATATACCCACGCTAAATGTATTTGTATGTTTTTGTGCAAACGTTTGTACAAAGTTGTGAATGCGTTTCGATTCGCACAAATTTGTGCGAAGGAGTGCATGTTTTTGTACAAACATATTCACAAATTCGTTCATTTTTGCGCACAAGTTTGTGCGAATCGAAACGTATGCACAACTTTGTACAAACGTTTGCACCAAAACATACAAATAGATTTAGCGTGCCCGTCTCACTTATACTTAGGCACTTTTCTTTTCTGTACGAGCGAGCGTGAACCTCACCTCACGGTTAAAATACGTCCGTCCGTCCCTGTTTGAAACTCGATAACTTCTCCGGTCGTGACATATTTTCGTCCGTGCTCTCTCTCTCTCTCTCTCTCTCTCTCTCTCTCTCTCTCTCTCTCTCTCTCTGTCGCACCTCGCGGCTCCAGCTGGCGCGTTGCGGCGCCCAGCTGTCCCGGCGCTCAGCGGGTCAGCGCGCCCAGCTGTCCACCACGCCCTGCTGGCCGAGGCCCAGAGCCGCTGACCGAACACCACATACCAGGCGGTGGCTTTTAGCTGCAGCAGCAGTCGAGCCGAACGAACGGGCCCCCCTTCTTCCGATTTGATTGCTCGATTATTCGCAAGGCACCGTTTGGGGGCTCGGACGGCCCGCACGCGGATGCAGCATGCAGCTCTCAGTCCGGTTTCAGCAGAGGTGGAAGCGTCCGGGCACGCGGCATGTGTATGGCCTGCAGCAGCCCCTCCCCCCTCCCCTCCTCCGCCCCCCAAGTGCCTGCCTGGCCAAGTAGGTCGCCCGTGCAGCGGTCCCTCTCCGCCCTCCTCCACTCTCCGCAAACCTGACTGACCAAATCCCCGTCCCCTCCCCTCCGCTCCTGCCCCCCCCCCTTTGCGCCGCCCTCCCGCCCCTCTCCGCCCCGCAGCGCGCCTCTCCTCCATGCTCGGCCCGCTGCACCAGCGGCGGGTGTAGCCAAGCGGGTGATCGGTACCCCTTTGGTACAATACCACCGGGAAAAAAAAGGAGAAAAAATTACCAACAGCCTAGCCCTAGCCTTATAGTTATTAAAAAAAAAAAAAAAAGTACAGTAATCCCTCAGAAAATAAATACCCTTGTTTAAAAATAAAATGAATTTGTTCGACAAAAATGTTTACGGCCATATGGTCTAGCGTCCTTAATTTAAAACAACTCTGTTGCCCATTCAAAACACACACACAACACCTTGGTGAGAGCAATAGGCAGGCGGCCTTCAGGTACAACCCAGGCACAACCCCAACGAAACGGGGGCCTAAAACATGAAAAACCCTCCATCCTTGTTTAGATGGACCCATCACGGACGTCAGACTTCGCGCCCGATCCTCGCTGCGGGGCTTGCTGCGGGGAGTTCACAACATTAGCCAGGCTCAGCTGCGTCGCTGCTCCGCAACGCGTTCTTTTTATTACTATAAGTGTGCAACAGGGCGCTGCCTCCCCCGGGGCCGCTGCTCCTGGCCGGACAGGTGCAGAGCACCCTGCCCCGGCCGCGGCCGCGCGCCCCTCCCTTGCACTTGGTCACTATTTTTGTCCCCGAGGCGGCCGCGCCCGAGCCGGGGGCCGTGTAGCGTGGCCGCTCCCGCCCCGCCGTCTGCAGTCATGAGTCTGCTGTGCTCGTGCGCCGGCCGGCGCGGGGACAGGCGCGCGCCGCGGCCGGCCGACGCCCTGCCCCCGCTGAGCCATGCCGACGCCACCGCGTCGTCGCCGACGCCCGCCGACGCCGACCTGGGCTCGGCGTCGTCGCTCTCGTACCTCCGGTCGCCGCCCCTGCCGCGCAAGTTCCCCGCCGGCGGCCCCGGACCCGGCGGCGGGCGCGCGCCGGACACGCCCGCGTCCTCGTCGGCGGCGTCGAGCCGGTCCGGCCGCTCGTTCTGGTTCGGCCAGTCCTCCGAGTCGTCGCTGTACCCGGGCGCGGGCGCGACCGCGAGGGCGGCGTCGTCGGCGGCGTGGCACCGGCGCTCGGCGCTGTCCTGGTGCAAGCACAGCCAGTCGGAGTGCGCGGCGCTCGCCCACCACGCCCAGGACGGCCCGGGCGCCGGCGGCGCCGGCTCCGACCTGTGGGGCGCGCGCTCCGCCGTGGAGCTAGCCGAGCCGCGGGACTCGGACCGGCGCCGGCGCCACCCGCACGAGGATGACGACGGCAGCTGCCGCGGCCGCAGCGCCTCCGCGCTGTGCGTCGTGGAGGATGCGGGGGCCGTGGCCGTGGCCGAGGCCGAGGATGAGTGCGTATGTCGGCTGGGGTGCCGCGCGGTGGTACCGACGATGGACCGGCGCGACGCCGGGCGGCATAGCTTCCACGTACTACTGGGGTGCCGCCGCCGCCCGGCGTCCGACCCGCTGTCTTTCAATTTAATCAATCTCCTGCGAAAAATGAAAAGCTGATCCTATTTGTATCGACAAATACTAAAAATGTCCGGAGATGGTACTTACACTGTGCCGCATACCAAGGAGTGCGATCAACGTAGTTTGCTTCCTCGATTGGCGCCTCAGTCAGAGGACAGCGGTAGCAGGCAAGCAGTCAGCTGGCACGCTGGCAGGCGGCGCAGTGCTGCAACAAAAGTCCATCTGAGCAGGCGGGAAAAGGGGAAAAATTATTGTGGAAGGTTGTCGAGCCACCCCATTGGGAGCAGTGGGAGCTGTAGAATACTCTCGTCCACACTCTTTCTCTTTCGTCACTCCAATAGATAGGACCGGACCGGACTTTTCATTTTTCTCGGCGTGATGGTCCCCGCCAACGCGCGTGCTGTGTGTCATTGTGTGCCATGCTCGCGCCGGTCCCCAGGCCCCCGCCCCCGTCACGCTCCCCGACGAGCCGCTGGCTGCGGTACTCCCCGAAAGGCCTCCTCCAGCGCCTGCGGTCCCGGCCTCGGCGCGGCAGCTAGCCAGGCTGCTCGTGGACGGCCTCCGCGCCGGCCTCCGCGGCCTCCGGCCCGCCCGCGCCCGCCTACGCCGCTGCTGGCTGCGCTCGCCAGCGTCCCGAAAAGCCACCGGCACCACCGGTGCGCACCAGGACCTACCGCTGACGGGAGGTGTGTGTGTGTGTGTGTGTGTTTGTGTGTAAATATATATGTGTGCCTGTGTGTGTGTGTGTGTGCGCGCGTCTCGGGTTCCTCCAGGCGGACTGGACTGGTCACCGCCGCGCCTCCGCCACTCCCACACCAGAGGGGCCATCCGACCCGGGCCCGCGGGGCCGCCCCCTGCCGTCTCACTCCGAAGGTTATCGCCCTCTCGCACCTCCGTCCTTGTCGCACGCATATGGGGCACCGCGATGGATGTGACGAGGAAGGAGATACGACGAGAGCGATCTTCGGGATCAGACGGCGGCCCGCCGCGCCGCCCGCCTCTCTCATGTGTCGGAATGTCCCGCGGCCCCCCGCCGGCTGGGCCGGGGCCCCCCGACGTGACGTAGCCCCATAGGCTCTGCCTGCGGTCCACGCGGCGCGCGCCGCCGCGTCGCACCGGTCTGCTTTTGGCGTTTGCCAAACGCGCAAAAAAACAGTCGCGCCGCTGCATCGCCTATTTTTAAACGCCGCGCGCGCGTGCGCCAGGCCGCGCTGCTCGGCGCACGTGACGCGCCCTGCCATATCTTTTACTGCTGCAAACTGCACTCAGGCCTATGTGTATGAACTGTCGGGATCAAAGAGCAGAAGGCTTCAATTTTAAAATTTTGTCCTGTTTTCAAAACTTGCAAACAAAAAGGCAAGACGATTGTGATTAGTTGTAAACCACGGAGTCCTTCACTCAAAACGCACTCTTTTAAACAAAATCAGTAAAATATCAGAAAAAAATCAGAAAAACCCAGGAAAAAACAGAAAAAATAATAAAAATATTAAGTCAAATCAGAAAAAATGGTTAAAAACAAGGAAAATGACAAAACACCAGAAAAATCGGTGTACGCTTGAATGTTTTGTGAAGGACCCCTCGCTTTAAACCGCACTGCATGCAAACTTTTTTTTCGAGCTTAACTTTTTGCCGCAAATGACCCGCGGCGCTGCTCTGTCCCGCTCCCGCCCGCACCGCACCGTCTGGTCCGGACTCTGACTCCGCGGGCCCCGCGCCGCCCCGCCCCTAGAGGGTCCTCAGGCGGACGAGATTGAGGCGAACCTTCAGTAATTTGGTCCCATCATAAATAAGATGCCGAACTGGTCGGGCGAACTGAGCGGGACGGGACGGCCGGAACGGAAAGGATAGGGTAGGAGAACGGAATGGAGTCTGATGGTCTTAAATTCTGATGGAGCCGCGCCGCGGGCCGGTCCTCGGTCCTGCCATCGGATTCAGAAGATCGCTCCCGCGTCTCCGTCCTCGTCGCACCTACGGCGCTGCCCTATGTTGGAGATGGTGGGGAGCAATGAGTGCGACAAGGACCGAGGTGCGAGAGCGATCTTCGGAATCAGACGTCTGGTCGGGGCTGGTGGCGGGGAGGTCCATCCTGGTCCATCCTGACAGCGACGACGCCGTCGTAGATCATTCGCGGGCCCTGCCAGCGGTGGCCGGTGGAGGGGCGCGGCGCCTCCACCGAGACCGTCGTCATCCTGGACCAGTGGCCACTATCCTGGACGGCCCTACGCCCCCCGCTGTTGCTGACGTGGTCGCGTTCTCCTGCTTGCAGCGGCGGAGCTGGCCCACAGCGTGCAGGATGCCTTCGTCATCGCGGTGGAGCAGCAGGCCAAGGAGCGCCTGGAGAGGCTGTCGCAGCTCAAGCGGATCAAGCCCGTGGATATGAACAAGCTGAGCGACCAGGTGAGTGCGGCGAGTGGAGTGGAGCGTAGCGGGCCGAGGCGAGGCGGTAGAGCTGTTGTATAGGTATAGGGCTGCGCGGGGGCGAGAGAGCACGAGCACATCCCGGAGACACTTGTGTGTGTTTGTGTCTATCAGTGTGGTACGTTTGCACACTGGAAAAACAAAGGTGCTATCTAATGCCTTTTTCGAGGCGTTAGTAAAACAGTGCCTTTACAAGGGCGCTACCTGCCTCTACAGGTGATATTTTTGGCTGTTTTAGTGCCTTTCCTAAGGCTTTATTGCAAAAGTGCCTTTGAAAGGCATTATATCGCACCTTTGTTTTTCCAGTGCAGGTGAACCTGCATATATGTGTGAACTGAGGGGTCCTTCACTATGAATTCAAGCGTACATCGATTCTTCTAATTTGTCGTTTTTTTTTCATGAGGTTTTCGTTATTTTTTTCTGATGTTTCTTGATTTTTTCCTATTTTTTTTTTCTGATTTGTTTGAGGGTGTACTCTGATTTTTCTGTATTTTTTTCTAAAGTGAAGGACCCCGTGGTGTGAACCTCTACAGGTGAGAGTCTTTCTGCGCGAGGATTTCACACCTACAATAATTTCACTCGCACCTACAAGAATGCAACATTCACACACTTGCGTGCCCTGTCTGAGCCTGAGCGGGGAGGGTGACGGATAAGCGAGGGGTGCGAAGCCCTGCTACGCCCCTGACAAATCGCATGAGTCGTCGGCAAAAGGCCATACACATGGCACACATCCGTATAAAAGAGTAGGAGGGGAACGCTGGCCGGGCCTGAACTCGAGAATAAAAGCGCCCTTATTTGTGCAGCAGTGGCAGTCTGCAAACCTCATCAGTTTGGGAGACGAGAAGGATTGTTATTTATTTTTTCGGGAAAAAAAGATAATAAAACAGGGGCTCGGACCGGACTTTACACTGTGGCGAATTTTTTTGACTGGGTCCACTTGCAGCGCCAGCCCGGCCCCAATACGACAACCTGATGCAAGCGAACTGATTGCAATCATTCGGACGCTACCAACCCCCGCCTCTCCGCAAACCAAACGCGTTTCTGATAATCATGTGATGCATATTGAATGTCTCGCTGATTGTTCCTCCACCGCTCGGCCCCCACCCCGCACGCCTTTCCTCCCCCACACTCGCACTACTGTGCTCAGGGCTCAAAAGTTTCTCGTTTGTTTTTTTATTCTTTTTTTTCAGGGGGGGGGGGGGGCTGCATTGCACATGTGTAATCAGTACTCTCGACTCTTCTGTAATTTGTGCATTATTAACTTGACAGATGTTGAGTGTAAAATGAGTTCCGATGTCACATTCCAATTTCATAGCTCTTGTTATTTGGGTTCTCTCGAAATGAAGGTTAAACTGTCAGCGAAAATTTCAAGGGTGTGTTGTGAAAATTACAGAACGCGCCTCATTGCTGATGCAAGTCGGGTTTCCGCCCTTAAAAAGAAAATAAAGAAAAAGAAAGGTTCCATTCATCAGTCTTGTCTATTGGGCTGGGGCATTGGGAAGATGGAGGGAGGGGGAGGGGAGCACTGGCACGTTCAGCATAGCGCGCTGGACTCTTCTCGTTCCCCCTTTTGCTCATTTTTGGTCGTTTGTTATCGACAGTCCCACGCGAGGCGCTTACGGGTCGGGTCGGGTCGGGTCGGGTCGGGTCGGGCGCGGCCCAGGGGAGGGAAGGGATCGGAGGGGGGCACTTTTAACTCCGGTTCCTCCTCCTCCTCCGACTCATTCCCTTTTTATTTTATTTTTGTTCTTTCTCTCTCTCTCTCTCTCTCTCTCTCTCTCTCTCTCTCTCTCTCTCTCTCTCTCTCTCTCTCTCTCTCTCACTGTCTCCCTCCCTCCCTCTCTCTCTCCCTCTCCACCCCCTCATCCTGTCCCGCCCCGCCCCGCCTCCTGCTTTTCGTTCCAAAAACAAACTGTCCGTCCGTTTGGTTTGTCCCCAAACCGGACCTGTTCTGGTCGAACTAATGAATTTGGCAGGACATCAAAGAGTGGCCTCGCCTCGTCCCGCCCTGCCCTGCCCTGCCCTATCCTGGCCTACCCTCCGCTACCCTGCCTCGCTCGATTTTCGGAGCCCGTCGCACCACCGTCACGGCAGGCAGCAGCAGGTGAGGAGGGCCTGCGCGTCAGGAGCGCCGGGCAGGTAGGCATCACCTCAGGACGGGCGCGTCGAAAGTGTTGCCTATCTCCAAGGCGACCCCTGACGTGCTGCCGCCGCTGCGTGCTGCGTTGTCCTGTTTGAGAGGCGGCCGGCGTGCCCCGCCCCAGCGGCCGCCCCCCGCCCGCACCACCCGTGAATGGACAAAGATGAGATACCGGTTCCATGGGCTGCTGGAGCAGCGCTCTTGCTAAGGCACTCTAAAGCGCTGTTGGAGACGAGCGCGCGCGCGGGCGAGCGTCGCGTCCCGCGTCTGTGCGTGTTATTCTCGCTCCATCGCAACCTTCCTTGTGCGCGCCGCTCCCCGGGACTTTGGCGGTGTCGGTGAGGCGTCTACTCCCCACACTAACCCCCTATCCCTCTTTCCCCCACCCTTTCTGCTACCCCTGCTGCCTTTGCCGCCACTCCCGCTCTGTTGGCCCGCCTTGAAACCGGAACAAACCTTTAACCCATGATAGAGGCAAAGTGAAGGCGCTTGTTGTGGTAAAGGGGAAGAGGGAGGGGAGGGGGGAGGCTGGGCCCAGCAGCCCCAACAGTACAGTCGCACTATAGAGGGGTGGCGACCACGCCACGCCCCGCCACGCCCCGCCACGCCCCGTCCGACCCTGCCTGGGTCACAAGTTCACTCTGTTAGAAAATCCACTGATCCGACGTACCGGCTTGGCGGTGCGGGACGGTTCGGGACAGAGAACGGCAAGGGCGAGGGGGAAATCACTTCGGGAAAGGGTGTACGAACTATTACACATTACGTTCTATTACGGCTATTTCACCGCTATTACGGCCATTACGTATCTATTACAGCTATTACGCCACTATTACGGCTATTACGCCGCTATTACGGCTATTACGATGCTATTACGCCGCTATTACGGCTATTACAAAGCTATTACGAAGCTATTACACAAGTATTACGCTGCTCTTACGAGGATATTTTGCGTGCATGACACTACTCTTCGTTCATTTGCTGCTCTTTCCAGTAAATGAGTCAATCAGTAAGACTAAAACTTCAAGAAAATGCGTCCGACGGAAGAGAATGATACCAACCGTGCAAAAGACTTTTTAATGCCCAAAAGTCAAAATCGACAGGTCTGCCAGATTGACTCACCCTTACACTTCTGCGTACCCACTCTTGCATATTTTTTCATATCGTACGACCACCGAGAGTTTAGCACACCAAATGGAAAGGAAGTATAGGCTAGCACATGAGTGCGAGAGAGAGAGAGAGAGAGAGAGAGAGAGAGAGAGAGAGAGAGAGAGAGAGAGAGAGAGAGAGGCTATTCTTCCGGTGGGACCACGATACCAGCGTATGTTTGTTTACGACTGTCCCGCTGCAGTATACCTATTTCCATGCGTTAATGCTGTGCGTCAGAAAGTAATGTAAGAAACAGAGTGCGTCACCTTTTTGGAACAATGTCGGTTTAAAAGAATTAGACCTAAAATCGTCGTTGTGGTACTGGTGTGACATTTACTATTATTCAATTGTGTCTACTAAAATGGTGCATCATTTTATAGTTTTGTAGTTGATGCTACGACCATGCTTCAATTTATCTCTTTAAACCCTTCGAAGAAAACAGACCGAAGTGCAGCCTCGAGCTTGAGCGCTTCATCCTCATCAGGCGCCATTACAACGCTATTTCGCTCTATTACGCCACTATTACGCTCTATTACGCCACTATTACGCTCTATTACGCTCTATTACGCCACTATTACGCTCTATTACACCACTATTACGCTCTATTACGCCACTATTACGCTCTATTACACCACTATTACGCTCTATTACGCCACTATTACGCTCTATTACGCCACTATTACGCTCTATTACGGGCAATTTCGCCCTATTACAGGCTATTACGCACTATTACGGGCTATTTCGTTCTATTACGTAATTATTACAGGTCTGGGTGTACGAGCTATTACGCAAGTGATTTCCCCCTCGGGCAAGGGGTGGATTGATAGGGATGTGACCGAGGGGTGATCACTCATGCAAAATGTGTACAGTAGTGCTTTTTTTAAAACTTTCATAATTTTATCGCGTTTTGATGAATTTTGATCTTTTACTCCCCCATTTCTGAGTTTTTTCATTTTTTCAGTATTTTGTTTTATTCTTTTTAACTGATTTTTTGGCTGCCGTACAAATATGTTTTGAAGTGATTTCCTCCCCCCCCCCTCCCCCACGAATATGACCGGGAGGGATTGAGTGGGTGTCGGGTCGGGTCGGGGTGTGGCGTTCATCCGCGCCTCTCTGGTTTCGTTCCATCACACGTATCGCATCGGTCGTTTCAGATAAAGATGTCACGGTGCTGACCGGGTATGTCTACCCAAGGGGACTCGGCGGCTGCCTACTTCGGCAGGAGCGCGTCGTAGGCGGTCGTCGTCGGTCATTCGCAAACGCGCAATACTGCCGTCTGGTGTTCTCTGAAACACCCGGTACACATCAGGACGAAAGCAGCTTCTCGCGGTGCTCCACGACCCACAACCCTCACCGCCTCACGCCTACCCCTCTCGCATTTTCCTTTTTTTTTTTTTCCCGGGACATTTTTAAGCTTCCCTTGTCGGGAAGTGATTATTCGACCGCCATCGCCTTCCTTACCCTTTCCGCTAAATGAAAAGGGCGCCGCCGCCGCCGCTGCCGCTCACGTGGTCTGGCGGTGTGATTAGCGGTGGCGGCTCGTGGAGGCGACGGCGGGGGTGGCGGCGGCGGAGGGGGGGGGGTGGAGGCGGGGGCGGCGTAGGGGGTGGCGGCGGCGGGGGCGGCGGCGGGGGCGGCGGCGGGGGCTTAAATAGGCTCTCGAGCCTCTCGCGGCCCTCGTCCCTTCGCCCTCCAGTGCCAGCGCCCTCGGGCAGGTGGGGCGGGGCGGGGCGTGGCGGGGCGGGGCGGGGCGGGGCGGGGCGGGGCGGGGCGGGGCCCCGGCAGGGGTGCTAGACAGGAGAGCGCGAAAGAGGGTCACGGCATAAGAGCGGGAAGGGTAGGGGCGGCCGGCCACAGAGGCGCTGGGGGTGGATGGGAGAGAGAGAGAGAGAGAGAGAGAGAGAGAGAGAGAGAGAGGGAAGGCTGCCCCCGCCGCCCCCCCTGTTTGCTCGGCATGCGCGTGGCGGCGGCGGCGGTGGCGTCGCGAAATGAAGCACGCTAAGGCTTGTCGTGGTGTGGTACGTAGTTGTTTGCGGTAATGGTGTAGAGAGGAGAGAAGGGGCGACTCTTCTTTTTTTTCTCCCCTTCCCTTCCCCACGGGGTGTAAATGAAAGAACAACGAAGGGGGTGTCGTCGGTGTGCTCCGCTCAGGCTCGGCTCGGGGAGAGAGATTGCTTCTTGTTCTTGCTGCTCGCAAAATGCTCCCTGTGTGTGTTCTCTACCGCACCGCGCAGCCGCGGGTAGAGCGAAGGAGGTAGATCGAGACGGTAGAGCAGATAACACGCGCGCGCACACTACTTACAAATCCTCTTTTCATTTTCTTTTCTCTTGCGTTCGTCGTTTTCTGCATATAGTGTATTGCGCGGGGCCTATACATGGGCGGGGGTTGCTTCGACGATGTCTGCATGATTAACCCAGTGTTTGATCCTCCCTCTTGCGCAGGTGTTTTACGGCCATTTTACCACCGACGGAAACAGAGTGCACCTGTTGGAGAGACTGTCGGTACGTAGCGGCGCCATGGTTCACGTCAGGGTGGTGATGGGTCCCCCCCTGCCCTGCCTGCCCTGCCCGGCGGCGCGACGCCGCCCGGGGTGCAGGACTTGCAGGCCAGCAGGCTGGCTGTGGCTGCCTGTCGCAAAGGAGTGGACAGCAGCCCCACTTTTGTGTCAAGGTCAACAGAAATCTTGACTTAATTTTTATATTGATTCGAACATTATTATTTTATTTTTTTTATTTGCGAGAAAAAGAAAGTACACTGGAAATCCAAGTGTAAGAATGTCGCCCTTGTAGGTGTGTGAATGTCCATTCGTACCAATTCGTACACTTGGGGGTGCAACTTTTTCACTACCACTTAAAATGTTACTTCTGAGGTCAGCATCATCACCGGCGTAAAGTTTCCTTTCAAACGAGCTCGCATATGATAGGGTTGCGATTTATATTGAAGTGGGTATGTTAATCAAATCATATGTCTGAAGTTGTATTTAAAGGCGTGTTCATGGTAAAGTAACAATCTCAACCCTATCACATATGCGAGCTCGTTTGACAGCAAATTTGACGCCGAGGATGATGTGACCTCTTGCACCCCCAAGTGTACGAATGAACATTCACACACCTTCAAGTGTGCGACATACGCACACTTGGATTTCCAGTGTATAATGCTTGAAAATTGAGTCAAAGTTTGTCTGACTCCTCAGCGACAGCGGAGCCGGCCTGTAGCGCTTGCAGACCGCAGGCCGTTTTACAACAGGGACACACAACAGGATACATGAACATCATACTCTTACGCCGCCCTCTCTCTCTCTCTCTCTCTCTCTCTCTCTCTCTCTCTCTCTCTCTCTCTCTCTCTCTCTCTCTCTCTCTCTCTCTCTCTCTCTCTCTCTCTCTCTCTCCCTCTCCCCCCCTCTCTCTCTCTCTCTCTCTCTCCCTCTCTCTCCCTCTCTCTCTCTCTCTCCCCCTCTCTCTCTCTCCCCCCCCCTCTCTCTCTCTCTCTCTCTCTCTCTCTCGTCTCTCTCTCTCTCTCTTGTCTCTCTCTCTTGTCGCCGCCAATTTGACGACCCGGGGCGGGGACAGTGCTGGTACATACCCCGTCCCTTTCCCGCCAAAGTCACCGATGAGCCTGAAAGCAAAGTTTCTACACCCGCTTTCATGGGTGCCCGCCCCGCCCCGCCCCGCCTTCCCTCTGCCCCTGGAGCCCTCCGAGTGCTCACGGTGGTCGGGTGTTGTCCGGGACGCCCTGCCCCTTTGCGACCTTGGTCCTGCCGGCTAACGGTGGCGATCCCCTCCTCATGGGTCCCGCCTGTAACCCCCCGACCCCGAACCCCTCCACTTTCACCTCTGTAGTCCTCCACCCTTCTTCCCCGCCATTCTTGCATATTCTGTCATACTTGTCATGTCACAAGTGGTTCAAACGTGACCCGGGAACGCCGAGCTCATACACTTCAGTGTAATTTTCTATATTTTACTTTGATAATCGGTGTGTAATTAGTATTTATTATTTTTTGTGGTTGTGGCTTTTTGTGATGATACTTTTTTTTCACCTTTTATTTTGACCTGGTAATATCGTCTCAGCTTTCGTTCACCGGAAATGGTGCAATTTAAATTTGTTCACTGAAACTGAAAGTATTATATAAACAGAAAAAAACTTTTTAAAGTGCGCTATAATTTCTCTCTAAATAACACCATATTTAATCTCAAAATCCTTAACAGATGTGTTCATATCGGATTCCGTTAAATTTTAACTCATCATTCTGCTCATTTATACTCTCGCATAAAGATGATTTGTGGGGAGGGTACCCATCCCATCCTGCTCCGTGTTGCCGCTACGACTGTAGGCAGCATTTACTGTATTTCAATGACTAAATAATCCTCTGCTATAATCCTAATAGCTAACCAACTAAAATAACCACTCTGCATGACGATCAGTTGTAGAACTCTGTACTTGGACGCTTACAGGCTGTAGATTGAAAAGACAGCAGAATTTGTTTCTATACCTGCGTCTCGTAGAAGAAAACTTGGCCTAATCGATTTTTGTGTTTCTTTTCTTGTTGTCGCTGCAGAGACCCGGATCACCCAGCAAACCTGGACCCTCGAGAGTAAGTTTTGCTCATGTTCACGTTCCATCCTCTTAAATATCTAAAATTAAGAAGACCTCTGCATCTATTATAGAGAGGACCGAAATTATTTCCTGTTGCACGAGGAAAACTTGGCGCAGAGTAGTAGTATTAGTAAATAGCGGTGTGTGTCATGCAAATCGAGTAGGGGTCTGCTTTTGTTGGGCAGTGCTGTGACAACGACAACACCTAGCGCTTAGGGGAGGGGGCCAGCTATCCCAACCCCCTGTCAGAACCGCCCTCTGTGAACGCCAGAGGCTGCTTATTAGGCTTCGTTGAGAGGGAAGGGAAAGGAAGGGGGTGGGGGTGGGGCATAGACGCGTTCCACCCCAGAGTTAACTGACCGCCAGCGTTACGCGAATATCTGTATCCGCGGTGGGGCTACGACAAATACACGATTACGATAATTTCTCTGTTAACTGCAGCAGGGACTCGCAGGGACCTTATGGTAAGCTGCATCTTTCTATGCGGGTGTCTGAAAAACGCCGATATTCCTCATTTCAAAATGCCAAAACATACCGGTGAAATCGTGACGATCAGGAGATGTACCGTACCTGTCGTTTCAGAAAACACATCCCAAATATGCGGGTCTTTGGTGCGCTCTCAGCCGCGAGGCTCCGCCCGTGGCCCCTGGGGTAGGCCGAGGGGGGATTTCTTCGAAAAATCATTGTATGGGAAAAACAATAAAAAATATATTGGAAAAATAAAATAATCAGGGAAAAAGAAACAGAAAAATCATAAAAAAATCGAAAACAAATAGACAAAAAACTGAAATAAAAATTTTAAAAAAGGCTGAAATAATGGACGAAAGATGAAAATTTATAAAAAAAAGTTTAATTTTTCTTAAAATATCTTCAATGCCTGTTTTTTTCTCCTTTTTTTTCGATAAAAAAATCATTTGTATGACTGATTTCCCCCCGCCCTCTGGGTATAGGCAGACCCGTGTTCTGTGAGACGTCCGGTGCACGCTGAACAGAGTCTGCTGAGAGCGAGAGCCCGTCGTACGTTGTTGGATGCCGGTGGCGGTGGCGGTCGTGGTGCTGGGCTGGTGCGAGACTTCTTAGAAACATCGCGCCGTGCCCTGTTCCTGTCCCGGCCCCTTCAGGTCGCATGGCCTGACTGGGGGCGGGGCGGGGCGGGGGCGGCGGGCTGCTCAGGTTGGTTCTCCTGGCGTCTCGTGTTGCGCCCTGGCCGCGCTGTGCTCTGTGGCTGCTGGTCACCCTCCTGCCCAGAGACTGTTCCGTCGCGTCGCTCCCTCCTGGCGCCGCCGCCCAATGTCTGGCCCGGGCCTGGCGGCGCGGGGCAGAACAGGGGCGGGGCAGGAACCATTCAACCTGGTTTCGCGGGAGTGGAGAGCATGTCGTGTCGTGAGGAGGCGTAGCCCGCTGGCGGTTTGTCTACAGGGGAGGAAAAGAGAGGAGATAAGAGAGTCCACGTTGCGTGACTTGTTTGGCGCCGTGCCAGCCCTCTTTCCGAGAGGATATCCTTTAGTTTTCCATCAATGACTGTTCACACCCGCGCCCGCCGCGGCGGCGTGCTGACGTGTATGGAGACCGAGAAGGAAACAACTCTGAAATTATTTAACACCTCGCCATTCAGAAAAAGTCAGGAAAATTCTGAAAAATTCTGAAAAATATAGTAAATTTACGAGATTTCAGAAAAAAATCGGAAAATTAACAAAAATTCAAGTATAATTGAAGTAAACATTCACAAAATTTCAAAAAAAAAAAAAATCCACAAAAATACGCAAATCGTGTACATCTAAATTCAGAGTAGTTTCCCCGTCGATGGAGACGCGGTGCACCTCGAGGCTCGACGCGCGAGCCTGACTGCCATGGGGCTTGCAGACACGGGGGCTGGGCGAGGCGGGCGGGGCGGGGCGGGGCGGGGCGGGGTGGGGCGGGGCGGGGCGGGGCGGGGCGGGGCGGGGCGCCGGGTGCGCCGCGCTGAGCATGCTGCACGCTCGCGACGGTTGCGGCGCGGTGCGCCCTTGGCATAGCGCTGTGCCGCGCCGTGGCGCGACCTTTCGCCTCTCGCGTGGAATGCACTGCAATAAGAAGGGAACTCCAAACAAGCGCGTAACGAGAATGGCGCGAAGCAGGTTATCATCTACACGCGAAAATTCCGCATGAGCCATCTCATTACAGAGCAGCAATCTCGCTATGGTACCATACTTCCCAGGGAACGAAATAATTAATGCTATGGCATAAGAAGCTGCGCCGTGTGGACTTCACTTTCTTCGGTGAAGCTGCACGACACAACATATCTTTCCCCGAGGGGGCAACCACTCCCTATCCGGAGGGACACATGATTTCACGATTTATAAGATTTCTCCAGATTTCCCGAGATTTCTCGAGATACCTCCTTCTCTGATTTTACCTGATTTCTCTGATTTTGTAGGATTTCTTCACATTGCGTGTGATCCCACGACATTTCAACCAGATTTTAACGGATTTCTCAAGATGCCTTCAAGATTTCACGGGATTTCGAGAGATTTCGGTGAATTTCGTTTAGATGATTTCCAATGATTTCGGTGATTTCGCGAGATTTCAATGGGATTTCTCTGGGATTTCACCGGCTAGGGACACATGATTTCTTGAGTGGTTGCCCCCTCGTCTTTCCCGCACGTTTCTTTCTTTTCCCCGCGCAAGTTTGTTGGCCCTCGCGTCATCCTGCAGGGCGGGCGGGGCCATTGTTTGGACAAGACTTTCTTGTATTTACCTGCGCTTGTGTGCGTGTGTGTGTTTGTTGAGCGTGTGTGTTTGTGCGTGTGTCTGTGTATATGCGTGTGTGTGAGTGAGTGTGTTGAGTGTGGTCCGGGACGAGGTCTGATCGTGCGCTGACTGTTGCAGGAGTCGAGCCAGTCGAAGGAGCAGTGGAACGGCCTCATCGACCACAACTCCGTCTTCGTCACCTCCTTGGGACCGCCGGCGAGCGAAGGGCCGTCCACCTCAGGGTGAGTCCCGCCAATCGGACCATCATGGGCCGCCCGAAAGGGCCAGGCCGAAATAAAATAAATAAGAATAATAAACATCTTTTCTGAAAAGAAGTCGAGTCAAAGACAAACACAGACGGTCTGGGCTCGAGGGGTGATTAACTTCGGGATTTCGTGTACACCAAAAACTCGAATATGGTTGAATATTGATGAATATCGGTGAAATATTTATAAATTTAAGTTAAGCTTGTCAAAATATGGGTGAAGAAATATTTGTAAGTTAGGCTAAATAAAATATTATTAGATTTGTTTGAAATACTGATGAAAATGGCTGAATATGGCTGAATATTGACCTGATTACCGCAAGCCTGAACACTGAATATGCCTAGTAGTTGGTGACCCCTCGTCTGGTCTCCCCGTGCCTCCAGAACTCCGGGGCCGTCCAGCTCCGGGTCGCAGCAGCCGACCCCGCGGCTGACGAACGGCCACGGCTCCGGGTCCGGCGCCGGCCCCGGGACGGGCTCGGCGGCGGCGGCGGCGGCGGCAGCGCGAGGACCCGCGGGGACGGGAGGCCCAGCAGGGTCGTCCGAGAGCCGCGGGGCGTCGTTCGACGAGGCGGACGCCCCCGAGGTCGACCTCAAGCAGGACCTCGGCGAGGCGGACGTGGCCGGCGGGCAGCCCGCGCAGCCCCAGCAGCAGCAGCAGCGACCGCTGCAGGACCGGCGCGCCTCCTCGCCGTTCACCAACGGCCGCACCGAGCTGCTCATCCCGGGCGACCCCCTCGATGCGCCGCACCGCATGAGGACCACGGCGCTCGTCGAGCAGCCCAGCCAGGAGGAGTGGTCCGTCCGGTGAGTCGAGACACTCCTCATACCTCACACTGCTTCCCCTCTGTTCCCCTCTGTGGATGTAGGGGTGTGTTAATGTCTCACACTTATAGGTGTGTTAATATCACACACTTATAGGTGTGTTAATATCACACACTTATAGGTGTGTTAATGTCACACATTTATAGGTGTGTAAATGTCACACACTTTGAGATGTGTAGATGTCAGACACTTGTAGATGTGTAAATATCACACACTTTTGTGTGTGAAAATCTCTCACACATTTATGTGTGAAAATGTCTCACACATGGAGCTGTTTGAATTTCACACACTTGTTGGTGTGCGTGTGTCACACACTTGTAGGTGTGTGCGAATGTCACACCTCTAGAGGTGTGTGAATGTCAGGATTTCGTTGGTGTGTGGATTCTCTTTGTAGCGCGCTTACCTTTTTCCCTGCAAATGTGTGAGACTTCACTCATTCACACTTTCACTTGTTCAGGGAATTCACGTCACTTGGGGTTTCGGTGCGGGCACGAGAAGGCAATCGTAACATTTTTTCGTCTTTTTTCTTTTAATTGTATAATAATGAAGGAAAATTTTTATGGCTTCGCCGCACCGCCGTCGTGTTACTCTCACGTGTTGGTTTCACGGGGCCCGCCTGTCTCGCCGCCGTCTCCTTCATTAGTCTTCTGTCTCTCTCCCTCTCGCTCCAAGCTATGAGATCTGTATTGAGAGCACGCGGGGCGCGGGGCCTAATGCTCTGGACCGGCCGTGAAAAAGATCTGTTGGAGTCAATCAAGCTGGCGTGGGGGAGGGGCGGCGCAGGGCGCAGCGGGCCTCCAGGGCCTCCAGGGCCTCCTCCAGCGGGACTCGTACCGATGCAGGCGGACTGCGCTGCCGCCGCCGCGCTGGACGCGAGAGAGCGAGACAGAGAGCGAGAGAGAAAAAGTCAGATAATTAAAAGTCAAATAAGACGGGGGAGAAGTTCGATCAATCACCTGAGGGCGCTCGTCGAGCGCCGCTGACCTATGTTCGCCTGGCAGAGGGGTGGGGTGGGGGTGGGCGGCGAGGGGTCGCGCCCCGCGGTCCCGTATCGCCAGCCAGCCAGGCCCGGGCGGGCGGGCGGGCCCCCCGCGCCGCTCCTCGCGCGCCACGCCACGGTCGATGCTCTGCTCTAGGTCTGGAGGCTGTGGTGCGCCCGGCACGGCCCGGCTGATCTAACGTCGCGGCGCACTCTCCCACGCACTGGTTTTCCCGAGGGGGTAACAACTTTAAAATTCTTGTACACCTCGTAATTCATAAGAATTCAGGAAAAATTCGAAATTTTTCAGAATCGTTCAGGAAAGATTTTCGACAATTTTAGAAAATTTTGGAAAAAGTAGAAAAATTCAGAAAAAAAATCTGAAATTCGCAGATTATTGCGAAAAGAAAACTCAAGCAAAACTTCGCTAAAATTTCACAAAATTTGTACAGTACACCAAAATTTAGAGCTGTTTTCCCCGTCGGTTTCCCCGACGCTAACGACGACGCCCCTGCGTCGCGCTCATGTGTCACGGTGGACGCGCGTCTCGTCTGCTGGCGCGGTACGGCGGGGCTGGAGAGGCTGGAGGTGTGTAGGTGCTTGCCTTCTCAGTCGATCAACTTTCGAACGCCGTTTCACGTCTCGTCTGCGATCGTTTCTCCTCCACGCATAGCCTCTCCCCGCCCCGCCCCGCGCCCCCCGCGTTGCCCTTTCTTCCGCGAGACACGCCACACTCTCTATGGCGTCCCTCTGCCCCCTGCCCGCGCGTCGGCCGCTCAAGCTCCGAGGATGCTGTGGTCCAGGCAGGTACGCCCGCCCCGCCCGCCCCGCCGCGCCCCGCCCCGGCACGAGTGGCAGCGTCGCGCTGCGCCGCGGTAGATGCTGGTATGCGTGAGCGCTGTTGCCGCGCCGCCGCATCGCCCGTGCGGTGTGCCCCTCCGAGTGCCCCGCCCTGAGGTACGGGGTACCCCCGCCTTGTCCTGTTCCTAACCCTTTTTCTCCGCCCACCTCTTACTCTAGCCCGCCGCACCTTGGGTACACGTGCCCTCCTCGATACCACGTGACCATAGCGACCAGCTCGGTTTTGCAATTTCATGACGCGGTGTTTTAAATCGAATACTGCCTGATCCGACTGTCTTTCTGTCTCTCTCACTCTCACGCGTGTCAAAGTGAGTGGGAGAGTGACGGACGACAGTCGGGTACAGCGAGTATCCGACCGTTTGGATACACTGTTTTCCGTATTATCGGCGGCGGGGCTTGTACCCGTAGCCGACCTAGAACTCTCCAGGAGCCCTCTATATGTGGGAGTCTGTGCTTATCCAAGGTCTGTGCGACCACAGCCTCTACCTACCTGTTTCTGTCCTTGTGTAACAACTCTCAGCCCTCTTCTCCTCCTCCTCGTCCCTCTCCTCTCCCTCTACTGCCGAGCCGTTTTCGTGATCGTGATCGTCGTCAAACTGGCCGCAGCAGCCGCACCCTCTACTCCCTCATTGCCCATTCATTCAGCCCTGCGGCTTGGCTTGGCGTGGCCTGGTGTGGTGTCCCACCCGCAGAGCGCCGCCGTACCGCCGCCGTACCGCCGCGCCGCAGTGAAAGTCCCGCCGCCGCAGCGTACCCCGCCCCACCGCCATCGTGCGCCCTGCGTGTAGAGTGTATCTCGAGAGGGAAACAACTCTGAAATTTGTTGAATACGTCTTGTAAATTTTTGTGAGATTTCGTGAATTTTTGTGAATTTTTATAGAATCTTTCTGGATTTTCACTCGAATTTTACCTAAATTTTTGAGAATTTTCCTGAATCTTCCCTGAGTTTTCTGTATTTTTGGGGGTAATTTTCGTGAATTTTTCTATTTGTTTCTAATTTTTTCTAAATTACGAGGTTTGTAAAAATTCCAGAGTTGTTTTCCCCCTCGGTGTATTTACATGCCAGGTGTCGGGAATACCCCGCGCGTCGTACTCACACTGCAGTGCAATTGCATTGCCTTCTTGCGAATCTCGCCTCCAACAACACGTCACACATCGTTGCCCCGGGTACAGTAGTAGGCTGATTCCACACATCGGTCAATGGGAGGTAGGTGCGGTCCTCTCTCTCTCTCTCTCTCTCTCTCTCTCTCTCTCTCTCTCTCTCTCTCTCTCTCTCTCTCTCTCTCTCACTCACTCACTCACTCACTCACTCACTCACTCACTCACTCACTCACTCACTCACTCACTCACTTACTCACTCACTCACTCACTCACTCACTCACTCACTCACTCACTCACTCACTCACTCACTCACTCACTCACTCACTCACATCTATGACGTCGTCGGGTTTCCAAGAAAGCCCCCGCACCGGGGGAAGGCAGGCACGGAGCCGCCGCCGGCGCTCATCAGGCAGATCCGCATCCACGATCTCGTTATTTCCGCGCAGTAAGTATACGTTCAGTATTTGCCAGAGAAGTAGGCAACAAGCAGCCCAAACATAGTCGCGTAAGGCGGGCTGCATCTGCCCCTGCCGACGAAGCAATATGCGCGTACTCTCTTGCGCTGAGGCACTTTGCCTATTCGACAGGCGCGGATGCAGATCACGCCGCCGGGCCGAGTGTAGGTAGGCTACTCATTGCCTACTTTTCTGGCAACACTGCGAGGCAGACGGCAGCTCAGCCTGTTGGCACAAAACACGGCCGCGCCTCGCGCACATGGGATGGGCATGGGAAGGCGGAGCGAACACACCGCAGACGATGGGGAAAGGGGAGGAGAGGAGGGTGAAGGGGAAGCTCACGTCATCGGGCTGCTGATCACGATGGTGGTCGAGGTATGGTTGGGATCGGAAACGCCGACCCCCCCTCCCCCCCTCCCACCGCAACAGCAGCAGTGTACATATACGTATGCCAATCAGCTTACAGCCTGGATCGGCTTGGATCGAAATAAAATGGGGGGAAAAAGAAGAAGATAAAAAGGAAATTATTTCATAATTTGCGAACAATGCAGACGATTTTGCCATAGCGTGTTGGGTGTACTTTCATCTTACGACACAGTCTCCTTCGAGCTGAGAAGGAGTTTTCTTTTCTTTTTTGGTTGATGTTATTCTCATTATTATTTTTATTTTTTTATTTTCTGTCTCCTGCAATGTCGGTGCGGTGGAGGGGCTGCGAGGCAGGTTGTAAGTCAGCTTAAAGTTGGACCCGTCTCCTCTGGCAGAGCCCAGGTGAGGGGGGAGGGGGAGACAATCGCAGTCGACACCCACTCGCCCGTCATTGTTCGGGACAAGTCCTGCTCATTGCTGGCTCGGCCCTCCTCTCCCCTCCATTCTCCGCTCCTCTCTCTCTCTCTCCCTCTCTCTCTCTCTCTCTCTCTCTCTCCCTCTCTCTCTCTCTCTCTCTCTCTCTCTCTCTCTCTCTCTCTCTCTCCCTCCCTCTCTCCCTCTCTCTCTCTCTCTCTCTCTCTCTCTCTCTCTCTCTCTCACTCTCTGGGTCTTTGTGCGCTGTCTCTGTCGCGCACGCGCGACGCCTGCATACGCCCCTCAGCCCCTCTCTCTCTCTCCCTCACGCTCACAGCCTCTTGAGCACGTGAGTCGCACATTGTTCGTGGAGTCGCGCAGGAGGTGGGTGGGTGCCGCGGGCGCGGCGGCTGCAGCACCCCGTCAGCGCGCCCCACCAGCACCGCTGTCCTGGAGGTTCTTGGCGTCCTTGAGGTCCTGGAGGTCGTGGGCGTAAAATAATCACTTTACACATTTTGTATTGGTGATCCCCCCTCGCTCCAGGCCGCATGGCATGCCCTATCCTTCCGAACCTCCCGCCCCACCTCTTTGTCTCTTCTGCGGTGATCTTTGCTCGCGGACAACGATGTACACAGAGACCGCCGGAAAACTTGGAAAATCTAGAGAAAAAAGTATGAAATGAAAAGGGAAAAGAGAGACAGAGAGAGAGGGGGGGGGGCATAAACGCGCACATAATGGTCGCTCCCCGGCACATGCCGCCTCAGGTCGGACGGGGCGGCGCGCCGCCGCCCAGCCGTATCTCGTGATGCTCTCGCGTGTTTAGCATTTGAACTCGAGGCCTCGACCCTGACTCCGAGGCGAGGGCTTCTCACGCCACTTTGGAGATAGAGCGGAGTCGTCCGGGAGGAGTTGCGCGGCGGCAGCGGAGCGGAGCGTCACCCGGCTCATGTGTGATGAGCTGGGGGCCTCCTCTCCCCCTCCCTTTTTCTTAACTTCCTCCCTCAATTCTACTTCCGGTCCGCGCGCGCGATCCGCCTCAGCGGAGGCGCGCGGTCGGCGGTCGGCGGCCGGCAGACGCAGTCGGCTCGGTGCTCTGCAGCCGTCCGGCCCGCGATGAACGGCGCTGACAGCAGACTCAAATTTTTCCGTCGGTTGCCCGCCACGCCGCACAACGCCCGGGCTTCGCGATATGGCCCAGATAGGTGCCTTTCGACACGCGGGTGATGAGGCGGGAGACGGCCCAAAGGCGGGGTGGGGCGGGGCGGGGCGTACCTCGGCGCGCGTCGCAGCGCGCTGCAATTTCATAGGAATGCCGCCGGCGGCGGCGCATCGCCTAGTGCGTCGGCGCGGCTCCTGGAGAGAAAAAGAGAACTCGTCGCGAAAGTCGTGGAGATATATTATTCTTACCATGGCTACGACAGGAGGTGTCCTTACCTTTCCCTTTTTTCCCTTACGTTGCCTTGGAAGAAAGAAAAAAAAAAAAGAGAAAAAAAACCTGGTGGTGGAGGGTGATTGCCAAGCTGCGGTAGATGTTGCAGTCACTCTGCATGGCGCTCTGCGCACGCACCTCCTTACAGAATGTGTCCAGTACCGAGTGAGCGTCATTCTCTCCTCCCCCTCCCCTAGTGTACCTACCTATGTACACCTCTTCGGCTCGGCGCGTCCTTTCAGAGCGGAGGCTTCCTTTCGTGGCCGGAAATGGGTAAAGGGGCTATTACACGAATAAACCCTTGAGACAAAGGACGACGTCGACGAGCAGCAGCAGCGGCGGCGGCAGCGTGCAGTGCTGCTGACAACGAGGTCGAGAGGGGACGTGGTGATGTTGGGGGGGGGGGGGTGAAGGTGAGATGCCGTGGTGTGCTGGCATGGTGTTCCCCTGCTCCCCCGCCGCGCTTAGGCGAGAGGGACCGCGAAGGGAGAAAGGACTTAAAAGGTTTTTTTTTTTTTTTTTTTAAGTATACGACCACAAAATCATCGCGGTCCTTAAGGTCCGCCCCCTCCTCCCCTCCCCCTTGCTGGCGGGTAACACTGCACGCGCGCGACGAGGAAGGGTGCCATATTCATACTCCACGTGTGCCCCCTCAGAAAAAATAAGAAAAAAGTCTACCAAAAAAAAACTGCTGAAGATTTACCATGCGGGCGCCGCGAAGTTGTTCGACTCTTGGCGCCCGTCGTGCGTTGATATCACTGCTGGGTGGTTGTCATAATTCGGTTATTTGGCGTAAAACGCGCTGACTTGCGCTGCGTTGCGCACTCCACCACGCATGGCGTCGCGTCTCGTCGGCGGGTGCTCTAAATCGGATCGTCGCGTATGTAACACAGGGATTTTTGTGGCAGAGCGCGGGGCGCGGCGGGGCGGCGGGGTGGACCCGGCTCGCAAAGCCATACTAGTTGTTGAGGGGGCGGAGAGAGGGGCGGCAGGCAACCTGTGCCCCACCCGGCCGCACCTGACACGGCCGCTGTAGGAGGGGTCTCCTCTCCTCAGCCACCCGCCCACACCCTCGCGTGGGGCGCGTGAGGCGTACCTGCCGCTTGCATTTGTTACGCCCCGCGCTCCTCCCCCTCCCTCCCGCCGCGCTACGCGGAGCGAGGTCGAGCAGGGCGAGAGGGCGGATGGACCCGCCGCTCCGCCTCGCCCCGCCTCGCGTCCCGCCCCCGCCTCGCCGCCCCCGCTCCGCCGGTGCACCGCATCCAGACCGGCAGGAAATTGAGAGATTAATGGAAGCGATCTTACTCGTTTTTATTTTCCTCCTCCGACTTTCCCTCCCCTCCACCCGTCCTCTCCTCCTCCCCTGACCAACATGAGGCTGAATAGGACGACGGTAAAGGGAGGCGACTTATTCAGAACTCCCCAGCCCAGCACCGCCCTGCGGTATCGTCGTGCTGCCGCCTCCTCCTCCCCCGCCCCGCCCTGCACGCCACCACAACACCAACTACGACCGGAAACGCGCGCGAGAGAATCGTGGCGGGCATTTGTGTTGGTTCCGTGCCCTGGCCTGGCCTGGCCCAGCCGTCTGATTCCAATGATCGCTCCGCCCTTCCCGCACTCATGGGGCCCTGCCATCCCCAACATACGGCTCCGCCACAGGTGTGACAAGGACGGAGGTACGAGAGCGATCTTCGGAATCAGGCGGCTGGGCCGCTGGGCAGGCAGTGGATACCGTGGCCTTGTACGTACATATACGTCGCGGGGAGGAAACACATCAACACTATTCTCAATTTTGCGAACGTGACTTCTACTTGCGTCGTCCGCGGAATCGGACGGCCCTTCTTGAAGAAGGCAGGGGAAAATAATACGCAAGTTGCTCGACGCGCGGAGCCTCGGGCTGATCCTGATCCTGGCGGGCGGTCGGAGCGTCGTATTTCTGTCGGCGGCCGCCGTTCTAAGCCAAGTTGAAGTTGAAGAAGTCGCGCTTTGTAGCGAGCACGTCGGGCCGGGCAGGATGGCGCGGCGCCGGCCGGGTCCGCGAACTGGAGGCGAGGCTTCGCGGCGCTTCGCGGCCGACGAGACGAACCGAACCAACCCGCGGCCGCATTCCGCGCGAGCTCTACTGCACGGGGCGGGGCGGGGCGGGGCGGGGCGGAGAGCTGCTCTAATGGCCCGCAGAGCCGAGACATGCGCCAGCCATTGGCCAATTGAACCGTCCGAGCCGGTCCGGTCCGCGAGCCAAGTGTCGTGGAAAAAGAGAAAATCCGCGATATCGGCGAGTACTAGGCAATTAATCATTCCCCTGAGCAGCAGCGCGACTCGATGGGGAGTGTTATTGTGCGGTTATTGTGGGCAGGTTTCACTCGCAAGGGCGTGTTGCGGTGGTGGTGGTTGGTACTCAGCGCAGCGCTGATTCAGGAAATGTCCGGAAATTATAGTGAATAAATAAGCACATTGGTGTGCGTGTACAGCGTACGCGGCGTGTTGCTCGTACTCCGGCCTCGCCTTGCCGTACTCTGCCTCCGACCCCACCCTGTCGCCTAAGTCACCCCGGCCCCGCCCTGCTCACCCCTCCCCGCCCGGCGCCGGCGCCGCTCCCCAGAAGCAAGCCTGAACCCAGCCCCCCCCCTCCCCCACCACCCTCAACCAGCCGGAACCCCCTCGCCCTCGACACCCCGCCACTTAGCGCGCGACTCTGCGCGACGACGAATATTTTACGCTTGATTCATCGCCTCCGATATTTTGGAAGCGGCGAGGCAGGAGGTCTTTGCTGTCGCAAAACGTCACCGCCGCAGCGCCGCCCTGCCGCCCTGCCGCCCCAGCTCCTTTAGGGGCTCTTGAGGGGGCGGGGCGAGGTCGGGTGGGGCGGGGGCGGGAGGGGGCGGGGCAGGCAGAGAGCGGCGGAGGGGCGGGCGGTGGGCCGGGGGCGGGGCGGGGCGGCGGGCCGGAGTGACAAATTCCGGGGCACGTCAACTCCCCCAACAAGCCCCGGCCGGCGACCGCTCGAAGAGGCGAGTGCATGAGGCATAGGCGGCCGCCCCGTCCCCGCCGCCGCCGCCATGCCACGCCCCAGAGTACAGTTTACTGAGAGTAGGGTATAGGGCCCCGCGCGGCCCCGCGCCGTCAGGCTACAATTCTATTCAAAAGGTTTTTATTGAGCTTCACAGTGGCAACGGTGTACCATGCCCGCCCCGTCAGTACCCGTACCCGCTGCCACTGGAGTACAGTCAGTTGCGCCCGTCCCTCCTCTCACGTTTCTGGAGGCAGCACTCACTCCAGGCCCTGGCCGGCCGGGAGCCAGCGATAAGGATGGGAGGATGCACTCTGAATGGCGATTGTGTCTGTCTCTGCCGTGGCTTGGATGCGAGGTTAGGTGTACGACTGTACGTCCCACTCCCAAGTATAGTTTGGTATCCCTGAGCACTCCCTTCCCTTGCCACACCGCATCGCATCGCACTGCGCCGCTGTCCTCGTCTGTGGGACTCTAATCCCGAGAGAGGGGCACGGATTCCTGTACGGATTACGCGTTGGGCCAATGTGCGTGTGTCTGTACGGGAGAGACTACGCTACTTGGGCTCAGGGCAGTGACATAGTGTTTACCGCCTACATAACAACGCCAGGAGACGACCATAAAGTATTATTTATTAAAAATAAATAATTTATGTTAATTTTGTAATGCAATATTTGTGAATTTCCTAAATCCTTTTTACTTGTAAGCGAGGGGGTATGCACTCGCGTAATAGTCGGGTCACTCTATCCGTAATAAAGGCGTAATGGTTTGCGTACTAGAAGCGTAATAGGAGCGTAATAGCCAAAATTCTCCTTATTTTCCTTATTTTTGTGTCGTTTTGGTCTGTTTTGCCTGTTTTTGGCTCAATCTGTACATTTTCGGAGCGTAATACGCGTAATAGTCAGGTCACAGATTTTGTGAGTGAATACCCCCTCGCTTGTAAGGCTCTCGATGCCGTGCCACGCCCCGCCCCACCCATAGCCCCGCGCACTCCCGGCCCTCATCTTTTACATGACTTGTAGCAGCTTTCGCTGAGTAATTGGTCGGCAGGGCAGGGCGCCGCGTGGCGTTGGTGTGTATGACGGGGGCGGGGCGGGGCGGGGCGGGGCGCTGCCCGGGCATGTTACACTCTGTTTCCCAGCGCGTGCGTGCGAGCGGTCCGCGGCTGTGCACCGCGCGGCTCGCGGCCCGGTCCCGCCGCTGGTCTGGTATGCGATGCACTAGGATGTGAGTAAGCAGCGCACTGCTCGCCCCGCCCCGCCCCGCCCCAATCGCGACGTTCTTTCGCCGCGATCATGCGCTCTGCCGTCGCGGATTCCGAGAGCCGCTTTTCGTACACGTTTTGTCTATCTGTCCTTATCACATTCATGGTGGATTCCATGACGGAAGAACATGCCCTGAGACAAGTAGTTTCAGAATTGGACCATCAATTTTTTCTTTACTCTTCTAGGCCAATTATAAACAAAAATAGTTTTTTCAGATTTTTGGGGACTATTTTGGGGTTGCCAAAGCATGGTTTTACGACAAAATTCGAAACACTGGCCTCTAGCACAAAAGACGCGGAAATGGATTTGGCCCAAAAAATTATTTTTACTACCCTTTATTAATATACTAAACAATTGCAAAGTATCATGAGGGTAATATTTTTTAAAGGCGAGAAAAAAAATCATTTGTGTTGAATTTTTGCCCATTTTGCTGATTAACAGCTCTGGCTGGTTCTGTTATTGGGTGTCAGATTTGGGCGCTTGGGTTCCACGTTATCATTTCACATTGGAAATGAAATAACTGACATTCAGAACTCTCATTTATGTAAATCTTAATATCAGCAAAATGGGCAAAAACCACCAAAATTCAACACAAATCATTTTTTTTCTCGCCTTAAAAAAATATTACCCTCATGATACTTTGCAATTGTTTAGTATATTAATAAAGGGTAGTAAAAATAATTTTTGAGCGAAATCCATTTCCGCGTCTTTTGAGCTAGAGGCCAGTGTTTGGAATTTTGTCGTAAAACCATGCTTTGGACGAGGGGGAAATCACTTGCGTAATAGCTCGTACACCCAGACCTGTAATAATTACGTAATAGAACGAAATAGCCCGTAATAGTGCGTAATAGCCTGTAATAGGGCGAAATTGCCCGTAATAGAGCGTAATAGTGGCGTAATAGAGCGTAATAGTGGCGTAATAGAGCGTAATAGTGGTGTAATAGAGCGTAATAGTGGCGTAATAGAGCGTAATAGTGGTGTAATAGAGCGTAATAGTGGCGTAATAGAGCGTAATAGTGGCGTAATAGAGCGTAATAGTGGCGTAATAGAGCGTAATAGTGGCGTAATAGAGCGAAATAGCGTTGTAATGGCGCCTGATGAGGATGAAGCGCTCAAGCTCGAGGCTGCACTTCGGTCTGTTTTCTTCGAAGGGTTTAAAGAGATAAATTGAAGCATGGTCGTAGCATCAACTACAAAACTATAAAATGATGCACCATTTTAGTAGACACAATTGAATAATAGTAAATGTCACACCAGTACCACAACGACGATTTTAGGTCTAATTCTTTTAAACCGACATTGTTCCAAAAAGGTGACGCACTCTGTTTCTTACATTACTTTCTGACGCACAGCATTAACGCATGGAAATAGGTATACTGCAGCGGGACAGTCGTAAACAAACATACGCTGGTATCGTGGTCCCACCGGAAGAATAGCCTCTCTCTCTCTCTCTCTCTCTCTCTCTCTCTCTCTCTCTCTCTCTCTCTCTCTCTCTCTCTCTCTCTCGCACTCATGTGCTAGCCTATACTTCCTTTCCATTTGGTGTGCTAAACTCTCGGTGGTCGTACGATATGAAAAAATATGCAAGAGTGGGTACGCAGAAGTGTAAGGGTGAGTCAATCTGGCAGACCTGTCGATTTTGACTTTTGGGCATTAAAAAGTCTTTTGCACGGTTGGTATCATTCTCTTCCGTCGGACGCATTTTCTTGAAGTTTTAGTCTTACTGATTGACTCATTTACTGGAAAGAGCAGCAAATGAACGAAGAGTAGTGTCATGCACGCAAAATATCCTCGTAAGAGCAGCGTAATACTTGTGTAATAGCTTCGTAATAGCTTTGTAATAGCCGTAATAGCGGCGTAATAGCATCGTAATAGCCGTAATAGCGGCGTAATAGCCGTAATAGTGGCGTAATAGCTGTAATAGATACGTAATGGCCGTAATAGCGGTGAAATAGCCGTAATAGAACGTAATGTGTAATAGTTCGTACACCCTTTCCCGAAGTGATTTCCCCCTCGGCTTTGGAGACCCCAAAATAGTCCCAAAAAATCTGAAAAAAATATTTTTGTTTATAATTGGCCTAGAAGAGAAAACAAAAAAATTGTGGTCCAATTCTGAAACTACTTGTCTTATGGCATGTTCTTCTGCCATGGAATCCACCTCATGGGGAGAAGCCATAGGGAGCAAGAGAGAGGGGACATTACTACTAACCGCTTTCCGGAATCAGACGGCTGGACGCGGTGCTTCCAGAAGGTTCGCCCGTGGGGCATAACGACGGGATGAGGAGAGGAGAAACACAACCAGCCGGGGGTCCTCCGGTCTCGCCGGCCCGGCTCTCGGCTCCCGGCTCGCGCCCCGCGGCTGCCAGCCCGGTCCGGGCGTCAGTGGGTGTACCTGCCCCCACCCCCCCTCGGACCGCCCGGGCGGGGCTGGCAGCCCACGCGCCCGACGGGTACGGGTTCGGGTAGGGCCGAACCACAACCACATGCGGCCGCGGCTGGGCCGAGAGCGGCGCGGCCGAGGCCGAGGGGAAACAACTCTGAGATTTTTGTACATCTCGTAGTTCAGAAAAATTAAGAGACATTCTTAAAAATTTCGGAAAAATTTGGAAAAGAATTCGAAAAAATTTGGAAAAAAATTAGAAAAAAATTTAGAAAAAATTTAGAAAAAATTTGGAAAAAAATTAGAAAAAAATCAGGAGCAGCCAGGAAAATTCAGGAAAATTATGGAAGATTCACTGCATTGTTGAAAAACTCAAGGAAAATTTCACAAAAATTCACTTAAAAACTCACTAAAAATCACTAAAAGTTCACAAGATTTCACAAAATCTCTACATCAAAATTCCGAGTTGTTTTCCCCTCGGGCGCGGCGCACTACGGGACGGCGGCGGCGGGGCCCCTGACCGGCTCGGCCCGGCCCGGCCCAGCCCGCGCGCCGCACTGGTGACGTCTATAGTCGGACGTCGCTATCGTGCAGAGTGGCCGGCCGGCAGCGCCCGAGGGAGCCACCGGTGGAGGTTACTCCTGACGGGCTGTGGCGGGCCGGCCCGGTACGGCAAGTCGCTCTCTCTAGTGTGCTGGCCGCCTGCCTCGCTGCTTGCCTGACTGCCTGGCCGCCAGCGCGCCGGGCCTCCCCGCCGCCGCCGCCGACCAGCACGCCAGCCAGCCAGGCCAGCAGACGCCAGTCGCAGTCGCACACACGTACTCGTCGGGCCGAGTCCTTCCCGTACCACCGGCCGCCCGTCCCGTCCGTCCGTTGTTTTTGAACGCCAGGCGCCGTCGTCTGCGAGGCCGCCGTGTGTGTTGTTGTTTTTGTTTACGTTGATGATTTGTGTTGTTGTTGTGATGGTGCGGGGCACCGCGCCGCGGTGACGCGCCCCTGAGTCCTGGTGTGGGGATACGCCCCTGGATACCGCCCCCGCCCCGCGCGCGTGTTGACGCCCACGAGCCGCGGGCCTCCCATGCAGCGGCGTCCGCAGCGGCCGCAGCTGCCCCCGGGGCCGCAGGGCGCGCAGGGCGCGCAGGGCGCAGCCAGTGCAGTGTCTCAGTGAATACCCCACGCCAAAGTGACGCGTGCATGACGAAAGGATAACACCCCGGATATAAAAGGATTACTCAAGGATACCGCACCATCATGAGACTCATCAAAAGCTACTGGACGAGGTATCAATCCTTTTGTTTTCTTTATTCTCAAAGTATAGCCACGAGGGAATAGGGACTACAGGCTGACAGGTGAAGTTTTACGCACTTCGAAACAAGGGATAAAAATCGGGAGTCCCCATGGGGTGCGAATGCCATCGCGAACACTGACCACCCCTCCTCCTCGGGAAGGGAGTGTGACCGTTCCAACCCTCGAAAGAAGCCCCGGATGTCAGGCAGGTGGGAGGGGTGGGGGGAGGGGCTCGCGGGGAAAGGGAAAAGGGAAGGTCGATGCTCTGCAGGGCTGCTTGGGCCCTGTTTCGTTGTGGTCGATGGCCGATCAATAGTGGTTTGGCGGCGCCAATTATTTGTCATCAGAATCCATTCACAATTGGAAAAAAAAAGAAAAAAATCCGGTGCCGGGTAAGAAATAAAATTGAAAGGGAGTTTTTTCCTTTTTATTTTGTAGTGCCCGGAATCCATTGAGGTGTTGGTTTGGCGTTCCCTATCGATCGGACAGCTTTCATGACTGCTAAAGTCCTGTCGTTTATTTCATGAAGTCAGTCAATTACACTGTACAAGTTTTATTTACTTATTTTTTTTTAATAGCGCGAGGCCAAATTTTATTTTTATGTCGAAATAAAAATAATAATGGCCTGGCGTATTTTCCCGGCTTTCCAAGTAGCCACCACGATAACAAGAAAAACTCTGAGTCAGAGGCAGTCAGAGGACTTGGGCAAAGGTTACAGAGAAAATATCAAATCGCTTTTAATTTTTTGTATTTTGTTTTGTTTTGTGTGTGTGTAGCCTCGTGCTTCTCTCCTCGGCTCGGCCCAAAGCCGGCCGGGCAAGGTGAGGCGAGGTGAGCGCGGCCAGGCGAGGAGCGGCACAGGTTGCCATTCCTACCTGCCAAGCCCCTGCCCCGCCAGGTATCCCCCCCCTCCCCCGCCCCCGCCCCCGCCTCGCTCCGCCCCTGCCTACAGTCCGCCCCAAGAGTCCTCGGCCGCTGCGGCCGAGCCGAGGCAAGGCGTTCCTTGCCATGCACTGTCGTGCTGCCCTGGGCCTACCTGCCTGGCGCCTCCGTTGTCCTCTCAGCATGGCAATGTCGCCGTGTTCGTATCTTTCCTTCTTCTCTTCTTCCTCCCCCGCTGTGACGCGCTCTCTCTTTCTCTCCTCCTGCCTTCCTCCTCTTTCCTTCCCACTTTCCTCACTTCGAATAATTTTGTAAATTATCCCAACATCGCCCGGCGCTTTTCCTGGCGTCGAGCAGGACAGGGCGTGTACCGACCGCGTACCGCCCTATTCCCACGCCGTCGTCGTGGAGCTGAGCTGTGACCGGCTACAGTTCAGTCAGCCCACCATAGACACCGCCCCTCCCCCCTTCTGCACCCCTACTGTGCATCCCTCCTTTGCTGGGACCAGGACGACTCAGGGACGACTCTGGGACGACTGAACAGGAGGAGGAGGGGGCGGCAGGGTCGTCGTCATTCTCAGGATCGCAGTCATTCGGGCGTGCAGGGGCGGGGTGGTCTGTGTCCTGCTGCAGCGGGCTGATTCCGAAGATAGCTCTCGTACCTCCGTCCTTGTCGCACCTATGGCGGTGCCCCATGTTGGGGATGGCGGGGCCCCATGAGTGCGATAAGGACGGGGCCACGAGCACGATTTTCAGAATCAGCCGCCAGGTCCCCGCCTCCTCCCTCCACCCCCTCCTCCTCCTCCTCCTCCTGCCAATGCCGTCTCCCCGGGACCCTGACCCAGGAGAAGACACAACAGGCTCCGGTGTCGTGTTCTCGCACACGGTGCACGTCTTACCTGTTCAGTGAAAAAGCTGCTTTTTAGCGCGTAAGTTTTGTTCCCGGCTTGAAACATGTATTGTCACGGACCAAAGATTCTAATGGCATTGAAAACTTTTTTTTTTCGCCGGGTACCAAGTCAGACGCGTGAAACAAACGTCTACTACTGCCAGGAAGAAAAATATAAAATTCTCTCAGTGTGCGCTCATCCTGGTCTACGGCGAGGCGTGATCGCTGCGAGCTGCGACCTTGCCGCGACCACAGCAGGGAGGTCGCCGTCGTAGGGAATAGTACGCGAGAGGACTTGACGGAGATGGAACATGAGGGGAGTAATGAGTTGTAGGGAGAGAGGGAGAGGTGCGCTAGGCGAGGCGTCCTCGACAAAAACACTTTTGGGGCGCGTCAGGTGCGGGCGGGTCTGCCCCGCCGCCACGTCACGCACGGCGCGCCTCACCCCACTGCCCGGCCCGGCCCGGCCCCACCACCCCGCTCCGGTAGGCAGGTGCAGCCCCGGGCAGGGAGGGTGCTGGTGCCGGGTGGGTGCACCCGCCCCGCTCCGCCCCGACACACGGCTGCCATTGCGTGATGCCCTGCTCTATCTGACTGCACCCTGTCTGTATCCCAGACGGCCTGGCCCTGGCATTGTCCAGTCTGACTGCTGCTGCTGCTGAGGCCGGGGCGGATGGGATGCTGCCGATCCGAGTAGCCGCCCCCACCCGGCCCAGGACAGAGATGAAAAGCATTTTTGTCCGCTGCTGCTGCTGCTGCCGCTGCCGCCGCGGTGTATTCAGGAGCGGATTGACGAGGAGAGATCGTACCGGGCGAATCACCCCAAGGGCTCACGATTCGTGCGCATCACTTCAGTGGAAGAAAACCACCGACCGACCCTACTATCAACCACGTAGAGGAGGAGCGACTACTTATTTTATTTCTCCTTTTTTTCCATCTTGTATTTTTTTTTTGTGTGTGTTGTTACGTTACGGAACTTTATCGCTGTAAGAAGAGTGTAGTAGAGGTATTATTGCGGAGAGGAGAAACCGTCGGTACAAAAACGAAATCGGAGAGAAAAAGTCGGGGCGCGCTCGTGTCGCGGTCGTCGTCTCCAGCTCGACCACCACCACGTCACCGACGCCGACAGCCCGCAACAGCCCCACGCTGATCGAGTGTGCAGTGCGCAGGTCTCACGGTGCCCGCCCCGCCCCGCCCCGCCCCGCCCCGCCACGGGTAGGAGAGGAAAGGAGTGGCGCTGCTGCGTCGCGTTGCGGCCGCACGCGGTGCAACGACCCCGCGGCCGGGCGGGGCGGGGCGGGGCGGGCTGCGGCACTTGAGCCCCGGTGGCGGCAGCGCTCCGGCCGGCCTGGCGCTCTCGTCGGCCGGTCCCAAGGTGTGGTGTGGACATGACTTATCTTACCGCCATGCGTATTTCCATCGTAATCACCCCCTAATCCCCCCCCCCATTCCCCCCGCCTGTCTTAATTTTTTTTGCGCCCGTGTTCATCGCTCGCGCTCTCTGCTATGCTGCTGCTTCAGGGATGCTACAGGTCAGGGAAGTCAAGGAAAACTCAGGGAAAAAAATCCGGACTGGATATCAGGGAAAAGTCACGGAATCCGGTCTAAAGTCAGGGAAAAGTCAGGGAATTTCAACGTGGATCAGGGAAAAATATCAAATTATTTTACGCAACTAAACTTAATGCCACCGCCCTATGTGTACGTATTCAATTGTGTTGAACAAATTTTTGGCCGTTTTATAATTTATATTTGCGACCCTGTTAGCCTGAACACTTTTTTTTTTCCCGCACATTTATAGTCGGTAAACCTGGGGATTGCGTCGAAAAAGTCAGGGGAAAATGAAAAATCGTATAGACAGCTTGACTTCAGACGTATATCAAACATTTTCTAATTTTTCGTTGTAGTTTTCATAGTAATTTGGTGTGAATCGGCACGACAGGATCGGCTGCGCCCATAAGGGGCCATCGTCAAGAATAAAATAATAAACTCACGGGCGAGAGCAATAGGCTCCCCTATCGGGGGCCTAAAAATTTGGTCTGGAAATCAGGGAAAAGTCAGGGACTTTTATTCATGGACTACTGTAGCAGCCCTGTGCTTCCGCTGCGCTTCTCAAACTCGCGCCGCCGCTCGGTCTACTATACTGAGGTTCCCGCCCGGCCCGGCTCGGCTCTGCCGGTCTAGGGAATGCGAATGCCACACCACACCGCGTGGGCACCGCGCGCCGCGCGCTCGGACACTGTTAAAAATGTTTGAAATTTCATTACGCAATCAACATTAATTTTAATAAAGTTGTCATGAAATTTAATGACACTCTTAATTTAAGAACAATGTTATTAACTTGAAGGCAATTTCATTACACGTCATTGAAATTTCATTACAGGCCCATTTTCATAACCCATGTTATGAAATTTTCATTACATGTTTATTAAACAAATGGGGAACGCTCTCCCCCCAGCGGCGGCATGATACCACGTTACAGCTCGGCTTCTTTCAGGTAGTCCTCGTGGCCGAGTGGTCTAAGGCGAGGGGTTCCTAACCCAATGGTATTGGGTTCAACTCCCGGTAAGGTACGGTAAACTTGTAAGGATACCGTCCTAAAAATCCGTTAGTGCGTTGAGGAGTCAAATATGAAAGAGTTAAAGTCAAAGAAATTTCTTTTTAAAAAGTGCAATTATTTTAATGACATGTGTTATGAAATTTCATTACAAAATTGTAATGAAGATTTAATAACATTGTAATGAAATTGTAATGAAAATAGCTTCATATAAATGTTATTAAAATGTAATGAAATTTTTTTAACAGTGGACCATTGAATCACCTGGAACGTCTGAGCAGGGCTCCTGAGCGCAAATAATGCCGGTCGCGTTGAAGGTGCCTGGCGTGGCGTGGCGTAGCGTAGCGCGGCTCCTGCAGCGGCAGCAGGACGGGGCCCGGCGGCTCCGGCTCCGCGTTGCGCATCGCATGAATGAAAACAGGAGCAGTAGGATGGCGATGGGACCAGCAGGCCGGGCCGGAAGTCCGGGGCCGGACCGGACTAGGGCGTGGCGGGGCGTGGCGGGGCGTGGCGGCCAGTGATCCACCCACCCGCCCGGCCGCCAGCCCGCCATAGGTCCGCGTCATACCCACCAACGGGATCCCCCTCTCTCTCCGCCGCCACGTCGCGGAATGCGGCAGCGGCGGGCCGCGTAGATGACACGCCTGGCCACGCCACGCCCCGCCCCCATTGTTATGATTTCGTCCTTACGGTGCTGTGCTCGGGACGGCGCGGCCGGCAGGCAGGCAGGCAGGCAGGCAGGTCGGCAACTCTCTTGCTGAGGCGCCGCTGCCGAGGGGGGCTTACTTCGAAAAAGTCCTTGTACGGCACACGGCACCCCTTAAATAACACATAAAAAAAATAAGAAAAAGAAAAAGCGAGACAGAGAAATTCGAAAATTCGATAACAAATGAACAGATAACTGAAATAAAAATTTTAAAAATTCAAAAATAGCGGGGGAAAGATCAAAATATTTCAAAAAGGGAAATTTCCCTTTAAAAATTTAAACGATGTTTTGTTGTTTTTAGGCCCCCGTTAGGGGAGCCTATTGCTTTCGCCAGAAAGTTTTTTATTTTTAGGCCCCCGTTAGGGGAGCCTATTGCTCACGCCCGTGAGTTTTTTTTTTAGTCTTGACGATGGCCCCTTATGGACGCAGCCGATCGTGCCGAGCCGATTCGTACAAAATTACAATGAAAAATACTACGAAAAATTAGAAAATTTTGGAGGCAGGTCTGATGGCAAACTGTCTGTCCAGTTTTGCATAAAAGTAGTTTGCATCGTCAGTTTCCATGGTAATTGCGAGCCGAGCACCCTGTGCCGAGCCAAAATTGACACCCTCCAAAAGCCTCTGGCCAATAGAGATGTTTCGCGCGAAAATCCAACCAATGGAAACGGCCGCCTGTTGCTTTGTACCTCGATATCCAAAAGTTTCACCGCACGGGGTGGTCACGTCAGAATCGTTGCAGATTCACGCCATGTAAAAGGGTTCACCACCAGGAGACTTTCAAACGTGACCACTAGCTAGCCTCCGCGGCTCCCGATTGTTGGCTGGGACTGTAATTTGGCCGTGGGCGGGGCTTGTGACAATACTGCCAACCTCAGAGTAAATCCTCAATTCATGTTTTCACTGAAAGATACAAATAGGACAACCCGTGAGTTCCGTGTTAATGCGTGGAGGCTTGCACCGTTGTTTACTAAAGGCCTGCAACATCATTTTACCTAGTTACTTAATCTAAAACTAGCAAAATATATTTTGTGTTGGTTTGAGTGGACACCAAGCCGGCGTTGTTTAGAGCTGGCCCGCTCGGCGCCATGTTTGTGTCTTAAATATGAGGCGGATAAAATTCACGATTTGGGCTCTCACAGAGAGTTTTGACCTAATATTTTAAATTTCTATTTCATTTAATGGTAAGTGTGTGGCAAATTTGAAACTAGAACCCTTTAATTCTTGCCTGGTGGTTCGATTTAGTGGTTGCCAAGCGCGTTGTTTACAGCTGGCCCGCTCGGCGCCATGTTTGAGTTGGAAATGTGAGACGGATAAAATTCACGATTTGCCTCTGTGTCTGCCTCTGTGTTCCTTGTGAATGTGTAGTGGCTTCCATAGCTGTGTGCTAAAGGCCTGCAACATAACTTAACGTCGTCACCAAATTAAAAACTTGCCAAATATATTCTAGGTTGGTTTGAGGTGGACGCGTGAGGCGCCGTGTCGCCGGCCCCGCGCCGGCCTTCCCTAACCATAGCCGCCACGGCCGGGGACTGAGGCTCCCACCTCGCGACTTTAAATCATTGTATATAGTTATCAAAACGTTGACAAGTCGAACTGAATGCGTAAATATTGTTTCTGCGATTGCAGATAATGTTTTGGTAAGTTTGACTTCAATCTGGTGAACAGAAGTGTTGAAATGGTGTGTATTTACGTAAATAATTTTACGAATCCTATTTTTTTACCTACTGATTAAACCTCCTTGAAACTTTGGGAAACGATTTCCGCATATCTGAAACTGCCTCTTTCACATTCATTTCGGCTGTCTAACATATTGTTCAGTTAAAATAAATTGTCGCTGGGGCGTTAGTGGAGGTCCCAGCCTAGAACCATAAAAGCGACAGGACTGGGCACTCACACCTTAAACGCGTCTCGTTCTGTCGGAGGCGGCGGCGCCTCCCCCAGCCGGGCCACCGGCCTTCTTTTGTTGAGTGGAGGTCCAGGCCTAGAACCTAGAAACGACAGGACTGGGCACTCACGCCTCAAACGCGCTCCGTCCTGTCGAAGGCAGCGGCGCCTCCCCCAGCTGGCTGCGGATTGTCTAGCCTACGTTTTCCCTACGGCCAGGAGTGCCAGCGAGCCGACCCCAATCGGCATTGTCGCAGGCTCGGGTGTTCGGGCGCTCGCCCCTCTGCCCCTCCGCGTGGCGCGCAGGGGAGGAAGGAGGACCGTGGTATATTCAGTTACGCGTAACCAGAAATTAAGAAAAAAAGGAAAAAAATAATTGCTTAATTTTTGGGACTTCTGTTTAGCGGTTAAAACCTAGGGGGCCGTTTAACGCGTTAGCGTTAGAATTTTTATTCTTGACGATGGCCCCTTATGGCCGCAGCCGATCGTGCCGAGCCGATTCCTACAAAATTTCAATGAAAAATACTACGAAAAATTAGCAAATTTTGGAGGCAGGTCTGATGGCAAACTGTCTGTCCAGTTTTGCATAAAAGTAGTTTGCATCGTCAGTTTCTATGGTAATTGCGAGCCGAGCACCCTGTGCCGAGCCAAATTTGACACCCTCCAAAATGCTCTGGCCAATAGAACTGATTCGCGCGAAAATACAACCAATAAAAACGTGCGCCTGTTGCTTTGTACCTCGATATCCAAAAGTTTCACCGCACGGAGTGGTCACGTCAGAATCGTTGCAGATTCACGCCGTGTAAAAGGGTTCTGCACCAGGAGACTTTCAAACGTGACTAGTGTTCTAAAGGGTGGGAATATTCCCGGGAAAATTGGGAATCTTGGGGAACGTTACCGGGAACGTTCGAGGCTCCAAATCGGGAACGTTCCCATCTTTAAGTAAAAATGAACCAAAACTGTTCATAAATGTAGGGATTTATTGGAATTTTTTTTTTTAAGTGGTTGCTGCTTTCAAAAATTTATATTTTTTTAACCTTACTGGTCAACGTGAGCGCGCTGCGTTTGCCGACAGGCAGAGGCAGACGACTCCCGCTCAAGTTAAAACAAGTTTTGCGTCATATCGACACAAACGCGAGTTTTTGTCGTCAGGGATATGCAGTATAGGCTATAAACGACAGAAAACTGTATGGTCGGTCCAAACCGAGGGGGTTTTCACTCGAGATATTCGTGTACACGGTATTTCATAATTCATGTATTTAGCGGTATTTCGGCGGTATTCACTGATTAAAAAAATGTTGGATATTCACAGCACCTCTATTGTGAAAAAAGTTGCCAGAACTCTTCGTTAAATTACTGTGAAATTCTGTATTTAAACCAGAACTCTTCGGGAAATTCCAACTGGCCTCTGTGTTTTAAACCAAAAACTTTTTGGGGAATTACATCTGTCCTCTGTATTCAAAATAGACTGGCTTCAAAATTATGGTCGACTGTCCGACAAAATATTTCACTTTGAGGCATCAAAAGGGTCCCTTTCTGATCAGAGAAGTGTTGGGATTTCGCAATCGTTCCGTATCGAGGAAGTGCTGGAAAATCACAATAAATTTCTAACAGTGTCTCTCAGGTAAAGTTCACCGTTTTAGAGTCTACTTAGGGGGTTTTCGGCGTATTTCATGCGAAATCCCTCTGAAATACCTCTATCTGGTGTACCCGGTATTTCGGAAGTGAAAAACCCCTCGGTCCAAACAAGTGCGTTTTTATCCTCCGGTACAAATATTAAGTTGAAACAGGAAAAAAATTGAATATTCCCAGTTTTTGGGAATCTTCGGGAATGTTCCCGGGAATTTACTGGGAACATTCCCCCAAAAGATCGTTCCCGGGAAATTTAGAACACTAAACGTGACCACTAGCTAGCCGCCGCGGCTCCTGATTGTTGGCTGGGACTGTAATTTGGCCGTGGGCGGGGCTTGTGACAATACTGCCAACCTCAGAGTAAAACCTCAATTCATGTTTTCACTGAAAGATACAAATAGGACAACCCGTGAGTTCTGTGTTAATGCGTGGAGGCTTGCGCCGTTGTTTACTAAAGGCCTGCAACATCATTTTACCTAGTTACTTAATCTACAACTAGCAAAATATATTTTGTGTTGGTTTGAGTGGACACCAAGCCGGCGTTGTTTAGAGCTGGCCCGCTCGGCGCCATGTTTGTGTCTTAAATATGAGGCGGATAAAATTCACGATTTGGGCTCTCACAGAGACTTTTGACCTAATATTTTTAATTTCTATCTCATTTAATGGTAAGTGTGTGGCAAATTTGAAACTAGAACCCTTTAATTCTTGCCTGGTGGTTCGATTTAGTGGTTGCCAAGCACGTTGTTTACAGCTGGCCCGCTCGGCGCCATGTTTGAGTTGGAAATGTGAGACAGATAAAATTCACGATTTGCCTCTGTGTCTGCCTCTGTGTTCCTTGTGAATGTGTAGTGGCTTCCATAGCTGTGTGCTAAAGGCCTGCAACATAACTTAACGTCGTCACTAAATTAAAAACATGCCAAATATATTCTAGGTTGGTTTGAGGTGGACGCGTGAGGCGCCGTGACGCCGGCCCCGCGCCGGCCTTCCCCAACCATAGCCGCCACGGCCGGGGGCTGAGGCTTCCATTTCGCGACTTTAAATCATTGTATAAAGCTATCAAAACGTTGACAAGTCGAACTGAATGCGTAAATATGGTTTCTGCGCCTGCAGATAATGTTTTGGTAAGTTTGACTTCAATCTGGTGAAAAGAACTGTTGAAATGGTGTGTATTTACGTAAATCATTTTACGAATCCTATTTTTTTACCTACTGATTAAACCTCCTTGAAACTTTGGGAAACGATTTCCGCATATCTGAAACTGCCTCTTTCACATTCATTTCGGCTGTCTAACATATTGTTCAGTTAAAATAAATCGTCGCTGGGGCGTTAGTGGAGGTCCCAGCCTAGAACCATAAAAGCGACAGGACTGGGCACTCACACCTCAAACGCGCCTCGTTCTGTCGGAGGCGGCGGTGCCTCCCCCAGCCGGGCCACCGGCCTTCTTTTGTTGAGTGGAGGTCCCAGCCTAGAACCTAAAAACGACAGGACTGGGCACTCACGCCTCAAACGCGCTCCGTCCTGTCGAAGGCGGCGGCGCCTCCCTGAGCTGGCTGCGGATTGTCTAGCCTACGTTTTCCCTGCGGCCAGGAGTGCCAGCGAGCCGACCCCAATCGGCATTGTAGCAGGCTCGGGTGCTCGGGCGCTCGGCCCCTCTGCCCCTCCGCGTGGCGCGCAGGGGAGGAAGGAGGACCGTGGTATATTCAGTTACGTAACCAGAAATTAAGGAAAACAAGAAAAAAATTAATTGCTTATTTTTTGGGACTTGTGTTTAGCGGGTAAAATTTGTGATGTGATTCCCACAGATAGTTCTGACCTAAGTTCTTTCTCATTCTGCGGCTAGCTGTAAAACATAGGGGGCCGTTTAACGCGTTAGCGTTAGAATTTTTTTTTTTTCAAAAAAAAAAGCAAACCAAAAAAAAAAGCAAAATATCAAAGAAATAGAAAGTCCTTAAAACATTGTACCCGTTTCGTATGAGTGACCCCCTCCCCTCACCCTCACCCTCGGCTGCGACCTGCGGCTCCTTTAGTGTAGCGGGTGCTGCTGCTGCAGATGCAAAAGCGATGTCATCGTCTGTACCGACTACGCCGCCGCGGCGCGCGGCCATGCGAGTTGGCCCAGCAAGGTGATTCCCCGCACAGTGGTTTCGTCTCTCTCTGACCCCGTCGCACTCGTGTGGCTCGGCCATCTGAAGAGAGAGAGAGAGAGAGAGAGAGAGAGAGAGAGAGAGAGAGAGAGAGAGAGAGAGAGAGAGAGAAGACACTCCTGAACGCTGTCCTGAATCAGCCTGCTATATGGTCGCTCCGCTCCACCGCGCCGATGTGGCCGTTCGGATTCCAGAGCGAGCGGCGCAAGCCGAGCAGGGCTGCAGGGCCGGGCTGGCCGGGCCGGCCGGGCCGCGTTGTTGAGCGAACGTGAGTATTACGACGGGGCCGTGTTTCCGTGACTGCCGCCGTCGCTAACGCGATTAGGGGGGCCGGGGCCGGGGCCCCTCTCGCTCGGTGCGCGCGCGGCCCGGCGGCCCGGCGGCCCCGCGCCGCCGCAAGCAGGCCGGGGTGAAAATTCCTGAGCGGATTACCTTCTCGTGTCGCCGTTCCAGCCTTTATCAGTCCGAGGACGACGCGACATGCACCTTGTGTGCCGGGTGCTGAGCGGGCGCGGCGCGGCGCTCCGGGTGTTGTACAGGCGGGCCCAGGGCCGGAGCCGGAGCCGGGCCTCTACAATACCACCATAAATCTGGAGCCATTTAGCCCTCCGCATTAGTGCCAACCTCCCAAACCTACCCCACCTCACCCCCTCCACTCTACTCAGCACCCCACCCCCCACCCCCGACACGGCGAGGCGTCAGGCGGAGTTTGGCAGCGTGCGGACAAAGGTGGCCTTGTCTTCGCCTCGTGTCTGTCGTCGTCTCTGTCAAACGCGGAGCAGCGTGGTGGGTGGGAGGCTGACCTGCCGACGACTTCTTCCGAAGAGCGCTCTCCTCGCTCTGTCTCTCTCGCACCTATACGACGAAGCTCATGAGTGCGAGAGAGACAGAGCGAGGAGAGTGCTCTTCGGAATATCTCGGCCGGTCGCGCTGCGCCGCGCACCGCCGTAGAGAGTAGAGAGGTGTGAATGTGACCAGCGTGACCGCTCCATCTGGGGGAAGAGAATACGTGTCCGCCCGCATTCGCGCGCGCGCGCGTGTGTGTGTGTGCGTACCTTGTGGTGAAAAGGTAGAGGGAGGTGAATGAGGCAAAAGTGGTGGGCCGGAAAACACTACCGTGCACTTTGGGAGGGAATAAATACTGTACCGCATTCACCGGTGTAGGCTGGCTGCCTGCTCGTCAGGGGCCGTGGAGGTACGCGATCTCTTGATGCTTGCGTGCCTGCGGTTCAGTACGAAAGGGGCCTAAAGAATTATTCAGTAATTCTACAAAATTAAAAATATCAAAATTAAATCATGAAAAAAGATTTAAAAATTCCGAAAAATCGAGAAAAAAAATTACAACACTCCGAAATAAAACTGAAGAAAATTAGAAATGGGGGTGAAAGATCAAACTTTCTCAAAAGGTAACAGAAATTTCCTTGAAAAATTAATACAAAAATCGAAACAAAAAATATAGATAAATTAATATCTAAAGCACTAAAGTAAATAAAATTAATTGTACACATTTTGTATGAGTGATATGAGGGGGGGGGGGGGCTCTCGGTTCAGTATGTATATACCATCAACATGGAACGCGCAGGGTTTTGCGTTCGCCGTGCTTGAGGATGTGCGAGCGCGTTGACTGGTTTAGCCGCACCCGCCGCCGTGCGCTAGGGTGTCATCGGACAAAATAGAGGCGGCGGATCGGTGTGTTCACGGGGCCGGGGGGAGGGGCTCAGGCGTGGGAACATGGCGCCTGCCCACAATGGGGGGCCTTGTGTTTGAGACGCTGATGAATGTCTGGAACCCGGCTGGAGCGAGCGACCTGGAGGTTGGGCAGGGCTTGGGGCGACTGCCCGTCAGGCTGTCAGTCGGTTATACTCGCGCACACGAACCGCCATCAGAAACCTTGGCCGCACTGTGCGGCGGTGGTCGTTGCGCGCGCTGAAATGACCGGTCAAAGGGACCACCCAGCTCCTGAAGTGGCAACGCCGCACGCCAGAGTTCTCAAACGGGTAGGTCTGAGGGAGGACCCGGAACGCGTCCGCATATGCGTGGGTGAGAGCGAGAGGGAGATACTATTCGGTCACAGCATCTCACCACTCGCAGATATTGTTTCGGACGCGTCCCGGGTCTTTATTCGGACCCGCTCGTTCGAGAACTCTTCCGCACGCACCGGTACCGGTCACCATGGTCGTAGGTCGTAGAGAGCAGCGTGTGTATAGGGCCGTGCTGCGTCTTGCGGTCGGTGTTGGTGTTGAGCCTATTTCGATCAAACGCTGCGCTGCATATTACATGATGTCGCTTGTCGCGTAGATCTGCTCCAAGACCGTGACGTCTGATGTCCTTGCCCTGCCCTGCTGCGCCACGTTTCGCAACCTCACGAATAGGTACTCAACGCGCGAACTCTTGCCAGGAGCGGTGTTGTGTGCTGGCCTGCCACGCTCCGGCCCACCCCCCACCCCACTCCGCCCCACCCCACCCCCGGGCCCGGGGGACTAACTCCTGAAGATGACGGTACCATAGTGAGAGTGGGAGAGGGTGGGGGTCTCTTTGAAAAATCATTTAAAAAGAAGAAAGATGCAGATAAATCCGGAAAATCAAGAACAAATCGGAACAAATGAATCAAAAACTGGGGGGGGGGGGATAGAAAAAAGTCAGAAAGTAGGGGGAAAAGATGAAACTTTACTCAAAATGTGACAATTTTTCTTTAAGTACGAAAGAAAAATCAAAACAAACTATAAACAAAATCAAAAGTTAAAAAAAAATCTTTGTAAACATTTTGTATGAGTGATCGCCTCCCCTCGGGTTCCTGAGTGACATTGCCCAGTGTCTGGGCCTCCCTCCCCGCCCGTTAGCGCGCGCAATGGCTGTGCGGAATGCGTGGCGTGGCGTGCATAGTCTCGTCGCCGTTTGTCCTGTCGCGCCTGCGTGTTGTTGCATCAGGCGCATTACAGCCCGTCCGCCAGGGTGGGGTCAATAAATCCTCTCGTCACGAGGACAACCTTGTAATATTGCCTTACACTCCTCTCTTCCTTTCCCACCCAGCCATCCACCTTTTTTTTTTCACCACTGTTATTTAGTTTCGCATCCCGTTATTTCTTTTTTTGTGCAGGTGGTAGTATTGTAAGTTTTATTAATTTATTTATTTTTATTTTATTGTTTTTTTTAATTGGCAATTTTACTTTCTGGACTGTTCCACTGTTTTGCTCGGCGCTCCTTGCCAGCCCATCTTGCAGAGTGCAGCGCGGCGCTTCGACTTTTGGCTCCGGGTTCCACCCTCGCGTCGTCCGGTCCTTTGCCCGCCCGCCACAGCCGTGCGTCTGTCGAGGCGATTCCCCGGCGCCTTCCACCCCGCCACGCTCGCTCGCTTCGTCTCCCTTACCCCAGTCTGCCAGCCAGCCGCACTGATTCAGAAGATCGCTCTTATCCCTCCGTCCTTGTTGCTCCAAGAGCGGTGCCCCATGCCGGCCATGGTAGTGCTCCATATGAGTGCGACGAAGACAGAAGTATGAAAGTAATCTTCGGAATCGCTCGGCTGAATTATCTTGCCCCAATCTCCCCCTCCCCCTCCCCTCCCCCAGTGTGGAGTCCAATCTTTTTGGCCACCGTTCAGAGATTTTCCTCCTCGTGGACAACATCGCCCGCGAGTCACTTCTGCTGAATGTTCTCTGGCTCGGCTCGGCTCGGCACTGAGCCGAGTTCGGTAACATGATTGCAGTGTGATCTGCGGCGGTACAGTCAGTACGCTGGACGGAGGGCGTGCCGAGGTACGCCCCTCTGCTGGGGCCTCGCGCCAGCCCGGCGCGGCGCGGCACGGCACGGTCCGGTCCGGCCTGGACGCGACTGCATGGTTGCATGGGCACTATGTAGCCGCAGTCGAGCGAAAACTTATTCTTCCAGAATTTGCCGCGCACGCGGTTGTCTCGATGTGAGTGTCGCGAGAATATATTTATGCGGAAATTTCAGTTGGACTATGGAGTGTGAATCGTCGCCAACTATCTCCGTTTTGACGGAGAGGATGATTCTCGGGTTCGGGATGATCACCGCGATGTTATTGTTCATTATGCCAACACTCGACATTGTTCTCAAACAAAAAAAGAACAAAATCTAGAAAACCTGTACACAGCATTACTGCGATAAACCAACCGAAATGGGACTCTGAACTAACACTGTGAAAAATATCTTCGTAAATTTACGACATTTTTTGTAATTTTGATTTACAAAATATGTCGTAAATTTACGACAGCCCATTCTTGCTCGTCCGTCAATTCCAAGTCGATAGGGAGTGCTTGTAAATTTACAATTCCAAATTGTAATTTTACGACTTTTATCATGGAAAATTTTCCCGTAACCCTTACGAGTATTTTTCACAGTGAATGTGACATGTGTCACGTCAATTGATGCGACCAGTTTGGGTCACGCCATGTGATATGATATGAGTTTTGGTCACACCACGTGATGCGACATGAGTTTTGGTCTCACTTGTGATGTGACCACGTAACAGGCCTAACATATAGGATGTCACACCACAAATGCGACCAAAATCTCGGTCACATCACCAAACGTTACCATAAAAGCTCGGTCACACCACAAAACGTCACGAAAAGGTCGGTCACACCATCACATGTGACATGTGTCACATTAGTTTCTCCAGTGGATATACTCTGCAATGTTTCGAAATACACCCACTTAAAATAGAAGAATTGTCTATTTTTTTTAAAAAAAAAATACAAGTACTGTACAATCTTGTGCATGCTCTGCAAATCTTAATGTGACAGTAGTTTGCCAAGTTTCGCAGTTTAAACTGGCAAACTACTACACACTTAGATTTGCAGAGTGGAAATACGCACGTTCCCCACTTACGTTTTTCACGTGTTATTTCTCTGTTGCTCATACTGGCGCGCGTCTGTGAGAGCGCCATAGGACGTCGTGCTCAGTCAACCCCCCACCTCCCCGCCTCCCCCCTCCTCTCGGGTGACGCCCCTGTGGCCAGGCCAGGCATATGTGTGGTATGGTATGTGTTTTGCGCCGCGCCTCCTATGCAAGCGTGAGTCAGCCGCACGCCGCCCCTCCCAGCACGCCGCGCGCCACGCCTCGGCGCCGTCTCCTCAGCGACAGGTGTCGCATGGTGTTTGCGGATCTAACTGTCCATCGTCAGTGTGTTTCACGTTATTATTAACATATAATTTTTTTTAATATTGTATTATTGTTTGTGCTTCATTCAAGTATTCCGATAAATCGGTCTGGCCGAGTATCCTTGAAAAATTTACACATTTGAGTGGCCCAGGTTGAGTCCACGGTAACAACAATTTCTGAATTTTTGAGAAGAAACGGAAAATTTTGAGGCACTGAATGACTTTGAGGGAAACCTCTCAGATTTTGAGGAAGTTTCATTTTTTTTTAAATGAGGGAAATTTTCCTCTTTTTTGAGAGGACGTACTCAAAATCTGGGGAGTTTTCCTCCAAGTCACGGGGTGCCTCTAAATTTCCCTTTTCCCTTAAGAAAATACGATATTATTGTTTTAACCGAGTCCTCCCCAGTGTTGCCAGAAAAGTTAGGCAAAAACGGCGGGTAACTCCGCCCGCCTACTAGGCAACTCCCTTGCACTCGTGCCCAGACGTTGCCTGGTAGGCAGGCGGAGATACAGTTCCATTACGCACAGATTTATTGCGCGGATTTTCGCGCGGATTTTCTGGCAACACTGGACATTCACACACTTGCGGGTTTCCAACTGCGTATACTTTTTAGAGCGAGTGCACTTTAGAGTGTGCGTGCTACGGGGCGCCGGAATGTCTGCGCATACTTTTTGTCCCTGCCGGGCCGGTAGGTGGGCAGGACCGGACCGGGTCGAGCGTAGTATTGGCGGGAAATGGAAAGGGAGACGGGGCTGCCACGCCCCGCTCCGCGCTCCGCCCCGCTGTACCCCGCCCCGCACATCCACGCCCTGCCCCACCCCGCCCCCGCCACGCCCCGCCACGCCCTGCCACACGCCGCCACGCCTTTCTCCGCAGCACCACGACACGCCGCGGCCGCAGCGAGCCCCTCCGAGCCGCGAGGGTGAAAGTAGTTGGCTCTGGTAATGCTACTCACATTTTATTTAACCCGTCAAACAGCTCGTTAGGGCGGCGCGCGGGCGGCCGCGCGGTATAGGCAGGCGTGCGAGGGACGCGGTGGCAGCGGCTCTCAAGCCGCGCTCGAATTTTACGGCCTTTAGATTTAAAATTTTATTTTAAGAGATATATCCAAGTAAGCTAACCGCACAAAATTTGTTGATGGTAAAGATCTTTTCCCTTCTCAATAATTATTATTTGATCGTAGGATATTTTAAAGACGACGGTGTTGATGGACCCTGGGCGCAAACGCGTGTCCATCGAGTAAGGGAAGGAAATGTTTTTATTTTATTTTTATTACTATTTAAGCGCCGTGGCGAGTGATTTAGCGCGCACAGCTTGCCGGGCGGAAAGCCATATAGCGTGCTGGCCGGCCTTTTACGATTTGCAGTCGGTGGCGTGGCGTGGCGAGGCGCGTTGCTTCTAGCGAGAGAAAGCACAGCTGATATATGCACTGGCAAAATTTTTGCCTCTGCCGCGCGCCTTTGCGGGAGTGGCACCGTCCCCTCGAGTGTCAGGCAGTGCAGATGTGGTTGTGTACACGTAAAGAAAACGTGTGGAAGTACGTTTCGCCCTTGTTGTAAGAAGTCTTTTAACATCGATGTAAGACGGGACGCGTTTGTTTGAAGGGGGTATACCTACACGAAAAAAAAAGAAGAAGATTCGCTATGAGAGCTAATACATATATCAGCTAACATGGTACCAGCTGAAAATATTACCTCTCTCCGCTAATTTTTGCCTCATAAAGCTACTAGCGTGTGTTATACCAGATCTGACGTTTTCCAGTTCAGGAAAAAAAACAACTACTAAGGCAGCTAACATTTTACCTAGTGCCTATCCAGCTAATACGTCTACCCCGTGTATGTGATGGGTGGGGTAGCGGTCTATCGACCACTTGCGTTCTGCGGGGGTGCATGCTGCCGCGGGGCGGGGCGGGGCACACCGCGTGACCGGACCAGCCCGCTCCGCATAGTGCAGTGCGGTGGTGTACAGGTTTGAAATGCTTATAAAATAATTATGCGTCCCGTCGCCGCCGCCGCCCCACTGGTCCTGTTCCCGGGCGTGGCGGGGCGGGGCGGGGCGGGGCGTGGCGGGGCGGGGCGGGCTGATCAGCTGTGGGAGCGTGCGAATGCTCCCACCGTGGCAGCCCTGCCGGCCGGTCAAGCCTGCGCCGCGTCGCGCACTGCACCGCGGCTGCACAGCTTTGGCGTCATTCATGGCTCCAGAGACCTGTCTCACGGTTTTCATTTTGGTTACATTACCTGCTGCTCGCTCTCTACGGATTTCCTTGTTCGCCCCCCTTCTCTCTCTCTATCTCTCTCTCCCTCTCAATCTCTCTCTCTCTCCCTCTCTCCCTCCTTCCCGTCTCGCCCCGCAGAGGCAGTGCGGGGGTTGCACGGTGGCCACTGCTCTGCGCTCCGCCCCACCCACGCTTTTCTGTTCATTCAACTCTGCGCCCTTTGTGTCGGTGTAAAACCAAGGGTAAAACAGAGTAAAACGACCCCAACCGCAGTTCTTTTTTCTTTTCCCCTTTCTTTAGTTTTTTTTTTTTTTTAATATAAAATTTAAGCGACGTTCTGTCCCTTTTGCTTCGTACACGAGCGCGTTTGCTGACGCGGTGCGGCGCGGCCTAGTGGTCCTTATTCTCTATAAATTCAAGCGTACACTGATTAAACTGGATTTTCGTGATTTTTCTTTATTTTTACTGATTTTTTTCTCTGATTTTTTCCTTCTGATTTTTCCTCACTTTTTACTGATTTTCTTTTAAGGTGTACACTATATTGTTTGGAGTGAAGAGCCCCTCGGACGCGGCTCTACCTTTGTGGCTGCGGCTTGGGCTGCGGGCTAGACGTGGTCCATCCCAAGGGGTTGTCGCATGTGGTGTGTGGGGTTGGGGTAGGATGGTGTGGCGGGGATAAGGATAAGGGTTCTCCTCTGTCCGCCGTCCAGAGTCGAGAAGAGCATGCCTTGGCATGAGGCAGCGAAAACTACGTGACACTTGAGTTACTGTCCAATTAGCCGTGCTGCGGCGGGGCGGGGCGGGGCGACACAAGTATGCCGTCGTCGGGGCGCTGCGCTGCTCCTGTCGTGGGCGGGCCTCTGCGCCGGGGGAATGCACGCGCGCTGGCACGTTAGAGGGCTTAGAGAGAGAGAGAGAAAGATGGAAGAGAGAGAGTGGGAGAAAAAAGGCACAGAATATGCGGAAAACATATGGAAAACGTGTAGTAGTTGATGATAACATGTTCGGGTTTTGTGCCGGGCTGGGCCCGTAGCGCGGGGCGCGCGCGGCGCGCGGTCCCATCCCCATCGCAGGTGAGACCCAATCTGCGAAAAGCAATTACTGCCGTTGCCAGCGGCCCGCGCGCCGTACGTAGAATCAATGAGAATATTTACGCGCCCGAGCGGTGGGTGGGGTTATATGTGGGGCTCTTCTGCCCCGTTTCAGCCATTTCCGGAAATAAATTGCGTGCCGTCGTGTCGCAATACCAGTGCCTTGCCTTCTCTTGCTTCCTTTTATTTTCTTTTTTTTTCCCCTTTCTTTGTTTCCTTTTTTTAAATACCTGGTGTGTGTGTTATGACTTATTTATTTAATGTTTTTTTTTGCAACATGTAGTGTACTTTCCGCGTCCAAACCCCGCTGACAGAAATCTCTTTTTGAATGTGTTTCCAGGCCGCGGCGAAGCCTCGTCGGCGGCTCCAAGGCGGCCGAGGCCAACCTGGACCTGAGGATGCTGGCCGGGGACTCGCTGCCGCTGGCGCGCGACTACCGCGCCGACCTGGAGCCTCTCGGGCAGCCACTGGGGCAGCCGCTCGGGCAGCCGCTGCCCCTGCACCGCGAGATGGCGGTGGACGTGCCGGACTCGTTCATCGCCCGCTCCAAGACGCCGCCCCGGTACCCGCCGCCCCGACCCGTGGTGAGTACACACACACACACACCCGAACCCCGCCCCGGCCTGGCCTGGGGACGACAGCAAAATTTCAGCCAAATACTTTAGAAGCTGGGGAGTTATCGGGAACAATTCTGAATTTTGGTGTATGCAAATGTCATGAATTTTAGTGTAATTTCGTGATTTTTTTTTTTTTTTTTTTTTTTTAGAATTTCTGCTTGAATTTTATTAAAGTCTTGGAATTTTCTTGAATTTCTCTGAACTTTCATGAATTTCTTTGGACTTTCCTGAATTTCTCGGAATTTTTCTGAAAGTTTCGTAATACGAGGTGTACAAAAGTTTCAGAGTTGTTTTTCCGCTCGGCAGTTATCCAGATGTTCAGCGTCTGGCTCCAAATTAATTTTCTTCTTTCTAACATACTGAGAGCAGGGTGGAAAATAACTTGGAGCGCACCAAACCCAGCGAGACGCGCCTCGAGACGCTTGATTATACGCCAGACCCTATTGGCCAAATGGATAACCCCGGACCGGACAGCCTGGAGACGCGTGTGGTCGCGGATAGGTACCCCGCTGGGCTCCGGTGTCGTGCCGGCTGCCTACCCCCGCGACGGCAGGCGGCGGACTCGGTGAGAGAGGGGAGGGGAGGGGTGTTGTTTGACTTGACCGCGCTGTTGAAATGCGATGCGATTCCCGTCGCCGAGTGTTTTGTCGTCGCGGCGCTCTGACCCGCTGACTCGGCGCGCCGTATCGGCGGCCCCCCTCCCCACTCCCCGGCCCCGGCCCGGTGCGGCGCGGGAGCCCTACCCGCTCAGTCTGCGTGGAGTAGAGTGCCATGCGGTGCCATGCCCCCGTCGGCGAGCTCCCCCTCGCCGCCTCCCGTGCCCGCCCGGCCCGCCCGCGTCTCCTCCGGCCCGCCGCCCGGGGCCGGGGCCGTCGTCGCCGTCCTCGACGGGGACCCGCGGCCGCGCAGGGTGCGCATCGCCGCCACGACGCCACCGGCAGCGCGCCGCAGAGTGAGTCGCCGTCGTGCACCAGCAGTGCCACGTCGTCGTCGCGTCCGGGCCGCGTGTCCAAGAACCGCGCCCCGCCCGCCACGGTAAACGAAAACCTCGGAATCCGAGAACTCACCTCGGTTTTGGGTGCGCTGTCCTTTTCTAAACGTGCAAGAGAGAAAAGGACAGCGCATCCAAAACCCAGGTGCGCTCTCGGACTCCGAGGTTTTCGTTTACCGTTCGGAGCCACGCCGTTACCCGGTGGCAGGGTGCGGTGCATGATCGGGCCCCGCGGTGGGCGTTAGGCGCTCCCGGAGGGTGGGGGTGGGGGTGGGGGGGGGGGGTCGTCTTAACGACAGGCGCGGGGCGGGGGGTGGGGGGTGAGCAAGGGCTTTGACGAGTGCTTCGCCAGATTTTGTGGAGTGCTTTTGAGAGAAGCCTAGCTCGGGGGAATCTAGTGCTGGAGAGCAGCCCCCATCCCTCTTAACCCCCCCTTTCCCTTTCCTCGTTGGCTTCAGCTTGTCGTGTCGTAGCGGCGCCATAGGAGCGCCCGTACCAATACGGGCCCCGGAGCCTGCCTGACCCGCGAGGGGTGGCTTGGGGGGGGGTGGGGGGGGGGTAAGTTCTCCGTGCTACTTGAGCGGCACGGGTGCAGGGCAGGATAATGCTGCTGTCGACCAAGGGCTGTGGTGTGCTTGAGTGCCGCGTACTGTGTATCGACTGAGGAGCGTCCCGCCCCGCTGCGCACCGCCCCGCTTGCTCCAGCCCAGAGTGGCCTATTTACATGTCGCACCGCCAACCTTCCCTCTCGCGCGGACGCGACGCAAAGCCCCGGGCCGCGCGCATTTTTATTTGAGCCAAATCCCTCTTTTCAAGCCGCAAGAGTCTGCACGTCGCGGGCTTATGCTTGGCCTGGCGCGCGGGGCGGCAATAGGACAATGTCGGCGCCCCGCCGGGGCCGGGTCTGCGCCGTGGAGGTTGGGCATGGAAAGGGGAGACGCCGCGCCACCTTTTCGCGCCCGCTGCGCTGCGCAGCGCTGCGCGAGCTGGTTCGGCGGATGAAAGCGGATATTAATGTCGTGTGCAGCAGAAACGATGAGAAGAAGGGCAAGAATGGCGCGCTGCAGTGTCCGCCCGCCGCGCCGCGCCGCCCGGGCTGGGGCCGCCACCAGTCAGTCCACACGAGGTGCCCGTCGAACGCGCTCTCGCGGGTTGGCCGCTCCGGAGCCGTCCTCAGGGGGTCTCAAGACAGCAGACGACGCGCGGCCCACACAGGGTTGGACCTCTCACTCGCTCTCACGCTTTCTCCATAGCCTCGTCTCTCTCTCTCTCTCTCTCTCTCTCTCTCTCTCCTTCGTGGTCCGCCAGTCCTAGACCCCTCTAACCAGCCTGTCTGTCTGCTTCTCTCCCCGCAGGGCACGACGGGCCCCGGGGTGAACGGGTCGGCCGTGAAGCCCGTGCCGCCGCCCCGGGCGCACCTCCGCATCGAGGAGGATGGCCGGCTGGTGAACCGGGCGCCGGCGCCGCAGCTGCCCGCGCGCCCGCCGGACAACAACAACGACCCGGACAAGGAGCCCACCCAGGAGCAGCTCACCTCCATCCGCAAGTACCAGGTGAGTCTCGCCTCGCGCGAGGGGATGGGATGGGATGGGGGAGGGCGCGGGGAAACAACTCTGAATTTTAGTGAGCAAGCGTTGTGAATTTATGTTGAATTTTTGGTGATTTTTTGTAAATTTTTGCCAGTTTTTTCCTAAAATTCTGTGAATTTACCTGATTTTTTGTAAATTTTCCTGATCTTTTCAGAATTTTTCTGAAATTTTCAGAAATTTTCCTGATTTTTTTTTCTGTATTACGAGGTGTACAAAAATTCCAGGAGGGGGGGGGGGGGAGTGAGTGAGTGAGTGGAACGCATTGGCGCCGCCGGCGGTGCGGCATGCATGCAGGGCCGGACGGAGCCGCGGGCCGAGGGGGGCCTCTGCGTCGAGCCAAGGTCATCAGGTGGAGACACACCATCTGATGCCGGCGCGGCGCGGCGCCTAGCCTGGCTGAGCAGAGGGCGGCAGCGGCAGCCCGCCCGGCCCAGCCGCGCGTCCAGCGGTACGGGGAGCAGCAGCCCTCAACCCCTACTGCGGCCCGGCCCGGCCCGGCCTGGCCCGGAGTGGGTGTAGGGCGGTGGGGCGCATGCGCGGACCCCTGGCGCGGCGGGGCAGCACCGGGCAGAGCGAGAGAGCTGCGCTCACAAGCGGTGGGCTCCGGCTCCGGCCCGCCCCTCTGTAAGGGGGCTGCGGGGGCCCGGGCCGGGCCCCTGGCGCCCAGCGTGGCCCGGTCGCGCGGCCCCGCGGCCCCCGGCCCCGACCGAGCCTTTGCACCCCTGCTGCTCTCCGGACCAGCAACACCCCGCGTATGCCCCTGCCAGCCCATCGCGTCAAACCCACGCGGGGGGTGCATGGTGGTGGCGGCATGAGAGTAGTGAGTTATGGAGAGGCAACGAAATAAGCCCCGCTCAGAGTGGCTTTGCCTACTATTTTTACGATTTTCTCTGAAACGCGACAAAATATTGTGAAACCGAAAGAGGACGTTCAAAACCACTGCCCTTTAAATTTTTGGTCGACTTCCGTGACGTCTAAGTTTGAATATCATGGTGGTGGTGTGAGCTTATGGGGGACACGCAATGAGTTCTCTTCCTGTTTCCCGCTTATCCACCCCTTTCATACCGATGGAATGGAGGGGGTGACTTCCGGGTGTGTTATTGGTTCTCCTGCGGGCTTAATCGTGGCCTGCAAAATTCGGAGCGCGCACCTAAGGGCCCGCGCGAGTCGTCCACTCCGGTCCGTCCCCTCATTGGACCACCAGTAAGTCAAACTCCGAGACTCCGAGCGTCTATCACATCGGGGACACATATCCTGGGGCCAGGGCAGAGGCGGCGCTTGCTTTCCTCGAACATGCCCCAGTGACAGGACTATCTGCTCTATAAAAGAAGTTGTTGGGGATGGGGGGGGGGGGGGCGGAATGCGGGACAGTGTGGGCGAATGGCGAATGAGAAGTGGGGAGGGGGGGGGGGAGCAGACAACCTGAAACATTTGTTCGCGTTGCTTCTGGCTAGTGCGTCTGGATAGTGTTCCTCTCAGATGGCCCAGACAAGCCCTGCCAAACGGCTGGCAGGCCGCCCTACCCCTGCACGCTGCCTCTGCCTCAGCCGCGCCGTGGGCCCAACCCAAACTTTTTATCTCCCGTTCGCTTATGGCTTTTCTCAGCCCCAAAGTTGAAATGCTAATGAAGCTCCGTGGGTACGGCCGGCACTGCGGGACAGGAGTCGGGCAGCGATTGGGAGGGAGCAGCAGCAGGGTTGGCGCCGACCACGGGGGCGATGAGAGGCATTTTGCAAACAAATTTCATAAGCGTGCCGAGCCAACGGCATAATAAAGGGTTGCCAAAGACGCGGGTTGTCTCTGCAATCAATCGTCGATTGTCTAGATAGTCCTAATAGAGTAGCTCATTCCGTCTCGGCGCGGGTCGGCGGTTCTCAGGGGCGGCGCGCGTGCCTGTGATAAAGGCACCTGTCTGTGTGTTGACTCGCCCCGCCCCGCCCCGCCCCGCCCCTCCCAGCATTCTTTGACGATAAGGGAAAAGGCCGAAAGGGACCTGGTCGGACCTGGTCCGGTGCCGGTGCGGGGCGACCCCGGGGCACGATCACTGATTGTTTGCGCAGCGATATGGGCGTGAGGCTGCATTCGAAAACCACCCTCCTCCTATTTTCCTTCTCCTCCTCCCCTTCCTTCCCTTCATCTTCTCTTCATCTTCTCTTCTTCCTTCTCTTCACCCCTTCCCTTGCGCTCGCTTTAGTGACGCTAGCCCTGCATCGAGGCGTACCGTACAGGACGTAACGAAGGTGAGATGGGATACCCTACCCTACCCCACCCCACCGCACTCCACCCCAGTGTGAAGGCGGCATGGCAGGCAAACATCAAACAATGTGGTCGCACAGCGCGACCAATACCGTACTGTTTTCCCTGAAAAATAAAACAAATATTTTCCTCTCAAAAATAACACAAAAATAAGTAGATAAAAATGAGCGTTGATCTTGAAAGGGATGCCGTCAGAGCCGGGCATTCTATCGGGGGACATGAGGTGGGTCCTCTTGTACGGTACCGTGTGACCTGCCCGACGACTTACTTCTCCCGAGGCCGTTTCCCCGCGGCAATACTCCACGCCGCCGATCCTCGCCGTCGGCCGCGGAGTGCGGGCGCGCTGCGCGCTGCTGGGCCCGTATGACTCACAACGGGGTGCTGATAAGATAGCCTACAGAGCGTCGCGACGCGGAGGTGCTGCTCAGGTGCGGGGCGGGGCGGGGCGTGGCGTGGCGTGGCGAGGTGCGCGACGAGCGCGCGTCGCTGCCGCGGACCCTATAGTGGTTCGCGGGATGGGATGGCGGGCGGCACGGCGTCCGCGGCAGCAGCAAGGGGCGTCGGTGTCCGCAATGACGATCCTCACGGGGACGCCCGCGACGCCCGCGACTCCCGCGACGCCGCTGCTGCTGGGCCCTGCGCTGACGTCGGTGACGCCATCCTGGACGCCCTCGAGACGTGCTCGGGCTGCGTGGTGGGCGCCTGGCGCCGCCTCGTGCTGGCCGCCGTGTGCCTGCACTCGTGTCCCGGCGCCGACAGGCATGTGGTACGTCTGCTGAAGCGTCGTGCCGTCACGTGACTAGGGCCCGGCCCGGCGGCAGGGGCGGGGCAGGCCAGGGCCAGGGCCAGGCCCAGGCCAGGCCCGTCCGTATCGCGCTCCGCCTAGAGGAAATAGAATCCTCTCCACCGCGGCGGGATGGGCGAGGGGGAAACAACTTTGAATTTCGGTGTACAAATTTTGTGAACTTCCGGAAATTTTTATTTTTCTGAAGTTTTGCTTGAATTTTACCAATATTTTTGTGATTTGTTGTGAATTTTCCTAAAGCTTCCTATTTTTAAAAAAAACTTCTGAATTTTCCTGAATTTTCCTCTATGTTTCTGTATTACGAGGTGACGAAAGTTTCAGAGTTGTTTCCCCCTCGGGCCTCGGGTATGGTCTGTGACGTCAGCCCAGTGGGGTCGTGGCGTGGCCTGGCGTGCCCAGGTGCTGGGACTGAGACTAGCGGTGAGATATGATATATATGTGTGTAGCGGGGGTGAGCGAGCGCGTGCGCACGCGGAACGGAGACTGGAGGCTGTGCAAGTGGGTCCCTATCAACTTTCGCGGCTTCCGCCTTCTCCTAGTGCTTGGAGGGGGGTTTAGTGCTTGGAGGGGGGTGGGGGAGCGTTATTTGTTGCCCCTGTTTATTTTTATTTTTTTCTCCCCCGCTTGAGGTGAGGGAATGTGACTTGTCGCGGTGCCGCCGCCGTGTTCTCGACGCGTTCCGGCGGGGCTTCCCTTTCCTTCCTCCCTTTTACGTTCGGCAGCGCCGTTGCCGTGCGGAGATACCCCGTGCGCGTGGCTGCGCTCTCTCGGGGAGAGGGTATCGCCGCCGCGTCGCTTCGTGACTACTCCCTTCTCACGCGCCCTCCTCTCTTCTCTTCCTCGTGTTGCAGGAGCAGATGCGGCAGCGCAGGGCGGAGGAGGAGCGGCAGGCGGCGCAGGCCGAGTTCCTGAACCGCTCCCTGCGGGGCTCGCGCAAGCTCCAGGCGCTGCAGGAGCCGCAGGCGCAGCCGCAGGTCCAGCCGCACGCCCAGGACAAGCGTGCGGGCGTCGTCAACGACGGCTACTCGTCGGCCGAGGACGCAGACCTGGAGCCCGAGCTGCCCGTGGATGACCCCAACTCTGTCGTGCACAGGGTCATCAGTAAGTCGTTATCATGACATTTTTTGTAAAAAAAAAAAAATATTCAAAAAAAAAAAGATACAAAAAATTAAAAAAAATCGAGGACGAATGAACAAAAACATTAAATAAAAATTTAAAAAAGTCCGGCACAGGGGGCTATAGATCAGTTAAGGGTTACACTCGACAGAGAACAAAACTCGTTCTTTTCACCACTCAGGAGATAGGTGGTGGTAAAGAAGGAGTAAAAAATTGTCTGGCGCGATTTAAGGGGGGCGGGGGGCGATCGCTCCCCCCTGTCGTAGCCGCCTGGAAAGTAGGCAAAAAGCTCGACAAAACCCCTGTATGTAGTCAATCTCGAGTATCCCGCCCCCGTTTAGTTGGACCTTAAACCGCGCCTGATCATTGTACTCATTTTGTGTGAGTGATCCCCCCGCCCCCCCCCCCCCCTCCGGTTCGCCCCTTGCTCTCCTGGATTCCACGGCTGACGACGTGCGCCTGTAGGCTAATGTCGACGCCTCCTTGTCTGTTTCCAGGCTACGGTGAGCTGGTTGCCTCCATTCAGCGACTCCAGCTCCAACTAAAAAAGACTGGCAATAGCACCATATCCGGTGGTGGGTACTCTGCCCTGGAAGGGCAGGTTGCAGCCGTGCAGACCTTGTTGTTGAGCCCTGCGTTTGGACGAGCACTCGCTGTCCATAACAAGGTGCAGCAAGTTTCTGCCCAGCTGCATACACAGCCTGATTCACAACCAGTATCCTCACATGCACAAGGCCTTCTCAGAGATGTAAGTAAAGCTTTTAGCTCTTTGCCATTTTTTAATTGCCCTTTTCTTCTTCTTGAAAAAACTGACTATTTGTTTTCTGCTGCAGTGCTTGGATGTCATACAGCCCTGTGCCCTCCCTGAAGCTACCGAGTTGGCTGAACTTCTAACGAGATATGATATTGAAGGGCTTCTTCTTGCTCATGACACTCTCGCATCACATGATATCGCGGTGGTGTCACCAACTTTGAGTGAAGTAGAAAGAAATCTGCCTGAAGAGCACTCTCATATACCAGTACTTACTCCATCCCACACTCCAGTGCATACTACACCTGCACATATCCCAAATACTTTTAGTGAGGAGCATATCAAAATTATTAAAATTGAAAAGACTCATGAACCTCTGGTAATTACTGAGATGCACTGTTATTTTTAATGATGCTATGAACCAATGACTTGACGGTAAATTTGAATTAACAATTTTCTTTGTCATGAAGGGTGCAACAGTACGCAATGAGGGTGACGCCGTGATGATCGGCCGTGTAGTGAGGGGCGGTGCGGCTGAAAAGACTGGTCTTTTGCATCAAGGTGATGAAGTATTGGAAGTAAATGGAGTTTCAATGCGAGGCAAATCTGTGAATGAAGTGTGTGATATTTTGGGAGGAATGAATGGCACTCTAACATTCTTTGTTGTGCCTGCACAAAAGACTGTTCTTCCACCCCCACTTCCAAGGGAAAATTTGGTAATTACTGGACAATAATTTTGTTGATTTAAACATGCTTTGGGAATGAGGAATTTTAGTGACATGAAGAGGAATTTGACCAATACACAAGGGAACATTACAAGGGAACATCACAAGCCCTAATTTATTTTTCGGAAATCAAAAGGAAAAACAATAGAAAAGCATTAAATTTAAAAAGATCGATTGCATAAGCCCGCTCTGAAGCTTTTTCAAAGCAGAAGGGCGGGCTAAAAATAAATAAATTGTAGGTTTGTGATGTTCTTGTGTGTTCCTCCAAATCTTCTTCATACCACTGAAATACCTCCCTGGAGCTTGTGTAAGACATTCCAACTTTTGTTCTATTCCAGATGCATGTTAGAGCTCATTTTGACTATGACCCTGAGGATGACTTGTTTATTCCTTGTCGAGAATTGGGCGTTAGTTTTCAAAAAGGCGATGTCTTGCATATCATCAGCCAAGAGGATCCAAATTGGTGGCAAGCATACAGAGAAGGAGAAGAGGATCAAACATTGGCAGGCCTCATCCCTAGTAAATCTTTTCAGCACCAGTATGTATACACTGAAGCATTTCCTCTATTTGATTTCAAGTATCTTACAAGCAGATTTATGTAACCAATCGACTTTTCAGACGAGAGGCTTACAAACAAGCCAGTATAGCTAATACTGACCCAAAAGAGAAAACGAAGAAGGCGTCCACCTTACTTTGTGCCAAGAAGAATGCTAAAAAGAAGAAAAAGAAGGGCTATGGTTCATCATATGTTGATGGGAATTATCCTCTTTACTCAACAAGCACTGCTGATGGTATATATCTTTAGGTTAATTTAATTCTGAAATTTGGGATCTGCTTAAGCATTAATACCTAAATTGTCCTCTACATTTTTCTATTTTAGATTATGATTCTGAAGAAATATTAACTTATGAAGAAGTAGCTCTGTATTACCCGCGGGATAATCACAAACGTCCTGTAGTCTTGATAGGTCCCCCAAATATTGGCCGACATGAGCTACGGCAAAGGCTAATGGAGGATTCAGAAAGATTTGCAGCGGCCATTCCACGTAAGAAACTTATCATTAATTTTTGTGATTTATTTTTCTGTTTCTGAGAATTCAGGATTTGATCAATTTAGGATTGCACTTTCAATTTGAAGTATTTCACAAATGTTTCTTAAATGTCTATTCCAGATACTAGTCGTGCAAGGAAAGATAATGAAGTCGATGGCCAAGATTATCATTTTATCACGCGGCAGCAATTTGAAGCTGATATATTGGCTCGCAAATTTGTTGAACATGGAGAATATGAAAGGGCATATTATGGCACCTCTCTTGATGCCATCCGCTCTGTTGTTGCGGCTGGAAAGATTTGTGTGTTAAACTTGCACCCTCAATCCCTACGAATTTTGAGAAATTCAGACTTGAAGCCATATGTAGTTCTAGTTGCTCCTCCAGCTCTTGAAAAGTTACGACAGAAGAAACTAAGAAATGGAGAAGCCTTCAAGGTAAATTTAGTATATTTTAAAGACGCTTTACCTTTTCTAAATTTGTATTTATGTATTTGTTCAAAACCTTACTCTCCAACTCTTGTTTGTTTGTTTCAGGAGGAAGAACTGAAAGAAACCATAGAAAAAGCAAGAGAGATGGAGGAGAAGTACGGGCACATGCTTGATCTTGTGATCATCAATAGTGACACTGAACGTGCTTTCAGTCAACTTCTCTCTGAAATAAATAGTTTGGAGCGTGAGCCACAATGGGTCCCAACGGCTTGGGTGAAACAACTTTAATCAAGGTTGTAATTTCTTGAAACGAATCTTTCTCTCCATGCTGAAAATAATGAAATCTATTTATCTAATGCAATCTCGTTTTGCAGGTCTGGTGCAGGTCTGCTTCACAAGCAGTAAATAATCGTATTTATTGTGAGGATTTAATGTGCCACCCTTTCACATCAAGACTGTTTGTTGTTCTGTTTCCTTCCTAGGAACTTGTGATAAGGTTAACAGTACAATCTGGTGTTGTCAAGCTTGACATACTCGGTACACTGTTGACTCTCGTTATTGTTGAAAGTTAAAGCCAAGTTTTTTAAAGAAACGGACTTAAAACAATGGTGCCTAGCATCTTGTTTTGTTATTCGTCTTCCTTTTTAAGTGCTGTCAGTGCTGTAGTTTAGATTGGGGTGTGTGAGTAATCTCTGTTTCATTGTGAAGCAATATGTGAGAAACAAAATAGATGTATCGATTGGTGACTCTAGACAAAAGGGCGCCTTGGGTGAATGGGTACCATAGATCACTAATGTGGAGAAAATCAGACACAGAAACAGCTGAACAGAACTCATATTTGAATCCTGGGGATCTGCGCTTTTGTTCTAATACTTCCAGCCACACCCACCCATACAGCTAACACAACCTGTCTGGGCGCACCTTATCAATATCCTATTTTTCATTTTTTATTTTCTTGTTTTAGTGGGATAGGCTGTTTTCTATTGTTTGTAAAACTATTGAACTTTTATGAATTTAATATTGCTGCAGTGAATTTTAGACATTTTCACCCAACTTCACACACCCCTGACTGTAGAGTTTGAAAATCTGGAATGTTCATGTGCCTGTTTTTGAAACAACTTAATGCATTGTACCTTCATGTTATTCTGATTTTTCATTTTTATATACATGTGAACTATTTTCACACCTCATTTGTTCATTATATAAGACAATGACTTCTACCCTGTCCCTCTCCTCTGCATGTTATATTTGTTATTGATTTTATACATACAATTTTATATCCTCAGTTCATCTTTTCACTAATTAGAGTTTTTTCTTTTCCTTGTAAATCAATAGGAAATTCTGTTCTTTCTCCAAGTTTCTGGCTTAACTCTAGTGTATTCCCAAAATCTATTCTGGGAGTCTCTTACTGACTGTTTCCAATCCTAACTCTTCAAATATTAATGCTGAAATTAGTGCATATAGTTCCAAAATAACGACATTAGATAAGATTTAGCATAAAATAGCATGATTGCGACACACATTTGTGGGTTTGGTTAAATCACCAAACATCAACCTTTTGAATCACATCCGTCTAGTCTTTCATTTTCTGATATTCAATAAATCCTCTCACTAAATATCAATTAGTCTGAAATTTCTCTTGTGAATGAAGGTGGTAAACTAATACTCTTCTCTATATCCACTGTCAGGATTTCAAAGAAATGTCCTACCATACCAATTTTCTCCTGTTTTGCCATTAAATTGTTAACTTAAATTGTTACGCTTACTTTTGTTATAGTGTTTTAAATCTGTCTCGGCAGTGGTCTCCTCATCTGTTATAAAACAGATCTCGCAGTCAATCTGCCACTTTCCTCATTAAGCAATACATCACTTAAGATATCTGTTTTTATCTGAAATTTCTTATATAATAATTTATATAAACTTACAAAAGAAATATGAAAAATATATATGAATGTATACATAGTAAACCAGTTGTATATTTTAGATTTGTGTAAATGTATGTCCATTATTGTAACTTGTCGTATGAATTCCCTGTTATTGTATAGTTCTTAATGTCATGTTAGCTCTTTATCCATGGACAAACTAAGGTTTGTCTTATGCAAATATCTAGATAAATTGTACAGTTATTTTTTATTATAAATCTTCAATATATTAAATGTAAATATTACACTATAATTTGTACAAGGGTAACTCTTTATAACAGAAAATGCTCAAAATTTCAGCGTGATTGTGTGCAATGATTGCTTTCAATTTTGTGTTGCTACAAGATGGCATACTAGCTTCTACTAAACAGGAAGAAGCCAAGAGCAACACAGCTGTGTCATTACTGTCGTGATTCTTAGTAAATGATAAGAGTGTGTAATCAATACTTTTAGGTTCATTTCTAAAACCTATTCAGCATCACAAGCAATTTTTCTAAAAACTCAATTTTTTTGGTCAAACACATAAAATCTCTCCAGACTCCAAACTACACTAGAAAACTTGTATCACGCCTCAGAAGGGTCACTTCGCATCGGTGTCGACGGAGGAACATTGACTTCCCTGCCCCCATGCGGTAGGACAAACCGTCCCATTATGTCGCTGAAATTCCCAGTTTTATCGAAAACTAACAGACGACGCGATTTGAAGGGACACAAAACTATCCCCCTGCACTACATCAGCCATATTCGAGCAGAAACCTCAGCTTCGAAAAAGAAATCCAATAACTGCTAAGGCTAGCCAATTCTTTCATGCCGTACGAATCGAAATAAGTACTTCTTTATATTTGCAGTGAACCTTGTCAAAAGCCACGGTCCCCAAAAACGGTCGGTGCCGGTTACCGCTCCCCTCTGCTGAGATCCGGGTTAAAACGGCAATAACGGCCTCAGAACGACGCTTTTTAGCGGATTTCTATCAAACACGCTGGCGCTGGCTGGCGTCGAATGGGTTGCCTACCCATCAGACGTTGATTAAACAATTCACTTTTCATCGCGTAAAAAGCGAATTTCTCCATGACCAAGACTGATATCTTTCTTCTGGCGACTGAAACATGTTTTAAAGTGCGTAAAAAATATTCCCAAATTTCCAAAGGCTATAGCCTTTGCATTTTTAGGGATTTTGGTCCAAAATTATTTTTCCTCCAAATTGACGGGGTTTGTGCAGAGGGGCTCCAGTGCACCCAGAGACCAACCCCGGAGGGTGAAATCATCCGAAAACCGGCCAAAAAAAATTGTTAGGTCGACCGAGATTCGAACACTACAAAAGCGTCCCGACAGCCTAGTTGGTTTGGGACGGGGGACGGGTGTGCTAACCACTAGGCTGTAGGTTCGCACACCTCTTGGCGATGCGAATTGGGATCCCTATCTACCGGCCTGGACGAGCTCCGCGCGGCGCAGAAGACTTTTATTTTCCCTGTCACTTTTTTAGGGCCCAAAAAATGCAATCGAGGGGGTAAGCTATTTAACGCATCGTACGACTCGAAGGAAAACAGGTATTCTTCTTCTCTCCCAAGACCGTTGCTAAAAATAACAAAAAAAAAAAGAAAAAGAAAAAGAAAAATGTCTTCGGCGCTCGGGATCGAACCCGAGAGTTTCTGAGCAGGTGTCCGCTGCTCTAACCACCAGACCACAGACTTCTGCGGTCAGCAGCACTGCAGGCACCACATAGCTTCCGAAAATCTCTTGTTACCAGGAGCCGATTTCGAGGAGGTTACCTCCTCGCCTCTTCTGAACTCCGGGTTGAATACGGCTCGTTTCGCACGATTTTCTCTCAAACATGCAGGCGCGGGCTGGCGTCGAATGGGTTGCCTACCAATAAGGCGCCGATTGAACAATTCACTTTTCCTTGCGTAAAATGCGAATTTCTCCCAAACCAAGAACGGTATCGTGTCCGAGTCGACTCTGGTGCACCCCCAGACCAACCCCCGAGGGTGGAATCATCCGAAAATCATCGAAAAAAAACAACGATGATCGACCGAGATTCGAACACGACAAAAGCGTCCCGACAGCGTAGTTGGTTTGGGACGGGGGACGGGTATGCCAACCACTACGCTGTCGGTTCGCACACTTTTTGCCGATGCGAAAAGGATTCCGTATCTACCGTCCTGGACGAGCTCCGCGCGGCGCAGAAGACTTTTATTTTCCCTGTCACTTTTTTAGGGCCCAAAAAATGCAATCGAGGGGGTAAGCTATTTAACGCATCGTACGACTCGAAGGAAAACAGGTATTCTTCTTCTCTCCCAAGACCGTTGCCAAAAATAACAAAAAAAAAAAGAAAAAGAAAAAGAAAAATGTCTTCGGCGTTCGGGATCGAACCCGAGAGTTTCTGAGCAGGTGTCCGCTGCTCTAACGACCAGACCACAGACTTCTGCTGTCAGCAGCACTGCAGGCACCACATAGCTTCCGAAAATCTCTTGTTACCAGGAGCCGATTTCGAGGAGGTTACCTCCTCGCCTCTTCTGAACTCCGGGTTGAATACGGCTCGTTTCGCACGATTTTCTCTCAAACATGCAGGCGCGGGCTGGCGTCGAATGGGTTGCCTACCAATAAGGCGCCGATTGAACAATTCACTTTTCCTTGCGTAAAATGCGAATTTCTCCCAAACCAAGAACGGTATCGTGTCCGAGTCGACTCTAGTGCACCCCCAGACCAACCCCCGAGGGTGAAATCATCCGAAAATCATCGAAAAAAAAACGATGATCGACCGAGATTCGAACACGACAAAAGCGTCCCGACAGCGTAGTTGGTTTGGGACGGGGGACGGGTATGCTAACCACTACGCTGTCGGTTCGCACACTTCTTGCCGATGCGAAAAGGATTCCGTATCTACCGGCCTGGACGGGCCCGGCGCGCGCAGAAGAGTTTTCCTTTCCGAATAGGATTCCGAATTTCTCCCTAAGCAAGAACGGTATTGTGCTTCTGGCTACTGGTATATGTTTCGCAGTGACTCCAGAGGATTCCCTGTGAATTTCAGCGTGATCTGAGACTTTCGATTTTTGGTCAAATTTCCAAAGGCTATAGCCTTTGCATTTTTAGGGATTTTGGTCCAAAAATATTTTTTTTTTCCAAATTGACGGGGTTTGTGCAGAGGGGCTCCAGTGCACCCAGCGACCAACCCCGGAGGGTGAAATCATCCGAAAACCGGCCAAAAAAAATTGTTAGGTCGACCGAGATTCGAACACTACAAAAGCGTCCCGACAGCCTAGTTGGTTTGGGACGGGGGACGGGTGTGCTAACCACTAGGCTGTCGGTTCGCACACCTCTTGGCGATGCGAATTGGGATCCCTATCTACCGGCCTGGACGAGCTCCGCGCGGCGCAGAAGACTTTTATTTTCCCTGTCACTTTTTTAGGGCCCAAAAAATGCAATCGAGGGGGTAAGCTATTTAACGCATCGTACGACTCGAAGGAAAACAGGTATTCTTCTTCTCTCCCAAGACCGTTGCAGAAAAGAAAAAAAAATGTCTTCGGCGCTCGGGATCGAACCCGAGAGTTTCTGAGCAGGTGCCAGCTGCTCTAACCACTAGACCACAGACTTCTGCTGTCAGCAGCATTGTATGCACCACATAGCTTCCGAAAATCTCTTGTTACCAGGAGCCGATTTCGAGGAGGTTACCTCCTCGCCTCTTCTGAACTCCGGGTTGAATGCGGCTCGTTTCGCACGATTTTCTCTCAAACATGCAGGCGCGGGCTGGCGTCGAATGGGTTGCCTACCAATAAGGCGCCGATTGAACAATTCACTTTTCCTTGCGTAAAATGCGAATTTCTCCCAAACCAAGAACGGTATCGTGTCCGAGTCGACTCTAGTGCACCCCCAGACCAACCCCCGAGGGTGAAATCATCCGAAAATCATCGAAAAAAAAACGATGATCGACCGAGATTCGAACACGACAAAAGCGTCCCGACAGCGTAGTTGGTTTGGGACGGGGGACGGGTATGCTAACCACTACGCTGTCGGTTCGCACACTTCTTGCCGATGCGAAAAGGATTCCGTATCTACCGGCCTGGACGGGCCCGGCGCGCGCAGAAGAGTTTTCCTTTCCGAATAGGATTCCGAATTTCTCCCTAAGCAAGGACGGTATTGTGCTTCTGGCTACTGGTATATGTTTCGCAGTGCCTTCAGAGGATTCCCTGTGAATTTCAGCGTGATCTGAGACTTTCTATTTTTGGTCAAATTTCCAAAGGCTATAGCCTTTGCATTTTTAGGGATTTTGGTCCAAAAATATTTTTCCTCCAAATTAAAGGGGTTTAAGCAGAGGGGCTCCAGTGCACCCAGAGACCAACCCCGGAGGGTGAAATCATCCGAAAACCGGCCAAAAAAAAAAATTGTTAGGTCGACCGAGATTCGAACACGACAAAAGCGTCCCGACAGCGTAGTTGGTTTGGGACGGGGGACGGGAATGCTAACCACTACGCTGTCGGTTCGCACACTTCGTGCCGATGCGAAAAGGATTCCGTATCTACCGGCCTGGACGGGCCCGGCGCGCGCAGAAGAGTTTTCCTTTCCGAATAGGATTCCGAATTTCTCCCTAAGCAAGAACGGTATTGTGCTTCTGGCTACTGGTATATGTCTCGCAGTGCCTTCAGAGGATTCCCTGTGAATTTCAGCGTAATCTGAGACTTTCGATTTTTGGTCAAATTTCCAAAGGCTTTAGGCTTTGCATTTTTAAGGATTTTGGTCAAAAAAAGAATTTCCTCCAAATTGACGGGGTTTGTGCAGGGGAGCTCGAGTGCACCCAGAGACCGACCCCCGAGGGTAAAATCATCCCAAAAAATTTCAATCTTTGTTAAAAGCGAATTTCTCCTAAACTTAGTACAGTATCGTGTGTTTGGTTCTGGTGGCATCTGTGACTGGAGGATCTTTACCCGAGTGTCCTTGTGCGAAACGAGGGTTTGAAGTGAATTCGAACGCGGCTTGAGATATTTGTTGGATTGTTTTGCCACTGTGCAGAAATCGACGAGACTGGAAAATTTGGGCGCCAATGTCTTAAGTTGTTTTAGAAGTTACTACACAAGAGTTTAGTTTTAGATATCATTTATCATCAAAAGCAAAGATAGGCCTACTTAGTAAAATTTTCATACCAAGACCAATGACATTCAAATACATGATTTGGAGATCTCTGATTAAATGGATCACCATTTTGGTTTACTTTAAAATAAAATAATCATTTTTACAATGCCAAACCTTTGTACAAGCACTTAACTAGAAACAAAACAACATTTTAAACGTGTAACTCAATAAGTATTTATAAGGACGTAACAGCAAACTTGTGACAAAAGACTTGATGAACAAAACAACACAATTTGAGTACACATTGTTACGTATTAAAATATTAAAAAGTAACATAAACAGTTTGGTTGGACTTTTGCATTCATATTTTATCTTCATATTTTCAATTTCACCATGTCATGGCTGTGCCCGCGGCAAATTTTATAAATGTAAGGTTTTTTTTTTTTTAATATTTTGTAAATTCAAAACAGAATTATCACAAAGCATGTATGCACAAACATAGAAATAACTGACCACATGCCATTTCTCTGAAATTTATGCTTTACAAGTAAAAAGGAAAACAAAGTTCACAAATTTTGATTCAAATTTGACTTGATTGTTAAATGAAAAGTTATATGATTTAATATATATAACTGCTTTTTGTAAAGCAAATTACAGGGAAACAAAGCACAAAAGGTTTGTTGTTTTGAAAAGATGCAAGAGAGCTAAGAGAATTAAACAAAATGTTTTGTGAGAGAGAAGACAGGATCAGGAAAGGGAATATCTTCAGAGAATGGCTAAAGAGATCTTCAATTGCACAATGTAAAGTCATATGTAAAGATGAGATTTGAATGTGCTTCATAACTTAAATAACCCGGTTTTACAACAAATATCAATATAACATTAACATTTAAAAATAACATTGCAATTATTTTATTACAGATTCAAAAGTCTACAGTCATGTAAGATTTCTAATACCAGAGAATAACTATAAAAATGTACAGCTCCTGATATAAAGTACTGATAGCGCAGAAAGTCAGCAGAAGTCTAGAACAGGAAGGCGTTTTAAAAAAATCGACGCACTGCCGGACAGATGGAAGAGTAGAGAGCATGCTCTATTATTGCCTTTGTAATAAAGAACATCTATTACTTCTAGATAGGTATTCACATAAATTCATAGCCAATAATTCACAGAACAAGCAGGACATCTGCTCATTATAACTACTCATTGTTACAAGATACCGAGACACCTAAACATAAAAAATACACAAAATTGCATATTTTACAATCACAATATGTATTTATTATCAATAGTAATCAATTAAATTGAAACAAACTTTCTAAAATTACATAATATCACAGATCGCGGTTACCAAAATAAATTACTGTTGCGCAAGAGGTGAGTGACGGTTCCAGAGTCCGTTCAGTCTCACACGGATAGTCAACAGAATGTAGTCCATAAAGTACCAAACAAAATGGTTAGTGTAGTAAGTCGTCCGGCAACCTCAACCAAGATTTACATTACAATTCATTATCCAATAGAGAAAAATTTAGTAATCCTTCAAATCAAAGACAAAGCCCTTGGGCAATCTTTGAAGCCAAAGTAGATGCTGCCGGACAACTATCACAGGACATTACGACACTGCAACCATTTTGGCATTTCTCTACGGTCGCGTCTCGCGATGACTGCTTTGCAAAATAAATACATCAAGAACACATTAATAATGATTATAACTATAATAATAATAACAAAGTTTTTTTTTTGTTTATTTAAAAAGGGAACATTTCATAAACTGAGGTAATCTGATCATTTTTGGTCTGGTGGGCGGCTTGCGACGCGCAGCACATCACTTTTTCTGAACCGACCCGGAGCCACGGCGGTCCGGGGAAGGAGCATCACGTCATCAAGCACATACTCGCTCTCTCTCTCTCAACTCTCTCTCTCTCTCTATCACACTCACACACACACACACACACACACACATAAGCACACTCACACACGCACGCACGCACTTAGCATTTACACACGCGTCTCCACGCACGCGGGGGCGTCAAGGGGGACGACTGGGACTCGGAGAGGGCGCCGGGCTGCGCCGCGCCGCGCAGGCCGCGGGGCGGGGCCCCTAGGACCAGGACGGCGCCAGCTCCGGCTCCACAGCCTCCACCTTGGGGGCGTGCCACTATTGGGCCTTGTCCTTGAGCCCCGCGAGCAGGTGCTCGCCCACCATGGGCTGGTGCGCGTAGTTCCGGATTTGGTGCAGAGAGATGAGCTGGTTGGGGAAGGCGGTGCCGCCCTGCTGGCCGCCCAGCCCCGCGCCCATGCCCGCGCCGCCCATCTTGCTGGTGGGGAAGGACAGCGAGTCGTAGGGGATGTAGGCGGGCCGGGCCGCGGCGGGGGGCATGCCCAGCTGGTGGGGGTTGAGGTGTACGCCGCCGAGGTGGTGGTGCGGCGGGAGCGCCCCCATGGACTGGATGGGCGTGAAGGCCGACGTGGAGGACGGCGTCGACGTCTTGATGCCCAGGTGCTCGTAGCCGTTAGGCGCCGAGGACGGCGACGACACGATCACTTGCTGGGGCGCTGGGGTGGGAGATGAGCCCGGGTTGCTGTGCTGCTGCTGTTGCTGTTGCTGCTGCTGCTGTTGCTGCTGATGCTGGTGCTGCTGCTGCTGTTGCGACCGGATCACCACCAGGTCCTCGCCGCTCTCCCCCGAGGCCGCGCCACCGCTGCTCGTCTGCTGGGAGGGCGGCGCGCCCACCGGCGTCCCGTTCATATGCCGGTGGTGCTCCATGAGGGCGCGGTGGTGCGAGCCCACCATGTGGTGCTCCCCGAGCATGCCGTTGTGCTGCTGTTGTTGCTGCTGCTGCTGCTGCAGGCACGCCTCCATCCGCTCGTGCTGGCTGATGGCGTCCACGAGGGAGTTGGCCGTGTCGGGCGACACCTTGGGCCAGTACGCGTGTTGGGGCTGCGGGTGCTGCGGCTCGGGGAGGTTGTTGTTGTTCTGGACGTGCGGGTGGCCGCCGGGCCCCGGGGTGTGGGGGTGGCCCGGGTGCTGGCTGACCTGGCCGGGTCCCCCGGGCCCGCCGGGCCCGCCGGGGCCCTGGCCCGCGTGCATGTTGTGCAGCGCGTTGCGGCCCAGGCCCACGATGGGCGGCCGCTTGTCCGTCCGCTCGGCGTGCTTCTGCATGTGCTTGTTGAGGTACGTCTCCTGCGTGTACGACTTGCCGCAGTACTGGCAGATGTGCGTCTTGAGGTGCTTGGACTCCTTGTGCTTGGGGATGTGCTCCAGCAGCGAGGGCTCGTCGACGAAGCACTTGTAGCACGAGTTGCACTTGTAGGGCTTGTCGGTCTGGTGGCAGCGCGAGTGCGACTGCAGGTTGGAGAGCTGCGAGAAGGCCTTGTTGCAGCCCGGGTGCCGGCACTTGTACGGCTTGTCGCCCGTGTGCGTCCTGATGTGCTGCTGCAGGTGCGACAGCTGGGTGAACTTGCGCTGGCAGATCTCGCAGCGGTACGGCTTGATGCCGAGGTGGATCCGCGTGTGCTGCGACAGGTAGCTCGAGTTGGCGAACGTCTTGGAGCACTGCGAGCACTTGTACGGCTTGGCCTCCCGCATGTGCAGCTGCGTGTGCATCTGCAGGTCCGCCTTGGACCCGAAAATCTGCAACAAGATTGAGAAGCGCACCGTCAGCAGTCAGCGTCAGCAGAGGACGAACGCGCGAAGAAGAGGAGGGTGTTCTCATGGTGTTCTCCTCCTCATCCCGCCTCTCCCTACCCTCCCGAGGGCCGCGCACGTTGGGCTGCCTACAGGCCAGGCGCCTCAGGCACGTTGGGTTGCCTACCTCGGCGGCGCTCGCCCCGAGACAGTCAGCCGCGCCGACCGGACGGGACGGGGCGGCCGCGTGACGCGGGGGTCATAGGCTCCGTAGGGTCTACGGCCTGCGGCTGCGGGCGTGTCAGCGTCTATCTCTCTCGCCGCTGCCGCTCCAATTTAACTAAACAGACGGATCAGATCACTCACCTCAGGGTTGCCGTGGTCGACCGCGTGCCACCCGAGACCGTCCCGGCCCTTGTTGATGCCGCCTCGCTTCCGACCTCGGCCCTGAAAACACACAAAAACAAAAACGGCGTTCTTATCAATCTGGTCATTGGCCTGCCTCCGCATCAGGCTGCGGCCCGCGGCCCGCGGCCCGCGGCGCGCCGGCCAGGTCAGGGCGGGGTGGGGTGGGGTGGGGTGGGGCGGGGCGGGGCGCGGGGCGCGGGGTGCAGCACAGGGCGAGTCCCGGCGCACCGCCCGCGCTCATCAGCACCTCGGGGAGGGGCGGGGCGGGCAGCAGAGTGATCCCGAACATCGTTTGGCAGTGTCCTATCTCGCTCGCTCCTTATGGCCGTGCCACGTAAGTGCGACGAGGACAGAGAGACGAAACCATTTTGCGGAGGCAGTTAGCACAGGGGGCACAGGGCGAGTCCCCGCCCACGCGCCCAGCTGCTGCTCCTGCCGACCGATTCCGCTGCCGGCACTAGTCACTGTCTCTCTCGCTCTCAAGGAGGCAACCGAGGGGAGCGAGAATGCTGTCTCTCTCACACTCGAGGAGAGCGCCGACGAGTGCCGGCAGCGTGGAATCGCTCGGCTCCTCACAACTCACCGGCACACCACCTCATCGCCGGACTCACAACACTCCCGACACAGTGATTGATTCACAACTAGAGCGACTCCCACCCCACCACCTGTCCCTGGCCCCATGTCTGCCTCAGGATATCGAGTTTGCAAAGCGCTCCACAAAAAGCCGGCCAACTAATCCCCTTGAGCCGGGTAGGGCGGTAGGGCAGCGCGGGGCGGGGCGGGGCGGCGTAGGTCCCACCCAGCCCCGCAGGCCCCGCAGCGGCGGTCGTCGCCGCCAACAGGTCGGTCGGACGGTCATCGGCGGAAGTGCATCCACCTCCTGCGACATGCTGCTCTGACAGATTAGGAGCTTCTGTCAATCAGCAGCCGTGGAAGTTGCATGCGTATGAGTGTGTGTTAGTGTGTGTGTGTGTGTGACTTAAAGATGCTACTGTGTACTTTGTTGCGCCGGTTCGTCCTCTACTAGCACCATGACAACCCCGCCTCTCCCCCAACGCATTTCTCTTTCTCTTTACACATACACACAAACACACACGGGGTTCGCCAGAGCAGCCAGAGATGACCGTCGTGACCATTCCTGTCGGTCGCACACTGCTCGCTCGTCTTGCTAAAAGACGACCCGGCCCGGCGGCAGGAGACTGATTCCGAGGGGATAACTCATACAAAATGTGTACAATGATTTTTCTTGCCTTTTTATATTTTTGATTTTTTTCTTTTGATTTTTCAAAGAAAATATCTGTCTTTTGGTAAATTTTGATCTTTTACCCCAATTTCTCAATTTTTATCTACTTCATTTCGGTTTATTGTAATTTTATCTCGATTTGCCGGATTTTTCTGTATCCTTTTCTCTTGACTTTTTTTTTCCTTTTTTTTTAATTACGTGATTTTTTGGGTCCGTACCATGATTTTTCGAAGTGACTCCCCTTCGGCTGATTCCGCACATCGGTCAGTGGGAAGTACTATAGACGCGGTCCTCTCTCTCTCCCACCCAATTTCAGTGTCTCATGAGTGCGACAAGGACGGAGGGGCGAAAGTCCAATGCGGAATCAGTCTTACATAGGCGCGCAGAGTGCCAGAAAAAGAGGAAGCAGCGACAGGACAGCTGAGGACCCGCGCGTAGAGATTACAGCAGCAGCAGGACAGAATACGGGGGAGGTGCGCAGGGCGGCGGTGGCGGGGGTCAAGAAAAGAAAAAAAATAAAAGCCGCCAGCAGGCTGATTCCGAGGATCGCTCTCGTCCCTTCGTCCCTGTCGCACCTATGACGGTGCCTTGTGTCGAGGGTGGCGGGGCCTCATAAGTGCGACAAGGACGGAGGCAAGAGAGCAATCTTCTGAATCAGACGGCAGCCGCTTGGCAACGTATCGAGAGCGACTGAGTCATGACGCGGCATGGCGCACCTCACCTCAGCTCACCTCGGCGCGCACGTGTGCCCGTGTCCCCCCGTGGCGTGCCGCACCGCATCGCACCGCTTCGCACCGCCCATAGCATCCGGCTAGACTGGGAGTCAGATAAGGGACCGCCGCCGCCGCCGCGCGCCGCCGCGACCTCTGACCGCCCAGCCCAGGGCGCTAGAAGGCGACGATATAGAGAGAGAGAGATAGATGGACTAGACAGCAGGCTGATAGAGAGACAAGACAAGGCATCACTTATCCTAGGAGCGAGAATGGCCACGGGCATGCCACGCCATACACCACACCACTCGCAGCGCGACGAGCACATCGCTTTTCGTAATAAATGATTTCTTTCCTGTCGCTTTTTTTTTTTTTTTTGACGGAGCTGCAGCGGGAGTGGCCGAGGGCGTGGCGTGGCGCGGCGCTCGCGGTTCGCACGGCGCGGCGTCGGCGCGGTGGCATATGTGGCGAGCGACACGACGGTGGTAGCGTCGACGTTGGCGTCGGGCGGCTCCGCGGACGATGATGCGGTTTCGTTATCGCGGGACAAACGCGCCCTCCCCTCCTCCTCGCCCGCGCGCCTCTCACGCAAAAGACCCCCCATAATGACGGCTCCGGTCCGGACCATATCTGCTGACCGTGCGAAGAAGGGTCTGGACCACGCAGCAGAGGTTGCCGCGAGTGGATACTACTTCTTCCCTGAGGCCACGCGGGGCTGTTCGGGGCGGGGCGGCGGGGTTCACCAGAGGTCACCTACACGTCCGCGCCGTGCGTGCGAAATTCTCGCCGCGCACCAAAGAGGGGAGCGTCTTCCTTCCTGGACCGGCGCGGCGCGGTGCGGCGCAGGGGGGGAGGCGACTCGCTGCTCTGCTGGGGGTTGCACAACCCCATTGCGTCACCGCCGCTCCTCGCCGGCCAGAGGAGGGGACCTCCGCCACCACCGGGGACACCCGGAGTATGTACAGGCCCCGTCCGGTCCGGCACCAGGCGGCACCCCCGCGGCCCGCGGCCCCCACGCCTCACCCTTGCGATCCGCGCGCTAAAAAACACAGCGGGAGCCCTTTTGTTTTTAATCCACTCCGACAACATTGTTTCAAATGCTCTCCAAGCCGTCGGCTGCGCGCCGCCCACCGCACCACGACCGCCAATATGACCTTCGGAATGCGGCCCGGCAACAGACCCATGAATGTCTTCTTATAAGGTCTCCGAGCCCGCGCGCCCTAGCTGCCGGGCCACGCACGCTGGAGACCGCTGGCCGAGGGGAAAACTCTGAATTTTTGGTCTACATATTTTCGAAAATTTTTGCTAATTTTTGCAATTTTTTTTTTAATTTCTGTAAATTTTTCTGATTTTTGGAGGAAATCTTTTTTGAAATATCTGTAACTTTTTCAGATTATTTTTAGAATTTTTTTTTCAATGTTATCTTGAATTCCACCCATTCTTTATGGTAAATTTTCGAGATTTTATTTTTGAGTTTTACCGATTTTTTTCTGAATTTTTCTGAATTCATCAGAATAACGAAGTGTGCAAAAATTTCTGACTTGTTTCCTGGTGGCGCGAGAAACATATCCACCAACGCCAGAAAGCAGCAGGGTGGGCACAAGCGGCGCTAAAGACATCCCGCGCGCCCGCGCAGACAGGTGAGGCGGGGTGGTCAGTGTCGCGCGAGAGGCCAACATGCGATTGTGACTGCGCCAGAAAGAATGAATGGGAAAAAGAACGAAACCCGGCTCCTCAGGGCGCGCGCGGGCGCGTGCGGGTTAACGAGCTCCTCGACTAGCAGGGCACGGCGGTGGCGGCGGCAGATCTATAATAACAATAAAATCAATCCATACGGACGAGTCTACCCGGGCTGGGCGGGGCGGGGCGGGGCGGCGCGTGTCGACCCTCCCCCTAACCCTTTGAGGTATTGTAGTCCCGGCGATAGCACGCCGCCGCCGCCGCACCGCGCTGTGCGCACCCCCGGCCGCCCCGCCCCGCCCCGCCCCGCCCGGCGCTCCGCCTCACCTGGGAGTGGCGCGGCGTGGCCGCTACCTGACGAAACATAAAGAAGCGCGTACTCCTCCTCCTCCTCCTCCCACTCGGTGAGCGCGATGAAGAAAAGAGAGATGTCCTGACAAGGCAATGACACGGGTCTTGGGGGTCCTGGGCTGCTCGGCCCGGCACCGCCGCCGCCCCCCGCCGCGACCTCGCGTCGCGTGTTTTGGGATCAACGCTGGCATTGCAGCACGGCGTCATCGTGCACTGACAAAACCAAGTCATTCGCTCGTAGGTGAGTGAATCTCGATTTGTACACTTTTCTTATGAAAACTGTGACATGCTCGGGAAAGTGACTCTATACAGGCCTAAGAGCGAATGGAAATTCACGCGCCTAAAGTCGTCCCAGCATTACTTTAGGCTTCGGATGCCATAAGAGAGCGTGCTTCGGGCTGGGACCCGAAGCCTAAAGTAATGCTGGGACGACTACACAGGGTTTTCAGCGTGGCGCGGGCGGGCGGCGGGCAGAGCTAGAGATCTGCCCCTCGGGGTCGGTCGAATGGGAGAGGGAGGGGTCGGGTCCGCAAATACGCGTCGATTAATCCGATTGGCTGGCAGCGTCGCGCTTCCTACATGCACCGGCCAATGGACGCGGGAGGGGCGGCGGGGGCACTGAGCGAGCGGGCGCGCGCGGGCGGAGGGAAGGGGAGACGGGGCCGCGGGGAGCGACCAGGTAGCGCAGAGCGGCAGTAGCACTGCACTGCGAGCAGAAACGGCTCGGCTCGGCCCGGCCCGGCCCGGCAGAGCTCTTATGATTGACCACCGACCCTGAAATCGGAGCAGACAATGGCCCCATCTCTGATAGCGCCCTCCGTTTATTGACAGCAGCTACCTCAGCGCACCCCTCCTCGTGAGCGAGTGTGTGTGAGTGTGTACGTATGTCAAACACACTGGAGGAGAGGGGTGGTGGTAAGTGGGGGGAGAAAGATGATTCGATGCTGCTTGTCCCGAAAATCTCCAAAAAAGCTTGTGAACGCCGAACGTCGAGCCGACACCAAAGAGTCGTCGCTTCGTGCGGGCCTGACTGCAGGCGTGGAATGTGATAGAGAATGTGCCTGGAGCCAGGGCCTGGAGCCGGGCCTGCCGACTTGTTCCGAAGAGCCCTCACCTCGCTCTGTCTCTCTCGCACCTGTACGGTGCAGCCCATGAGTGCGAGAGAGACAGGGTGAGGAGAGCGCTCTTCGGAATAAGTCGGCCGGAGCCCGTACCGATGAGGTGACGCCGGGAGCGGGCGGAGCGGAGCCCAAATGACACGGTGCCGAGAGGGGCCGGGTCGCGGCGCCCAATTGCGGGCCGTGAGCGCCGCCGCCGCGAGAGAGGATTTTTCGTGGCCCGCATCACGAACTACGCGTACTATAGAAGAGGTTTTGGTATCCTGATACAGCAAGCACCTCGTGGGCGGCCGTTTGCGTGGGGGAGCATGCTAATAGCGGGCAGCAGCAGCAGGCAGCAGCGCGAAAAGGATTTGAATTGTGCAGAGAGAAGTCAGCTCCAGCAAAGGGGGATGCAGATAAAGAGAGAGAGAGAGAGAGAGAGAGAGAGAGAGAGAGAGAGAGAGAGAGAGAGAGAGAGAGAGAGAGAGAGCAGAAAGTGCGGCTCATGTGGGCGTGTTGCTCTGTGCCGGCGGCCCTCATGACGACACACGAGGACGACAGGACGACGGACGACGGCGCGGCGGCGGCGGCAGTCGGGCGACAAGTTCGCGTCAAGCGTGGAGGGCGCGCGGGGTGCGGCGGGGTGGGGCGGGGCGGGGCGCGGCTTCAAGCGGCAGCAACTTATTTCATGGCCCAGAGGTGCGCCTGCCTCCTGCCTCCCCTCCCCTTCCCTTAATGAATGCGACAAAAAGACAATTAAACGCGCCGTGCCGTCTGTCCGACCGTCCGTCCGACCGGCTGCATGCTGTACGCGCGCGGTGCGAGGTGCGGAGCGGTGCCGCCGCGAGTACAAGCAAAGCACGCTCCTGGAGGCAGAGGCAGAGGCAGGGCGAACAACAAGCACTCTCTGGAGAAGCACCGCGCCGGAGGCCAGCCACTCCAGAGAGAGAGACAAGTGCTTCTGCTGCTGATGATGATGATTACTCGATCAGCACACGCACTGCACTCTCACACCACCAGTAGTACATATAGTAATTAGTCAGCGCGTTTTCATTCGCAAAAATTGAAATCATCTTCGAGCATTTTGGGACAATCACAACATCGCACACTGGGCCGACTCTTCCCCCCCCCCTCCTCTCTCTCTTTCTCTCTCACACACACTTTCTCACAACTCCTGGACATTTGAGCGTCCGCGCGGGATGAATGTCACATGCCCTTTTGCTCCCACAACGGCAGCAGCCAGTTCCGGCCCGCTGGCGTGACGCCGCCGCCGCGGCTTCCGGTGGTGCTTCACGTATCTGCTCTTCGCCACCGTGCTGCTGCCTCTGCTGCTGCTGCCGCCGCGAGGAACGTCGCCGCGACGTCAACGGGCGGCGCGGCGACCTGCGCGGCCGGAGCTGCAGCAGCAGAGGCAGCATGATGCTACTCTGCCGACTGATGGCTTTATCGTACTTCCGTCCTTGTCGCACCTAAGGCGGTGCCCCATGTTGGGGATGGCTGGGCCCCATGAGTGCGACAAGGATGGAGGTACGAGCGAGAGGGGGGGGGGGGGGGCACTTCGAAAAATCATTGTACAACCCCCAAAAAATCATTTAAAAAATCAAAAAAAAAAAATCAAAAAAAAATATATAAAAAAATCAAAATAAAATCAAGTAGAAAGTTGCATAAAAATCCGAAAAATCGAGAAAAAATGAACCCAAAACTCAGAAAAATGGGAACAAAACAAGAAAAAACACATTTTTTTAAAAAAAGTTACATATTATTTCTTTTTTATCTCGGGAAAAATCAAAAGAAAAATCAAAATAAAAAATCAAAAAAATCAAAAAAAATCATTGTACAAGTTTTATGTGAGTGATTCCCCCCCTCGGGTACGAGTGCTATCTTCGGAAATCAGACGGCTGACCAAACGATCTAGCCATTTACCAAAACAGAAAAAGAAGCGAAAATAGTGGCAAAAAGGCCGTGTTACACTACTCCGCTTGACGCGGCACGCGTTTGCTCTGTGACACGGTCCGGCCCGTCACGGCCTGCTGGAGCTGGAGCTGGAGCTGGAGCCGGAGCCGGAGCCGGGGCCGCGGGGCGCGCGCGCGGTTGTCACCGGCCGACACCCGCCCACTCACCCACACCTCTACTCGCCAGCTTCCTGGACGCATCGCGCCGCGCACAGCACAGCTCAGTGTGCCGCATCATGTGTTATGACACACCGGGCCGGACTGGACCTGGGGGGTATAATGCGGCGTGTAACTCATGGCGCATAGCAGCAGCTGCTGCCGCCGCGCGCCAAGTCTGTGAGGGGCGTATACGTTGCGGCGCTGACTTTTAGTTTTTTTTTATTTTAAAGTGTATTAAGAGGAGGGAAGTAAAGGGAGACCGTGAAATTAGCGCATGCGGTTCGGCCCGACTCTAACCCGGCGCCTGGCGTCGGCACCAGCCGTCTGATCCAGAAGATGGCTCTTCTCGTGCCTATGTCCTTGTCGCACCAATGTCGGTGCCCCACGATGGAGATGGCAGGGCCCCATCAGTGCGACAAGGACGGAGAGACGAGAGCGATGTTCGGAATCAAACGGCAGCCAGGGAGCGACAGACAAGTTAACGTTACAGCGCACGACGACGACGGTACGACGAAGCGATTTTCGCTCATCGGGGTCGGTCTCTCTCTCTCTCTCACTCTCTCTCTCTCTCTCTCTCTCTCTCTCTCTCTCTCTCTCTCTCTCTCTCTCTCTCTCTCTCTCTCTCTCTCTCTCTCTCTCTCTCTCTCTCTCTCTCTCTCTCTCCCACACCAACGCCACGCCCGCGACCCCCGTGCGCGTCAACGCATCGCCCCGCCCTGCACCCTATGCGACTAGCCGCTCGGCCCGGCCCAGCAGCAGCAGCACCGGGGGGAGGCCGAGCAGACCGTCAGGCACGAATGCCAGTGGACGCCACCGTGTCCACACAATAAAACGAGGAAAAAACGCCGCGCCACCCCGAACTATTATCACACACACACACACACACACACACACACACACACACACACACACATACATAGACGCGCACACACACACACGCGCGCGCACTGGGAGGATGGGGAGCGTGGCGGGGCGGGGCGCAGCGGCGGGCGGGGCGGACCGGGGGGGAATAAAAGATAGAAAAAACGCGTGGCGCGACCATCGAGCAGCAGCGACAGCAGCAGCAGCATCAGCAGCATTAGCAGCAAGCTGCATTGGTCCAGTCGATCACGCTCGCCTGGGCGGCCCGGCCCGGGGCGGGGCGGGGCCCACACCCCTGGCCCGGCTAGCACCCCGCCCCGCCCCGCCCCGCCCCGCCCCGCCCCGCCCCACCCGGGGGAGGATACGAGGACGGCAGTGGCGACGCCCGGACCCGACCCGACTCGACGCGGTCAAAACGCGGCACGACAAAATTTACGGCCCGCGCGTTTCCTTTGGCGGTGGCGGAAAAAAAGAAAAGAGACGAGCCGGGGGAAACAACACTCTATCACAAGATTTAGTCCATCGGCTGAATCGACTGCTCAAGTTCATCATCGTCGCACCTAGATGTATGTGAACATACAAAGTCGAGTCATTAAGAAGTGTGAAACACCTTCGGCGAGGGAAAGGAAACAAAACTTTTCGTAGCAACTTTTTTGAAGCTGCTGTGCAGTGACACGAACGCGCTGTCGTCTGCGCTCCCGATCTGTAAGGGCGCAGTTGCATCCTCTTTCCGCCTTGCAGACGCCCCGCCCCGCCCCTTGCGATTCGAGACGGTACAGGCACAGGCCGCGGGCACGCGGGCGGGGCGGCTGGCGGGAGAGGAGACGGCCCGGTCCCGATCCTTTCCTCACCGTCCCCTTTCAGACGGTACACGGTACAAATCAGCCGCATGTACCGGGTCAGACTACCCTGGCCCGCCTGCCTGCCCCTCGCCGTCGTCGGGCGCCTGCCTTCCTTGCCCCTTTCAGTGGGCAGGGCAGACCCCCGGAACACCGTGACGTGCTGTCTGTTACAGGGAACACATCGAGGGGGGAACAATTCTGGATTTTTTGTACACCTCGTAATAAAGCAAAATTCAGAGAAATTCCGTAAAAATTGCAAAAAAAAATTACAAAAAAAAAATCAGACAATTTTGGGAAATTAAGAAAACAAGGAAAGAAATGAAAATTAAAAATTCAAACAAATTTACAAAATTTAACACCAAAATTCAGAGGTGTTCCCCCCTCGCATGCTGGACGCGCGCGGTACAGGGCACTTAAAACGCCTCCGCTATAAAAGCAGCAGCAGCGACAGGAGAGAGGCCTGGCCCTGGCGAGCCACTTTAGAGGGTCGTGCAGGCAGGGCGCGAGGTTTGATTCCAGTGTCGAGTTTCCCTCTCCACAGCCGCGCCGCTGTCCGCCGCGCCGCGCGCGCTCTCCCTGTGTAAATACGCCGGGCCGGGGGTGGGTCGGTAGCGCCGCGCCCCGCCGCGCCCCGAGAGCTGCGGAGGTAAAAAGGGAGGCTGGGTGGCGCGGCGCGGCGCGGCGCGGCGGGGAGTAGACGGCCCTACGCGGACAGCCGCGGCGCCAGCGGGGGTGCGGGGTGGGGGACGCGGGACGGGCATGTTAAAGATTTTTTTTCACTGGCAGCGGCGGTGGCTGTGGTGGAGGCGGCGGCAGCGGCGGCGCGCCCGGGCACGGCCTTCAGTTCGCGTCCCTGCCGGCAGGGCGCGCCGGGGGTAGCGATCCTTGACTGCGAGCGACACCCGTCCTCCTGCTTCCTGGGCTGCGCGCCGTCGTAAGCGCAAAGCGCGAGGCCGGATGAGGCCGCCGCCGCAGGCCTGGAGTAGAATTAGGCGAACGTACCACATGCGGCGGCGTTTAAAGTACGCACCTACGTACTTGGATTGATACGGATCAGGCCGAGCCTGCAACATGGCGAACGACGTCGGGTTCACGGACGGACGGACCGAGCACCGCGCCGTCGCCTCATCAGAATGCTCCAAGTCGCCCCCCGCCCCGGCCCGATCCCCACCTCTATCGTAGGTCGCCGTGGGGGGTGGCGGCGGCGGCTGCCGAGGCGGAGGCGCGGGTGGGGGGCGCCGGGACGCCCCCTCAGACCTCCTTCATTCATGGGCGCCCGCGCGCCCGCGCCCAGCGTGCTTGGGGGCGGCAGGGACGGACGGGGTGGGGGCGAGAGCGAGCAACACAGCCCCGACGCCACCTCGTGTACCCGTCGCCCCGCGCCGCCCCCCGCGCCGCCCCCACCGCCCCCGCGGCGCCCCCGCGCGTGTTTCTCTATGTTCGCGCGAAGACGCGCGATAGTCCTTCTGGGGAGTACGGCCACCAGAACTCTTGAGAAGCTTGTCCCGAAACCATCGCACGGTGGCAACTGCGTATAGTCACACTCCCTCGTCTCCCTTCCCCTCTCTCTTCCTCCCCCTTCTGTCCCTCCCCCTCCCCCCCTCTCTCTCTCTGTCTACGCCCGCCGCATGGGCCGAACCTAAAACAAGCGATGACATCTCGATCACGGCAGCGGCCGCAGCCTCCGTGACGAAGTCAGATAGCGCGGGACAGATGCCAACGTCCCTGCGGCTTACAATGTCGGTCCTGCGCGGATCACAGGGGCCACGCAACACATGCCACTACATTTTGGGGCCGGCGAAGCGCGGCGCCGGCCGGATAACGAGGATCAAACGATACCCGTAAACACGGGATGCGTGTGCACAGGGTAATGAAATATAAAAAAAAGAACAAAAATACAATAACATTTTTTTAAAGTCGGAGCGTGCATTATGATCATGATGACACGATACACTCCGCGCGCGGACGCTAGCTGGGCCCACAGAGATACGCGAGAAAGCTCTTTCCCCATTTCTTTCAATTCCCTTTTTTATTTTTTATTTTCTTCCCTTTTTGTGATTGGAACGCTGTGACGCAGCCGCCGCGTCGCTGTTGCAGCGCGCACCGCGCCGCCGGCCGGCCCCGGCCCCGGCCCGCTCAAGCGAAAATCAAAGAGATTAGACAAGAAATTCGTTGGGCACAGCTGGAGGCGGACAGGAGGCTGGGCCGGGCCGCCATGTACCCACCCTGTTCACCGGAGGAGGCTGACGCTGGCGGGGCGGGCGGGGGCTGCCGAGCCGAGCATAGAGAAAAGACCCCACGAAGAGAGGGTTCGAAATCGCTATTGGCGCTATTGTTTAAACTCGACCGCGGCCCGAATAAAGGGGTGGGGGGAGCAGGCCGGCGAGGGCCGTGCGCCGTACCGCGGCGGGCGCCCCCCTCAACCCTGCGCCTTGCAATAAGTAACTTACTACCTCGAGCAACACGTGTCGACGAACACTTGAGATTATAGCCCCTCGGTCTCCGGGCAAAGGGGTACGTTACTTATTCTCTTTTCGAATCATCATCATCTGCGCCGTTAGTCTGCTGCCACCGACGGCAGCGGCCACACTGGAAACACTAGTGTGCGAATGTCGTACACTTGGATGTGTACGAATGCCCATTCGCACTCTAGAAGGCGTAAAGGTGTGAATTTTCCTTACAAATTCACAAACTTTGGCCTCCAAGTGCACAAATAGGCATTCGCACAACTAAAAGTGTGTGACATTCACACTTCCAGTGCAACATACGTTACAGCAACTGCATCAGCCCGCGTGACAGCACGCGCTGCGACTCAGAAGCAGCAGCGGTTTCAAGCAAATCGACAAGTAGAGGCCGTCGAACAGAGAGAGACGTCCTCGTCGACACGACAGCGTCGGTGCCCCACCTATCCCGACCAGCCCCAGCGGGGCGACAGACATTGTTGTGACGGTGGAGCAGCAGTAAGGCCGAACGCCGAACACACACACACACACTCACATGCACACACAACAGTGTCGCGGGACTGCCTACTCAAGGGGCCACGGGCGGCTTGCGGCTGGAACAAGTAGGCAAGTCCACTCGGTGGTCTCTCACACAAACACAAAGTCGATGTCCACGTTGTTGGGGTCGGTCACGGTCGGGGGACGCCTTGACGCCGTCTGTTTTACCTTCTGAGGGGGCGGTAGAGGCTCCACTTCGCCCATGGGGGTGGGCGGGGTGGACGGCGTGCTGGAGTAGCAGCTCTTGATGTCGTCGTGCTCCATGGCGGCCTGAGGGTGGCCGTTGTGGTGGCCGTACTCCTGCTTGAACTCGGTCTGGTGCGGGCCGCCCTGGGGTCCGCCCGGCGGGCAGTCGGCCACCGACCCGCCCAGCGGCGAGTGCTGGAAGTCCAGGGCGCCCCGGCCGCCGCCGCCCCGGCTGTACTCGATGGCGCTGGCTTCCATCGCAGCGGGGAACGCGAGCCTGAGGGTCCCCAGCTCGACGAGGGCGGATGTCAGTTTGGACGAGGACGGGACGCCGCACAAGGCGTCGCGCGGCGATCCGGCCGAAGAGGGTGGCGGCGCTGTGGGGGTGGCGACGGCGGACGACGACGGCGACGTCGGGGAGCCGTGCGCTCGGCGATCAGCTGGTGGTCATTGTTGCGCGCACGGCGCACGGCGTCCACACCGGCACGGCACTCACCACACGGCGCACGCACGCACTCACTCACACACGGGGGCTGGCGCACCTCAGCGCACGACGGCGAGCGATCGGGATCGGAGCCGCAGCGGACAAAAAACTCCGGCGCGCATGGAGAAAGAAATGATGTTAACACTTCTGCGTCCACTGGCACACTGCCTAACACGGCCAGTAAAAAAAAGCTTGGAGCCAAGTGTTTGAGGGGAAGTGCGCGGAGCGCACGGCGGGCGGGGAGGGGGGAGGTAGAGCCCGGTGGTGGGGGGAGGCACCGCCAGCACCGGCACGGGAGAGAGGGGCGGGGGGAGGGGGGCGGCGGCGGCGGGCCCGGGGAGGGGGGAGCCGGGCCGCGCTCGCCACGGCCCGGCCCGGCCCGGCCCTCCTCTGCCTCTCCGCCGCGACTCCGCGCTACGCCGCGCCGCGCGCTTCGCGCTCCGCCCGGCTCTCCGCCGACCGGCCGCGGCCCACCGGCCCACCGGCCCCCGTCTTGCCCGCGTCGCGCCGGCCGGGGCCGGCCGGGGCCGGAGTGCGAGAGAGAGAGAGCGCCCCGCCCGGAGCAGACCGGATCGGACCCGCCTGGCCCGTACTGGAGCACAGCATCCGCGGGGGCGCAACGAGGGGTCCTTCACCATAAATTCATGCAAACACCGATTTTTCGGATTTTTCGTGATCCTCCTTGATTTTTTCTGATTTCTTTTTCCTTGCCTTTTCTTCATTTTTTCTATTTTTTTTCTGATTTTGTTTTAGGTTGTACACTGATTGTATTTTTTTTCGAGTGCAGGACCCACCCCTTGGGTGGCACCCGCGCTCGCCGCCAGGACGCTGTCAGAGAGCTATTCCAGGGGGCGCTCCAGCGCCGGTATTGCCGAAGCGTGACAATGCAGTGACACATGGTCACACTCACGAAATATATTTCAGAAGAGCGCTCTACTCGCTCCGTCGCTCTCGCTCCTTTTCGGCGCGCCCCCAGTGCGAGAGAGCTAGAGCGAGGAGAGCGATCTTCGCTGAATCAGTCTCCAGTGCCGAGGGAGAGGAGAGCGATCTTCGCTGAATCAGTCCAGTGCCGTGCCCTCCATGCCCCACACTAACTTCATAAGTCGTCGCCGGTCGGGGGTTTCCGTCTTCCCGCGCACGTTTCGTAAAGTACCTTGCATGCCAAAGTTGACCGCCTCACGTCGCAGAGAGGGAACCACACCGTCATCTCGGCGAGAGGCGCCTGCCGGGTAGGCAACCCTCTGGCACGCATGCGCGGCGGCGCAGCCTACCACAGGCACTCGGTGGGAGACAGCAGCGACAGTCTTCCTCAAGAAGACGTCTTTGTCATTATTTCAGCTCGTTTTCACCGCGTGATCTTACTATGGTTAACACCTGCAAGTCCTAAAATCCCCACATCCGGGGCGAGAACTACAAACATCACTTGCGCCCCGAGTTTCGCTCGAGCGGGGAGAAGGAGAAGGAAACGGCAAAGGGGTGTTAACTTCAGTACCGCAGTTCATATCGAGAATAGCAAAGTATCCTCCGAATAAACGGTCAAATTTAGGTGTTGATTACCAGCGTGATGTCTCGCAATAGCACGCAATACCGAGTAGGGGCGAGGGCCGGGCGGGATAACCTGTAGAGCCACGCGCGAGCCGGGCAGCCGGGCAGCAGCACTGCGCCGCGTGCTGCGCGCCGCCGAGCCGCGCCGCGCCCCGGCCACGCTCGACTAGTCCGCGAGATTATACAACAGACACATATAGATAGGGACTTTCCTCGTGAGAGACGCCCGCGCCACTTCTGCAATTTCGCAGAAGTGAAGGACGCGGGCCTGATGGTCTATTCCTTGGCGACACGACACGTCTGTCTTCCGCGTCCACGTGATTCGACGGGATTAGTTTTCTTATCGACGGCCGGACTGGGCCGGACCGGGCCGGACCACATGAACCTCCGACCCCGCCCCGCCCTACCCCGCCCCGCCCTACCCCGCCCCGCCCTACCCCGCCCCGCCCCGCGCCACGCTCCTGCTGCTCGACACCGCACTTGTCTCTCTGGTCGCGGGTCGCGGGTCGCGGGTGGCGGCAACGTGGACAGGGATCGGGCCGGGAGAGGAGCGCTATCGCGGCCTACCTCGCACAATGATCGACTGCGAATAAAAAAGTACGGGTCGGGCGGGGCGGTACGGGGCAGAGCGGGGCAGGGCAGGACAGGGCGGGGCAGGGCGGGGCAGGGCGGTCCGAGCCGGACCCGCCCTTGGGGAGCAGGGCAAGGGCCTAGGAGGTACACCCCGCGATCCAGAGAGAAACACACCAGCAGAGAGAGAGAGAGAGAGAGAGAGAGAGGATCTTCCCTCTCCATGCGCGCTGGCCGCCGCTGGACCAGCCGGGCTCGCTCCGGCCGGCCGGCTCTTCTTTACCGAGCGATAACAATGCGGTTTGTGGGTAAATCGATCTACAATAATCGATTGACCTGACCGCTCCCGGCGCGGGGGCGGACAACAAGGAGGCACGAGAGCAATGCCAGCAGGCCGTGCGCGCTGCGCAGCCGTGCGGTCAGCGGTCAGCGCGCATACGAGCGCCCGCTGCTGACCGCACAGTCGTCGCGGACGCTAGGAGTGGCGCGCTTTTCGTCACGATGACGATCGCCTCCACGCGCGCAGAACTTCGCCAGCCAACTGAATCCGAAGATCGCTCTTGTGCCTCCGTCCGTCGCAGGTCGCGCAGCTACGGCGGTGCCCTATGCAGGGCCCCATGAGTGCGACAAGGACGGAGGTACGAGAGCGAGGCGATCTTCGGAATCAGAGGCGGCTGACGAGTGCGGCGCGGCGCCTCGAGGCCCAGCAGCAGCAGGTGTGACCGTCGCGTCGGGTCGCGTCGAGTAGCAACCAGCGCAGAGGCGGTTACTCGTGTGAGCGGGCGAGGGCGTCTAGGCGGACCCGCGCCGCCGGCCACCCGGCACCAGCCGTCTGATTCAGAAGATCGCTCTCTAGCCTTCCCTCCTTGTCGCACTTTAGGGGACCACCATGGGCGCGACAAGGACGGAGGGACGAAAGCTATCTTCGGAATCAGACGGTAGGCTCTCAGCGCCCAGAGAGCACGTCAGCAGCGTACTATCGTGCGAACGCGAGGGCACTTCGCGGAGGGACACGCCCGAAATCTCGAGTGGTGAATGGAGAGACCAGGAGGAGGGGAAGAGGAAAGGGAAGGTGGGGCTTCGGCAGCGTGTGGGTAGGCCCTGCCGCTTAGGAACAGCCGCGCAGGGCAAGGGCCCCGTCGTTCGATAAGCAGACGGGCACAGATAACGGCATACACCAACACAGGCGCACATACACACACACACACACCATACATGCTGGCTATAAATCCCGTAATGTGTACGTACAGTACTTCTGACCGACGAACGAGTAGTAGTATGCCGTCTATAGGCATCTCTGGGAGCGCGGCAACCAGACGGGGAGGGAGGGAGGTCTGCAGACGCCGAGGGAGCCGCAGCAGGTTGCGGAGGCCGCCCGCGCCCGCACGCGCGCGCTGCCCCTCTACTCCGCCGAGACGAGCCGCTTATCAAGGTGGGCCCCGCGGCAGAGGCAGAGGGCGCGCGGCGGCGGAGGGCAATCGCCGCTCCCAATCACGGCCACGCCGCCGCGGCGGCCGCCGTCGAAGGCGCGGAGCAGGAGGGAGATGAGAAAAAGAAGAAGAAGAAAACGGGGAAAAGAAGGCGGGGAAGCAGGCGGGGCGGGGCGGGGCAGTGTTCGGTTACGCCACCCCTTCGCTCCCTTCTTTAACGCCGCCTCATCAGGCAGCAGCAGCCGCCGCCCTCTGTCCCTCCCGCTCCGCCGCGCCCCACCACGCCGCGCACCCCCGGCGCGCCTTTTACTTTTTCCCTTTTTTCTTTTTTTTTCCCGCCCTCCCCGGTACGCCCGCGGCCCGGCTCGGCTCGGCCCGGCCGGGCAGGAGAGGAAGAGGAGCGGGGACCTTCCCCGGGACACCCCACCCCGCCCCGCCCCGCCGCGCCCCTCGGCGTCGCGACGCCACCCTGCGCCACGCGTCACGTGGGACTAGATCAACGCGTGCGGCGCCTCCCTCTTCTGTTTGCCTCTCTCTCTCTCGCTCTCTCTCCCTGCTTGCCCTCGGGCGCGACATGTCAGCCCGAGCACGACCCCCGCTTCCACCGCACCACGATCATGAGTGACCTTGGCACCCGTTTGTGGCTGCCGGCAAAAACCCAAATCTCTAAAAAAAAAAAAACTTTCTCCCTTAAAAAAATAAAATTAAAATAAATAAATAAGATTACTTGTAAAAAAAAAGAAAAAAGCGGAAGAACACTGCAAGCCCTCGAATCCAATTTGTGACCCAAAATGAGTGAGAACACTTATACCTTGCTTAAAAGGACTGAGAATTTTTAACCTCACCCTCTTCGAGCAATATATTTTTTAGCCTCACTCTATTTGGGTAAGGATTTTATAGCCTCACTTTATTGGAGCATTTGAGCACTTCATTAGGGCGAGGTTACAAAATTCTTTCTCAAATAGAGCGAGGAAAAAAATTTCTCACTACCTAGAGAGAAATAAAATTGCCCGAAAATTCTCACTCGAATGGGAGCGAGAATTAGGACTCGTACATTTTCAGTGAAAATGGTGGAGATCGTAAACCTTCAGCTTCGGCAACCCTCGTGGTCCGTCCGGCTCGGGGCGCGATGGTACCGTATTGAACCTCATCGCTAACGACTCGGCTAATGAACAAGCAGCGAGGGCACGACACGACGCGGGCTGAGCGGCGGGAGATTCGAATCATGGAGGCAGCGCCGCGCCAAGCTGGGCCGGGCCGGGCCGGGCCGCGCGGAGAAAAGGACACGAGAACACGGGACGCCGCCGTCTCAAATTTGTACGCGTCAGGGCAAAATGAATAAATTCAAAAGCAGCGCGCCACTTTGGAATCCGCGGCGTGATAAGGAAGCCTCGTTGCCGTCGTTGTCGTCGCCTTGTGAAAGAAAGGGAGGGGACAAAAAAAAAAACAAAAAAAAAAGAAAGAAAAACAACGATGGCTCATTGGAAACTCTCATCAGCACGTTTCCTGTGCGGGGCGGCGCGCATCGCGCGGCAATAGCTGAGCTGGGAGAAAGGACCAAAACGTCTTGTCTGCTGTATACGCAACTGGGGGCGACGGGGGAGAAGGAGGACCCCGGAGCCGGAGGTGTCGGGGCTTATCATCAGAGGAGACCAGCGTCCTGGTCCAGCCCCGTCCCAGCCGCCCTCATGCAGGTCCCACCGCAGCCCCCATGCTCATCCCCCGAGGCGACGCGGCGGGGCGGGGCGGGGCCCCCCGTCGTCCTTCCGGTAGACGTCCCTCTCCTCTCCCCTCCCCCACACGGCACGTCGGTCGCCACCCTCCTCCCTTGCGCTGACACTTGCCCTCTCACCCCTCCTCCCCCTCTCTACAACCTTCTCTCTTCAACCTCCTCCTCCACCACCACCACCACCACCACCGCCGCCGCCTCCTCCTCCTGCTGCCACTAATTTCCGCGAGGTAATTGTCGCCGAGGACAGCCCTCTGGCCGGGGCAGGGCGGAGGCGCGACGTTTTGCTCTTGTTTTTTTTGTTTTTTGTATTTTCGCAGATGGCCAAGCCCTGCCCAGTGGAGCCCGAGTTGCCCGCACGCTGCGGAAATGAAGCGGTGAGAGTCTTGGCGTGGCGGGGCGGGGAACGGCTCCCGGGAGCCACACGGGCTTGGGAGAGTCTATCCGATACGCCGAAGCTCCTATCCCACCTCGAGACGTTGACCATCGCTACTCAGAAGCTTCACACCACAAACATGAAGGAGAATCAGTCAGAACCATCGTTGCGGCGGGACCACATTTTATGCAAAGCGGGGCGAAATTGCGATGCTCGAGGAAAGAAGGAGAAACGCACGTTATGCGCGCTGAGGGCCGGGCCGGGCAGCGGGGGCAGCAGGACCGGGTCGCGCGAACGAACGTGGAGAACCTCTATCTGGTGTCAAAGGCCAAAAAATTCGATCGGCTCGTTGTGTCGGTCGGCGGGGTCAGGTCAAGACGACGAGGACACGGCCCCGGCCCCGGCCCCGGCCCCGGCCCCGGCCTCGGCCTCGGCCCCGGGCACCGCCAGAGACCTTTGGGTCAGCAGGGCGCGCCACGCCGTGCCGCACCCCATCCGCCCAGGATGCTGCTGCGAGCGAGGAGGACCCCTGCTCCGCGCGGCCGGGTCGGGCCGGGGAGCGCCGTATCTCGGTCGGCGCGGGCCTGTAAGATACGTGGCTCCTACTGCAGCCGGCCGACCTGCCGCTGCCGCGCCGTGCCCCGCCGTGCCCTACCGTGCTCTGCTATGCACCCCTCCTCCCCGCGCACCCTGGGCTGCCACCGGCCGCCTCCCGCTCGGGGAGGGGAGGGGAGGAGGGGGGGGGGGAGCTGCTCTGCATCGTGAGAAAAAATCCTCGGGGTTCACCAGCAGCAGCAGCAGGCTGCAGCTGACGTAAGAGAGAGCAAGCTCCTCTCTCTCTCTCTCTCTCTCTCTCTCTCTCTCTCTCTCTCTCTCTCTCTCTCTCTCTCTCTCTCTCTCTCTTTCTCTCGCTCTCTCATCTCCCCCGCCCATGCGTGCGCGCTCTCCCCATACTCCTCTATCTCCATCTCTCTCTCTCCACACATCACGCAATGCGCTGCTCTTCACGAGCGGACACGCATTTTTGATTGAAAGCTGTGCCGAGGCTGCTATAGTAGAGCGCCATCTGGTCGCTCTCCTCAAAAAGGAGGATAGAGAGGGAAAAGTGGGAGAAAAAAAATCCCGTGCAAAGACGTAAAGAAATCTGGAAGGTGGTGTGTTTTCGGCGGCATTATCGAAGGATGGATATAAAAAAAAATCCGACGGTCGGGGGTGCTCGACCTTTCCTCACCTTTTGTGCCTCTTTTCATCAGTTATCGCCAATTTTCGGGAATCCTTTTGCACTTGTCTCATGTTGCTCGCGACCCTCTCATCGGTGACCTGCTTACCTCACGCATCCGGTCCTTGTGCGGGTTCGAATACTCACGCGCGAAATCACAAGGTGAAAATATACAGGTAAAAAAATAATCATTAAGAAATGTTATTTTACTTTATGATTATGATTATGATAATTGTTGTTGTTATTATTATTATTATTATTATTATTATTATTATTATTATTATTATTATTATTATTATTATTATTATTATTTTGGAGATTTTGATCAGAGTGGCAACTCGGTAGTGAGGTTCGAACTTGTTGCCGTTGTTTATGGGGTGTCATCAGTAGCAAGGGGGCGTGGAGGGCGCAGCGCCCAGAGGGCGTGGCGGGGCGGGGCCGGGCGGAGCCGCAGCGCCCCGCAAAGGTATTAATATATTACCGCCTGGCGGCCTAATTACATAGCCATCGCGGAGGCGCCGACAAACGAGCGCAGCGCGTCTGATAAGCGATTTGCTTTATCCATACGGCCTAATTCGAGGGACCGAGAGCGAGAGAGGGAAAGAGAGTGTGAGAGAGAGAGACAGGCGGATGGAAACGAACGGGTCGAGCAGGCGTCGTGCATACAGGCTCCGGCGGGCGAGAGTGTTCGAATTGACAAACGAGCGTGGTGAATCTATATGATTCATTCCCGGCTGGGCGCAACCGGCCGGCCGGCCAGCATATAGGCTCTCTATGTGTTTACCGGCAGTGTTCCTGACGCGGCTCGTCATTAACTCCGACGCCCTTGTGGATGAGTGTATGTGTGTGTAAGAGAGAGAGAGATAACGCATACGGGTCCCTCCTCCTTTCCTCCGTCCAGGGTTGATTTCGGGATCACGGAGCAGCGTAAGTGCGGTGCGGATACTACTGGGCGCACCACTGCACTACCATTTCATCGCAGCAATCAGATACTGCAATATTGCACATGCACACACGGATGTCAGAGTGTATTGCATGGGGAATGCTCAATGGGAATGCTCGTGGAAAAGAAATTTGGGGTGCGCGGGTACTGTGTAATACGGACGGATTAATATGGGGGCGGCCTAGCCCGGGTCCTACACTAGAAATCAAAGCATACACCGATTTTTCTGGTTATTCGTGATTTTCCTTGATTTTTACTGATATTTTCCCTGATTTTTCCTGATTTTTTTAAATTTTATTTTTTGCCTGTTTATCTTTTCTTCTGCTTTTTTTTTATTATTTTGTTTTAAGGTGTACTCTGATTATTTTTTTTTTTGAGTGAAGCACGACCCCTCGGGTGTAATACGGGCGGATCACTATGGGGCCGGCCCAGCCCGCTCGGCCCGCTACGGCAGCGCGCTGTGTCGCTGTCCAACTTTCTCGGCGGCCACAGATAGCCGAGGTGGCGCTATCCGGGCGCGACGCTCCCCGGACTGATCCGGCACCGCCCGGCCCGGCCCGGCCCGGCCCGGCCCGGCCCGGACCTGAGCGAAATGGTGGGATGTCACCAGCCAGGAGCCCGGCTCGGCGCGCGGTACAGGGAACTTCGCCTCGCCAGCCTAGCGCTAGCGGGCAGTAAATCACCAGGAGAGCTCCGCGGCCGGGATGGACGCCGCCGCAGTGTCGGCGGGAGCAGAGCAGCGCTGGACCCGAAAATAAATAGAAGTAGATGAGAGAGGAAGAATAATTGTGACGAGGTCGCGCGGCGGGGGTAGGGGGGGGGGTGAGTGTGGGGGCGGCGGGCGGCGAGGAGGGGAGACCACAGAGAGTGCACCGCTCCGTCGATTGAAATGTATTAATCAGCTTGCGATTCCCTTTCTTTTTAGCAGATGATACCTTTAGTTTCTTTACTTTCAGAACAGTACAAGACACTAAGGTGTCAGCTAGCTTGTACTCTCGAGTCCAGAAACCAATCGCAACTATACAATAATATAGGGTGGCGCTGCTAGGGGGGGGCCCAAATGGCCGCCTGACGCGCAGTCTGCGCGGAACAATGACACCTTCTCCCGGCGCGCAGCTCCTCCCTGCCAGCGACCGCTTAGGTCCGCCACGCCGCCGGCGGACCCCTCCCACCCCTTTCCCTCCCAACCCCGCAGGCACGCGGCGCGGCGCTGCTGGCGTCGTTCGTCGTTTACATCGTGTGCGTTCACACACAAATTGTCGCACCCCATAGCAATTTCTCTTGCGGTGTGGGTATCATCTGCTATCAATACCAATCTTGATTGATATTTTGTTCTATCCGCTATTCTTCTCCCTTTTCTAATCGAAACACACTATGTGACATTACATTTTTTATTTCTTCCGAACCACTGTAGGTGACAAAATTTTCTTTCCTTTTATTTCGGCAGGCGAGGGGGGGATTACTTCAAAAAACTATTGCACGGCGCAAAAAATCATTAACATAATCGGGAAATTATTTTTAAAAAAATCAAAATAATAAGTCAAGGAGAAAGATACAGCAAATTCCAAAAACATCGAGAACAAATGAACAAAAAAATGAAAAACAATTGGAAAAAGTCAGAAATAGGAGGGAAAAGATTAAAATTTATCAAAAAGTGACATACATTTTCCTCGCAAAATAAAAATAAAATTCAAACTCAAAAAATCAAAAAGATAAAAAGGAAAGTATTAAATTAAAAGTCAAAGAAACCATTATGCGCACAAATTTTGTATGAGTGATTCCCCTCCTCGGTGGCAGGTGGCATATAGGCCTGATGAGTGCGACAAGGACGGGAGGCGGGCGAGAGTGACATGTTCGGAATCAGACGCGGCAGGGCAGACAACGATGCTCTTTCCTTTCCCATGTTCCGCGCCGGTATGGTCCACACGTGTTTTGCCGGCCCGGCCCGGCCCAGCCCGGTTCAGTCGCGAAACGGTGACGCGTCCCGGGGCTGATGGGGCTGGGCCGGGAGTGCCGCCCCCAGATTCAGAAGATCGTTTTGTAGTGCCCTCTCACTCACTCCTGGTGGCCGAGACCCATACGTGTGACAAGGACGGAGATCTTCTGAATCTGACGGCAGTGTGTGCGTCCAAAAGCGGTTTGAGCCGGGCGGAGCGGGCGCGACGGGCAGTCGGGATGTCATTGGCAGCATTATGTGATGATGCCGCGACTCGACTCAGCCCGCGCGGCCAGGACGTGGCACGTGTGCAACAAACTGCAACACACTTGCACGAGTGAGAACTGCGCGCGTGCGCATCCAGCTTGCGTACAGCCGGCACACCGCGCCGCACAGCCCAAGGGGAGGGAGTCCCTTCGAAAAATCATTTTACGGTCCCAAAAAAGCATTTGTAAAAAAAATCGACATCAAATAAGAAACAGAAAAATCCTTACAAAAATCGAGAACAAATAAACAAAACAAACTGGTGGGGGTGGGGGGGAGTGAAAATATACAAAAAAATAGGGGGGAAGGATCAAAATTTATGAAAAAGCGTCAGAAATTTTCGTTGAAAAATCAACATTAAAACTCAAAAAAAATTAAGTTCCAAAAATCATTGACTTTTTTCTTTTCTTTTTTTCTTTTGTAGGAGTGACCCCCCTTGGCACGTCCTCCGCGTGTAACGTGCATGCCGTTGTGACATGTGACGGTACTCCGGGTACTTACGGGTACTCTGTCACATGTTCTCGAAAACACTCGGTGTCTGAGTGTGCACAGAATCAACATTTTGAAGCAAAGCTATCGGTTCACATTACATTTCCTTGCGGATCTTGGCTCTTGGCTACAGACACTCTTGCCATCCTACACATTCACAAACGCGGGCGCGCGCGCGCGTGTTTCATCTCTATAACGATGCCGTGCCGTGTTCCAGTCCAGCCCCATCTACATATCCATCCCTATTACTATCACTGATTTTTTTTTCCCCGACCCGCGCGAATCGTCTCCTCTTTTAGGACACTACTGGGCGAAACCGTGGGACTTGGCGGACGGGACACCGGTCGCTCATATAGGACCGGCGGCGACACGGAGGCAGAGCGGGGCGGACCAGCCCTATAGACCCAGACAGACACCTCAAACCGGACCGCACATTTTCACCCAGGGCCGCGCCGACCCGCGAGCCGGCCCGGTTCGCTCCCGCTGCAGCTGCTGTTCGCACTACCATTTCGCAACATTTGGGACACAATTCCCAAATGCTATCGCGGGCAGAGTGGGACGACCCACGCACGCACGGCCCCGCAGAGTATATAGGCAGGAGACACTTTTAGAAAAATCATTCTGAGACATGTCGCTGTAAACGAAACATTTTTTTGCATGCAAATAGGTATGGTCGGCAATATCACGTAAAATGGTAAACTACATTTCGGAATGATCTGCTGCCGCCTCACAACAAATATCCCCAACGTCACATTCTATCCAGCCGTTCACTCATTAACAGGGTGTCGAAGCCCGTTGGGCCCCCTGAACCGAGATACCGTCGCAAGTCCCGCACCGGGCCCGCGCAGTTACGTCCCTACAACGACAACGTCCTCGGCCCGGCACAGCGCAGCGCAGCGACAGCAGCGGAAGCGGCGTGGCGTGGCGTAGTGGTGGCGATCATGGGTGGGCCGCCCCACTGTTTGGGTCCCGGATCGACGGATTTCCAATTTCACGCTAAAATCTTTGTGAGCGGCGGCGCGCCGTACCGGCTGAGTTACCGCCCTGCATATGGCATACGGGACGGGTGACGCGGCATAAGTCAGCCGGCCGCGATGATAACGTTTAAAACTGCTCTACGATTGTATATATCGCGCCGCGGGGCGGGGGAAAAGGGGAGGACCGGAAGTCGGAGTCGATCGGTCGCGCGCTCTTACGTAGAGAAACGCACTACCTTGTCGATGAACGCGACTAGCACACTTAATCTAAATTTGCGAACATTCATTTTTTTAAGACTAAGGGTCACGCGCGGGCTACCGCGAGCGAGAGTAATCATGGTCTCAAACCTTATGGTGGCTGCATGGTGTGCATCGGGCACGTACCTGGAACACAAACAAAAACCATAAGACGACGATTTTAAAAAAAATCAAGATTTAGGTAAGGGGCCGTGCTAATAAAAATTGCATCCGCCGACGAGACCATAAGGCTACTTCGTGCCTAAAAAATAATCCCCTATTCCCACATACGAAAACTTCTGAGAGACCTGAGATATATTTACAATTCGCAAATTGAAATGTAGACGCTCAAACATCCTACTGGTATATACACGGGTGACTTCAACGCAGGGCCCAGACTGAGGTCGTAAACTGCAGGGGGCACCTGCTGAGCTGAGCCGGGGCGTGGCGCGGCGCGGCACGGCTGACCACGCCGACAATGGGGAGCGCAGTGCAGGGGAGGGGGCAGTATGGGGGAGGGGGAGAGGGGGGGGGGTCAGTGCACTGCCAGAGCCGCCGCCGCCCCGCCAAGCCCCGCCACGCCCCGCCGGAGGTGGAGGGTTTGTTTGGGACTACCTACGCAATGGCCCTGTTGTTCTTCCCCAAGTGCGGTGGTCCCCCGCCCCCCGCCCCGCACGCAAGGAATAAGGGGCCCCCGGGCGGCAGAGATGGCACAGCCGAGAGCCCCCCCCCCCCCTTTTCCACGCACCCCGCCCTCCTTGCCCCGTGGGGGTGGGGTGGAGCAATTAGTTACACACCCGAAGGCAAATATTGTGGCGTCTGGTCGATGGATGCAAGCAGGCGGCCGCCGTCTACGACTACAATGTACCTGTGCAAATGTCTTAGTAGTAATATTTCCGTGTCATGCAAATGATTTCCTTATGATTCGACACACGCCATGCACTCCATGGCCTCTCCGTTTTATCAGGATGAGAACCCATTCGCGGAAAACAGATAAAAGATGAGCGCGGGCAATATAATAGGGAATGCCCGTGGACGACGCCAACATACCTTTCATGTTGGCATAGTCAGTGGTATACAGTAATTCTACCATTTTCTCACAATAAATCAAATACCCCGCAGACAAAGGGGACGCGCATAAAAACCGTGTTTTAGGCCCGGGCGACACCACGATAGGAGGGTCGCACACACGGCGCGGCCCGGCGCGGCCCGGCGCGGCCCGGCCCGGTCATTCACCCCGCAGCCTCTCTTCTGCCGGCCCGGCCCATTCGTCAAACAGCGAACACGGCACGGCTCGGACCTGCTGGCCGGTGAGCCCGGTCAGGCCCGCTCAGGCCCGGCACCCGACCGGACGGACCCTTTCGTATAGAGTCATTCATTGATCAGGAGAACCGAGAGCGTGTGCCGGACCCCCGACACCGAGAATAGCGCTTTGCTGCTATGCACGAGCAAGACGGAGCAAAAACGTTTCAGAGAGGGGAAGAAGAAAAAAGAAACTAAAAAGATGCGCGCGCGCGAGTATAAACACAAACAGAGACACGGCAATGAAAGGAAAAGTGAGCGAGGAATGGGAGGAGTCACGGCCAGGCAAGACAAAAAAACCACATAAACATTCTCATTTTTTTTTATTTTTATTTTTTTTGTGCTCCAGCTCTGGGCGCACACACCGAGCGCCTATACGGCCCGGGTATCCATAACCTGTCACCACTACGTGACCCCAAGGGGCAAAACCTTATAAAAGTGGAAAAAAAGAAGAAAAAACAGTTTGGACGCGTGCGGCTTGACCACCTGCAGGGGCGCAAAACCACCAAACCCCATAAAGTGGTACAGGACAAGGTGTTCAGAGCGAAGCGTAGATGTCTGAATTTCGGTCGAGGGGAAAAAAAACTCTGAATTTATTAATTTTTTTTTTCACCACGTGATTTCAGAAAAATTCACGAAAATTTAGAAAAATAGGGGAAAAACAGGAAAAAGTCAGAAAAATTTAGGAGAATTGACAAGAATTTAGTTTTAAAATCAATCAGAACTTCAATAAAACTTCACAAAAATTCACAATATTTCAACACTAAAATTCATAGTTGTTTCCTCTCCGCCCTAGAGCATCCCCTGCAGGCCCGACCACCACATACTGAAAACTAAAATTTCTTCAATTCTTGCTTATTCAATTTAAATTTAAATTTTATCGAAAAAAAAATTTTTTTTACATGATGCCTTGCGTGGGGGCGCCTTCAGCACGGCTCAGCTGCGGCCAGCAAGCGGCAGCAGGACAGGGCGATGGCCTCAGCAGCCTATAAAGCTGGCTGCTTGCCCCCATTACAGTAATTGCGCAGGCAGGGCCGGCAGGGCAGGGCCGGACTATAGTAGGCGCTACCGTCGGCACCCGAAAGCTGCCGAATTTTTACAGCGGCGGCGGTAGCGAGGGCGGCGGAGCGGGGCGGGGTGGGGTGGGCTGGGGCTGGCCGGGGCGGTGGCCCCCAAAGGCGCCGACCCGACCCCGGGCTGCCGCTCTATAAGAGTGGCGGGGCGGGGCGGGGCGGGGCTGGGCGGGAGCATTGCGCAGGTAAAGAATATGAGCGGGGGCCTACAAATAAATCAGATTACGACCCGGGCGACACTGACCAGGCCCAGGGCCAGCAGGGCAGCATGGAGCTGTGCGGAGGGGCAGGGCAGGGGCAACCACCGCGGCCATAGCCTGACATTGCTCAACTCTGCGTTATTAGAGCTTCGACAAAAGCACTAAAAAGCGGGCACTTCCCCGCGGTGGCGGCGAAATGTTTCAAATGATCACTGTGCCGAACTGCGGCACTCAGCGAGTCGACTGCGCGCTTACACGCCGCACGACACCGCCGTGTCCGTGGTATTTTCACGGTAAAAACTATGTCTGATTTTTTAAAGGGAAAAGGCAAAATTTTGAGGAGCACCCGTACTTTGATGAAAAGTTCTCAGATTTTGAGGAAGCCTCCTCAAAATTTAAGGAAAAATTTCTCATTTTTTGAGAGACTTCCTCAAAATCTGAGGACTTTTCCTCAAAGTACGGGTGCTCCTCAAAATTTTGCCTTTTCCCTCAAAAAATCAGATCGTTTTTACCGTGATTACAGACCTCAAAAACCACGCGCACTGCAGGCAAACTGATAGAGTGACGGTTTTTTTTTCCCCTCCCAACAAAATCGTTATCTCCGGTTTTCCGATTGGCATGCTGCTACATCACGTCGCGCGGACGTTGAGATCTTCAGCTGATTTACCTGTGCCCGGCCCGGCCCGGCCCGCGGCCGTTGGTGACCCCGGCAAAACCTCTCCGGCGGTGGCGGCGCCGCGCCTCAACGACGTTGCATACTACATCCCCCTCCCCCCCCCCACCCTGTCGCATCTTTTTCTCGGCCTTCTTTCACCCCCAAAAATTTCATTTTTACCCGAAAAGAAAAGGAATCGGATACACACAAGGGGGAGGAGCGCGGCGCGGTCCAGTGCGGTGGCTCACCCTCCAGGCCGGGCCTCCCTTTTTGCATACGGCAGCGCGGCGGGGAGGAGGAGGAGGGGAGGTCGTCGCGGTGATGAGCCACAAGGAGGAGCCGGTATATTTCGCATGCCGGACATGAAGGGCCAGCGAAAAAGACTGCTGCCACTGCTGCTCGCTGGAGGGGAGGGGGGAATGAAGGAAAAGGTGGCGGAGAAAAAACCGTTATACGACACGTGTCGAATGATGACAAGTCATCAAGGCAAAGGCGCTCGCTCGGACAGACCCCCAGATTCAGAAGGATCGTCTTGTAGTGCCCTCTCACTCACTCCTGGTGGCCGAGACTCATGCGTGTGACAAGGACGGAGATACGAAAGCGCTCATCTTCTGAATCGGACGGCAGGGCCGGCCGGCCGGACGGATGGATGAGGAGACGGCGAGGAGACGAGCCGCACCGCGCTGCATTTTTACCGAATTTCCTTTCTTTTGAAACTTTCCTTGTGCGTGCGTGCGTGCGAGTGTGTGCGTGTGTGTGTGCTCGCGCGCAAGCGTGCGTCTTTGTACCCGCGCAGGCAAGAATATATGCGTGTGAGGGAGGGAGGGAGGGAGGGGGGAGGGGGGGGGGAGTGGAGGGGATGCTGTAAACACGAATTTGCATCCGCAGCCAATTTTCGGCAAAATTATTGTTTTGCAGCAAAATACCTCAAATATTGGGAAAAAAATGCAGCATCTTCTTTTACTTCAGTCATCAGTCTTATCTAAGGGAGGCATTTATTATTGTTTTAGTCATCAACATTTGGTTCGAAATAGAAAGTTTAAAAAACACCGGGAAAAAAAAGAAACAAAAATCGACTGCCTAAAAAAAAAAAAAAAAAAAGTTGTGAATAGTAATTGAAAGGCGGAAGTGAGAAGGGGTGGTGCGGTTCGCTGACAAGCAGATTATTACGTACAAGTTGCACAAAAAAAAAATCAATTGTTTGTTTTAGTCGAGGAGAGGACGGAGGAGTGAGAGGGAAGGATTGAAAACACAGGTCGAAGAGAGGGTTGGGGAGTCAAGGTTTAAGGGAGAGGGGAAGTACCACTACGAGATATTTTCTGGGTGGTTTTAATTCAATGCAGTACTTATATTTGCGAAAATAGAAAGTGAAATGGAATCGATAATGACCCCCAATTATGCGTCGAGCCTGCTTATCACGGAGGCATAGCGAGCAACCTCCAAGGTGAGAAAAGAAATGAGAGAGGAAGAGAGACATGCGGAAAAAAAAAACTTAAAATAAAAGGTCCGGAGACAAAGCATTCCCGCCTTTCATCAGAGCCTCTAATCACGTCGGTGCAGCCGGCGAATGTGTGTTGCGAGATACGACACACGAACCTCCCCCGTGGCGCAAGCCAACTCCTATGGTTATAATTACTAACGCGTCAAAAAACAATTAACTAACAACCACAAAGAAAGAAAAAAAAAAGTTGCAGCCAAAACAGCCTGAGAAGCCAGTAGCACGTGCGATTTACGGTCCTATACGTTTCCCCAAGAGTAGCAATAATAACAAATATAGCCCCCTAGAATTCTGATTACGTGGCTACGAAAATTGCCGATTAAGGGCTTTGACCTCGGCTTTTCGGACGAGAGATAAGGTTGTTTACCCCGGCAGAGGAGAGGAGCCCCATATATAATAAGAGGAGTATCGCACCCCCGTAAAAGGTGCGGAAGCCGTCGAGTCGATGACCCGAGCCGAAAAAAGGGTTGCACAGCAGCCGAAAGGCCTGGCTGAGGCGGGGCGGGCGGCCGCAAAGCACGTGGGTCTTGTCGAGGGACGGTTCATCAACCCCGGGAGGGAGGGGGTGCAGCACGTCGGTGAAGTCATCGGAGACGGATAATGCTATTTTACGACATAAATGCATCTGTCAATCAGTTGCATGGGCGCGGCGGCTGAAGGCGTTGCGCCGCCGCCGCCGACACTGTCGCGCCGCCGAAAATCTTATTGCAAGATTACGTTTCTAATGATAGTAATAAAAATAATAAAAAATACTTTTTTGGTTGGGTTTCACCCCCCCCCCATAATAATAAATAAATAAATAAATAAATAAATAAATAAATAAATAAATAAATAAATAAATAAATGAATAAATAAATAAATAAATGAAAGTTTTGTTTGATTGACACGACTGAACTGAACCGCCCCGCACCAGAACGCAGGTGAGACAGTGCCATCTTGCACCGCCTCGATGGGGCGCTTTTACATACCACTCTACCCTTGTACTCTAAGGCAGCAAAAGGTGTCAATAAATGAAAAAAAAATATATGTAAAACGGGAAAAAAACCGCAAAAAATGCACCACCCCTAAAGCTCACGTCAAAAATGCCAAACCCTTTCCACACCTCCCAGCCTGCAGCCCGCACTTTATTTCCCGCCGAGCGTCATTTCCTGACCCACTTTCCAGTCGGAATTACCAGCAGGAGTGCGTGGCGGGGAGTGCACCCGGGGAGACGAGCGCCCAACGGATCGTCCCGCTCGGGGGTCAAAAATTGGTCTCCTAACCTCACCGTCATCCACTTCTCAGCAGCCAGGCCCTGCCGGCTATGGCCTATCTGATTCCAATCTCTTCCAGAACCCATCTCGAGAGGTGGGGCGGGCGTAGGGCATCGTCGGAGGCTGGGTGGAACACGCACATACAAACCCTCGTAACTGGAGCACGATAGAGCAGGAGCTGTCTCAGAGTGCCTTATCGATTGCCCTTTCCTTTTCGAAAAATGGCTTAAAAATTTATGGCAGAAAATAATAGAATTAACGTCAAGATATCAGGCATGGCCTGGACTTTTTGAGTGTGTGTGTGTGTGGCAGACGCGTTTGATTTTTCAGAACCGTTTAAACGTCCGTGCTGCGCCATTCATCACACCCCGCTAGCTGCTGAAAAATCCCCAAGATGTGTGGTCAAGTGGCACTGTGTGAGTGTGCGTGCGTCACTGAAAATCTACGAGTCATAATTTCTCGCCCCATACGAGGGAGAATTTGAGGGCAATTTTATTACTCTCTGGAGAGTAAGATTTTTTTTCCTCGCCCTTTATGAGAAAGAATTTTGAGATCTCGCCCAAATAAAGTGAGAATTCGTGCTCAAATTAAGTGAGGTTAAAATATCCTTACTCAAATAGAGCGAGGCTCAAAAATATCTCGCTCGAAAAGAGTGAGGTTAAAAATTCTCACTCTAATTTAGTATGGAAAAGTGTCCTCTCCCATTTTGAGTGAGAAATTGGATTCCAGGGTTTGCAGTGTGTGTGCGTGTGTGCGTGAGAGAGAGAGAGAGAGAGAGAGAGAGAGAGGGGGGGGGGGGAGAAAAAGGGGGATGGCGCCAACGCGTAACTGAGAAAAAGAGAAGAAGCGAGAAGATTTCGCGTTGTCGTGCCGGTGTGCCAACGAACGGCAGCAAGAGCAGCAGGAGCAGCAGCAGGAGCAGCAGCAGGAGCAGCAGCAGGAGCAGCAGCAGGAGCAGCAGGAGCAGCAGGAGCAGCAGGAATAGCAGGAGTGGCAGTGATTTCTCCGTGTCGTCTGCTCTCCCGCTGCCTCTACTGCCAATTCCGGGCGCGCCGCGTTCTATCTTCGGGTCGGAATCGCAGCAGCGGCGCGTCGCCGTGACGTCAGACAGGAAGGCGGCCTTTATCGATGGAGATAAGCCCTCCCCTGTTGCACTTACGCCCAAACATCTCCCTCTGTCAATCAGTCCGACTGCTGCTGCTGCTGCTCCATTCTTACTCTCCCGCGCGCCGAGTGGCCCTCCCCGACCCTCCGCCGGCCCGCGGCCATTCATCTAGGGTGGCGTCCGCGCGGGGCGTCCAGCACACAGGTCCAGCCGCCGCGCCGCCCCGGGCCTGGCGCCGACCTCGGAGGCAGCCCGGCCAGCACGCGCGTTTTTGTAGGGTTAATCAGAGCTCCGGGATGTAAGGAGCAGCCTCGGAGGTGGAAGGTGGGGGCCATTAGGGGCCACGGGCGTCTCCGACGAGGCGCTGCCCCGGCCTCGGTCCCGCCCGCGCCATCGGGGACCCCTAACGGCAGCAGAGCAGGGCGTCATCAAGCGGCGCGCACGGCCTAGATGGCCTCCTCCCGCGCGGCGGGGGGCGCGCGCCGTTGCCGCGCCGGTCGCGTTTCGGACGCGGCATAGCGTCGTCGTCCTGGCGTCCTTCTTCGAGAGAACCACGATCCTCGTGGAAGGCGCGGCGTACTCGTAAGCACGAGTCCACCCCGGCCGCAGTCGTCAATGAGCAGGCGAGAACCCAATCAGGTTCAAATTGAGCGTCGGGTCCGGGCGGGAGCGGGGCGGAGCGCACAGTGCAGGGGCCCGGCCCGGCCCGGCCCGGCCCGGCCCGGCCCGGCCGCAGGGCAGGGGCGGTGACGAAGCAAAGACGCTCTAAGTGGACGACGCGTACCTGGTGGCCGGCGGGGCGCGGTGCAGCAGGCAGGAAGTGTGCCCCGCCGGCCCCGCCCCGCGCCGCCGTAACACCCCTACGAGCAGCAGGGCTCAAAGTGCCCCCGGGCTGCAATGACGGGTGTGGTGTGGGGCCGGCGCGGCGGCGGTATGGACGCCGGCCAGCAGCCGTCTCATTCCGAAGATCGCTCTCGCGCCTCCATCCTTGTCGCACACTCATGGGGGCCGGGTGCCCTGCCACCCGCAACGTGGGGCACCGCCACGGGAGCGACAAGGACGAAGGTACGAGAGCGAGCTTCTGATTCAGGCGGCTGAACCAACGCTCGCGCCACGCACGCGGTCGAATCGGGGAAAAGGGAAGGGGTAAGCAAGCCTTCCCCCCGGGGGAATAATAATACCAACACGATGATGGACTCGCGCGGTGGCGGCGGCGGGGCAGAAAGTCGTTTAGGACCCAAATCACCTGTCTGCTGCTGCTGCTGCTTGGGGATCAAGAAACCTTACACAAAACTCTTTCCACGAGACGCGCCTTTCGTTCCGCACAGTTTGGTGGTGGTGGTAGTGTCGGAGGAGGCGGAGGTGGTGGTGGAATCTGGGTCGCTGCACCCTCTGCCGTCCGATTCAGAAGAGCGTATCTCCGTCCTTGTCACACGCATGGGTCTCGGCCACGAGGAGCGAGTGAGACGGGACTACAAAACAATCTTCTGAATCTGGGGGCTGCTTCACGAGAGTGAATGAGAGCCGGGCGGGGGTGGTGGGCTCTCGCTGCGTCCACCGGATGCAGGGCAGGTGCTGCTGCGGGCAGGGCAGGGCAGGGGCGCCCCAGCTCGGCCCCTGGTGGAGGAGAAGGAGGAGAGTGGGAGGGTTGGGAGGTCATGGGAACCCGAGTGGGAAAGGAGAGGGGAAACCTCAACAGCTGGCTTGGAGACGGCGACGCCGCCGCGCCGCCCCGCCGGGGCCGGAGGGGGCCCGCCCTCGCCCTCGCCCCCGCCCCCGGGCTGAGTGACGACCCGAGCAGCAGGGAAAGTGAAACGCAACTGTGCATACAAGGGTTGACGCTCTGCTGCTACTGTGAGCCACCGGTCGGCTTGGGCCGAGGCCGAGGGACTTCCAAAAGGCGGGTATCTGGACCCGACGACCCCCACAGGATGCTGTCCGACAGTCCGACCAACGCCCAAGGTAATGCCATCAAAATTAAAGTAAGTTAGTTTTTCAGGAAGAGTTTTTGCTTTCCGAAAAAAGAAATAAATTTAAAAAAAAAAAAAATCTTGCACACTTCAAACGGTCATCTGTTGCATCTCGCCCTCACCCGTGCTGGTGAATCAATTCCAGAAAAATCGTCGGCGCGCGCATGTGTGTGAGGGAGAGAGCGGTGGTGGCGTTTATATCGACATGACGCGCGCGCAACAGTTGGCCCAGAAAAAAACACAGGGAAAAAAAGGACACAGACCACAAACTCCTCGGGAGGGTCTAAAAACTTTGTGGAGAGGAAAAGGGTGACCGAGCAGCAGTAGCAGCTGGCCGCGCCCGGGGAGTATATGTATGTGTGCCGCTGGCCTATCAGTACGCGCAGCAGAACAATATTCACCCTCACCGGCCGGCCGGGCCCTTCTTTCAGGGAATTCGTTAGAATACAACGCCGTCGCACCTACTCCCGGTAATGGTACAAATACCCGCGGGGGCGGGGAGGGGGAGAGCACTAGTCCAATCACTTGGCCCGCACCTGGTTAGGTCTGGGGGAGGTGGGGGGGGGGGGGGGGCTCTTCAGGTGAGAGAGTACCCACCCGCTCCTCTGGCCTACAGCAGCAGCCGTCTGATTCCGAACATCGCTCTCGCGCCTCCGTTCTTTGTCGCACTCCTGGGGCTCTGCCGCCCCTCCAGCCTGCGGGGTGGGGCACTGCCATAGGTGCGACAAGGACGGAGATATGAGAGCGATCTTCTGAATCAGTCGGCAGCAGCAGCAGCAGAGAGGACGACAAGAAAAAAACACAAGTAAATAAAGCGGGAGAGGTGCATTCATCTTCATCAGCCGCTCGCCACACAATGCCCGGGCTGCGTTGTTTATTCAGATTGATATTGCAGTGTGGCGGGGCCGGGAGCAGCGCGACAGGACGGACACGGGGGTCTCGACGTGCAATCGGCCGAGCCTGTCCGCGCGTGGGTGGGCGCCCGCGTCCCCGGGGCTAATGAGCTACAAAAGCGCAAGCTAAGCCCGCCGCGCGCTGCGCTGCGGGATTCGCGAACCCGCAACACGTTATTGAAAATAACCACACGTTTGCGTAGTCGCTGTATATTATCGCACTTCGGCACAAACAGTTTTAATCCAGAAATAATATCACGAAGACCCGCGCCGTCTCGAAAGTGTTGGCTCCGAGAGCGGCAGCAGGGCCTTGTGTGATAACCTCAACAGATGGGGCACTGCCTCTGCCCCCTCATCCCCCACCCCACCCCCTGCTGCTTTGGTTTGATGAAGCGTGTCCGGGCTGGCGGTGCCAGGGGCGCCCGCCCCGCCCCGCCCCGCCCCGCCCCACCCCGCCCCGCCCCACCCCGCCCCGCCTCCGACACCTCCGGGCGCTACATGCCAGCCATCGCCGGCGCGCCGGCTCCGGCGATAGCCACTCGCACGGAAGCACTCTTATTCTTATTACTATTAATTTCGTTCTCGTAATGGAGTGGGTGTTTACACTGAGTTCATTATTACCACTACGACTACTACAACTGCTGCCGCGGGTAGCAGTATGAAAAATCGAGGCTGACGTGCAAGCGCTGCTACGGGGCATCTCGGCGGCACGAAAAGCATTATTAACAATCAGAACTTGGTCGGAGCAGCAGCAGCAACAGCAGGTCAGCAGTCTTATTCAGAAGAGCGCCTTGCTCTGTCTCTCCGAGGGGAAAACCACTCTGTACTTCCCTGTACAATTTTTTTGTGTGAATTTTTGGTGTTTTTTTTTTCGTAAATTTATCCTGTAGTTTTCTACTAGAATTCTGTGAATTTTTGTGAATTTTCCTGATAGTTTCTGATTTTTTTAAATGAATTTTTTCAGATTATTTTTTTTCGGAATTTATGGGTGTTCAAAAATTTCGACGTTGTTTTCCCCGCACTATCTCACCTATTCGGTGCGCCCAGTCGGTCGGTGCGAGAGAGTCCGAGAGAGGAGAGCGCTGCTCTCCTGAATCAGTCTGCAGCGGCGGTAGTATCAGGCGCGCGCGCGGCGCACGCAGGCGCCTGCCGAGCGATTCCGAGGATCGCTTTCATACCCCTGTCCTTGTTTCACTCATGGAGCAGTACCATGGCCAGCATAGGCCACCGCTGAAGGTGCAACAAGGACGGAGGGATGAGAGCGATCATCTGAATCAGTCGGCTGCCTGTCGGCACGCAATGCTCCCCTTGACCCATGCGCGGCCGCATCCGGTCCGGCCGGCAGGGCGTGCGTGTGCGTGCTGACCCTGTCGCTGACCCTGTCGCTGACCCTGTCGCTGACCCCCTGTAGCGTGGCAGGCAGAGGGAGCGGGGTGCAGCAGGGTGCAGCGGCGGCAGCAACAAGTGAGAGGAGCAAGCACTCACCCCTCCCCTCTCTTGCACCCCTGGCGCCGACGCGCGCCCCGGCCACGCGCGCCCGCCCCGTATGCGCTCAGAGAGAGCGAGAGAGACAGAGACAGAGAGAGAAGTCAACCCTTTAAGGGTCAGCGGGCCTGCGAGAAAGGTGGCCAAGGGTCAGCACACCCCTCCCTGTACCGGGGCGCGAGGGACGCAGGAGGGGTGCACGAGCGAGACGAGGCAAGGCGAGAGGAGGCACCCACCCCTTCCCTCTCGGCGCGCACCCCAATTTTCACGATGATATGGAGAAACGGGAGTCGTATTGCGCCGCGCTGCTGGTGAAGCTGGTCGAGCTGAAGCCACAGCACGTCCTACAAGCGCCCCGCCCCGCCCCGCCAGGCCCCGCCAGGCCCCCACAGCGCACAGGGCATTGATTGATTGTGGTATTCTAGGGAGCTCACTCCTTTCTGGGAAGAGTTATGTACGCTGCGACACCTTCTCTTTCTTTCTATTCCTCTCTCTCTCTCTCTCTCTCTCTCTCTCTCTCTCTCTCTCTCTCTCTCTCTCTCTCTCTCTCTCTCTCTCTCTCTCTCTCTCTGCCTCTCTCTCCGTTTCCCGCTCACACTTGCTACCGCGGAGTCGATAACTCCTCACATGAAACACGTATATGCCCCCATGGTCGCGCGGTGTAAAACAAGTTGAGCGAGGGTCTGTACGACTACACGCTCTACGCGACGCACTACCAGACGAGGCCCCGTCGCGTCGCGGTACAAGGGGGGGGGGAGGGGGGGGGGAGAGAGAGAGAGAGAGAGAGAGAGAGAGAGAGAGAGAGAGAGAGAGAGAGAGAGAGAGAGAGAGAGAGAGAGAGAGAGAGAGAGAGAGAGAGAACACAAACTTTGGACCTGCATCGAGAGGCTCACGACGCGGCAGGCGGCGGCTGCTCCCGCACCCTACTGCACATGCCGGGCGGCAGGGGAGGGGAAAGGGGCGTAATGGCGTTTCAGTGTGCTCCCCTGTTGCAGTCGCTATACCACCTTCCCAAAACAAAACACTTGACATCCCACATTTCGCCCGGCAGCCCGGCGGGAGGCGGAGGGTTCACAAACTCTAACCCCCCACCCACTCCTCCGCCCCGCCCATCCCGCCCCGCCCCGGGGCCGAGCCGCCCCTCAGGGTCATAACTCCAACACTCGGTGGCCGCCATACCGGCTTGGCATTCGGAGTAAATTTGGCGAGTCTGTCTGGTGTCTAGCCGGGCCGGGCGGGGGGCACGACGGGGGAGGGGCGGGGGGGCGGGTGCAGTTCCCACGGGCGGCCGGGAGGGGTGCTGAGGAGGGGGGGGCGGGGGCAGCAATGGGCGCTCCCCACCTACATACCAGCTGGATGCAGGCCACACCACACCTGACACACTTTCCATCCTCAGTCACTTTTGCTCTCGCCGGAAAAGGAAAAAAAAAAAATTGAAAGAAAACGAAAACCTTCGCAATATAAAACAATCATCGGTCCCTTTTGGTTGGGGGTCCGGAGCGTCCTGCGTGAGCGACACACACACACACTCACACACACACACCAGAGGGTCTGGGTGGGTGGCGGGTCCCTCCCCTCACCTTTTAGAGGGTGTGTGCGTGTATGTTGCGTCGGCGGATATCCGATAGATGATCCTGGATTCACCCGAGTGGGAGGAGGAGGAGCAGGAGGACCATTTAATGGGAATAAGCGCACATTTTGCTTTATCGAAGGAAGGCTGCAGGCGCAGCGCGGGTGGCGAGGAGCGACGAGGCGACGTCCTTATCCCACGAGGCTGATTACAGTTTCGTCATTTCCTTTCCAAAGGGGAAAAATCGTGAGGAAAAACACGAAGCGCAACGTAGAGCAGTCCGCAGTCATACCGATTTAAAAAAAAATCAACAACGACATTCAAACAGACTTAAAACTGGGGAAAAAAAAAAAAAAAAAACGCGTGAGATGTAGTAAAGGGGTGAACTGAAGGTTCTGAATCAGGCGAAGGACCTTTGCGGGGGAGGACGGGAGGGTCAGCAGGTCGCTGTACTTTCTGTTATCGGGACGGGACGGGACACCGGTTTCCAACGCCGCCACCCCCGCACCGACGACACTCCTCACGTTAGGTGGTGTGTGTAAGGGACCATGATAAAGATTTTTTTTTCGCGCGCATAGAGCGTTTTTCTTTAGAAAAGGAATCACCCGACTCGCGCGATGAAATAATGCAGTAACGAAATATGTGCATGTAAGTATGCGGCATCGCTTTCACGGAGTCGCGGGGGTGGCGGCGCGGGGGCGGTGCGGGGGTGGCGCGGGGGTGGGCCACATATCGCTGCCACCCTAATTACCTACGCATTGTTTTGCGTAAGAGACGCTTCTGCTGCCGCTCCCCCGCCCCCGCCCCCACCCCCGCCCGCCTCACCTGGCCCGGGTCCATGGGAACCACTCTCCCGCAGCCCGCTGGCTGCCCTGCCTGCCCTGCCCTGCCGCCGCCGGCCCGCAGTACGTATCCGGCCGGAACAGGGGGAGCGAGGGAGACGGAGAGAGTCCGTGGGGCGACACGACAAGTACTTCTGGGGATGGGGAGGAGGAGATGAGCCCACCGGATGCGCGCCCCTCTCCGAGATGGGAAAGCTTCCGAGGCAATCGTGTAAATTTGTAGTGGAAACCCACTGCCCAACAACCCCACTTCTGCAAAACAAAAATTTAAAATTTAAAAAAATATTTAAAAAATCGTTCTTAAGTCTAAATCTCCCCCCCCCCTCAATCGAGCCATGTTTTCGCAATGTACAGCGATTGAAAGTCCAAAGACAATAGCAAAAGTGCACCACCGAGGTCTACGCTCAAGGGGTCAGAACGCAAAAAATAAATAATTTGCGTCTAAGCAAAAAAGAAAAAAAAACAATTAGCAGGTGTACTAATTGTTTAGCTGTATAGGCGCAGCTAATTTTTAAGCTACGGTGCTTTTTTTACAGCTACCCTGCTATTTATTTAATTATCTAACCGCTATTTTAAGTGTTTAGCCGTGGTGCTAATTTTTCACATCTAATTTATTCAGCAGCGCGATCATATTTTTGCGTGCACCACCGTGGTAATCTGTATAGTGTACAGTTTGTCCGCATTACTATGGTAATTATATCCTTTTCGCTGTGTTTTTGTTTCCCCCATAAAAAAAATGCAAAATAAAATATAGTAAATTCAAAGTGTGTGTGTTTTTTTTTTTTAAATAAATCTTAATACAAAAATTTTACCGAAAACTGTTGGTTATCACTGGTAATCGTATGTATGCTCCGGAATGATGGACCCCTCCCCCCGGCGGGTCTCCCACGACACCTCTCTTACGGCCGTTGAGCGGGCCGGGCCTATCCGACCACCACAAGCAACCCCTTCAACGGTCCGCGGCAGCGGCACCTACCAACGAATTTTTCCCGTCCAGAAACCGTTGCGTCGCGGGACAGGTCAGTGTCTCTCTGCCGTCTGATTCATCAGAAGATCGCTCTCGTGCCTCCATCCTCGTCGCACCTCATGTTGGGGGTGGCAGGTACCCATGAGTGCGACAAGGACGGAGGCGCGCGGGGGCGATCTTCTGAAGCGGACGCGGCTGGGATGGGCAGACGCGCTGCCACCCCCGCGGCCTCCGCCCGCCTTGGCTGCGAGCGCGAATAAGACGCCCTCCTGCTGCCGGCATTTAAAACCAGTGAGTCCGCCCTCCTCACTTGACCACCACCCACTCAAACGAACTATTGGGACCGTTGATATACACATCCTTTTAAAACCGCTGGCCGAGAGCGGGAGGGCGGAGTAGGGCGGGGCGGGGCGGGGCGGGGCGGGGCGGGGCGGGGCGGGGCGGGGCGGGGCGGGGCGGGGCGGGGCGGGCGCGCATCCTGGGGCCGCGCGGACCAATCACAGACCTGCGAGTCGCGGGTGCGGCGGCCGGGCTCCGCGGCGGTGAACAAGAAGACTACCAGTTTGGAGGGTCCACCAGGTGTGGGTGGGTGGCGCGGGCGGCTCTGCTCTGCTCTGCGGGGGAGCGCGTCAACCTGTTTGCATGGGAAGTAAAGAGTGCGCGGCTCCCTGCTCTGCCCGGCCGGGGCGGGGGCGGGGGCGGGGCGGGGTGCGCTGTTGCTATGAGCGTCAAAAAGGCCTCGCGACGACGGACAGCAAAGTAATGCAAAACATTATAGTCAACAATTTGCACGCACTTTCTAAGTGTGCGTGAAGCCCGACGTCTTCGATTTACCCCATTCTTTTAAAATAAAAAAAAGTCAGAAATAAAAAATGCTTTTACGTGTAATGGATATAAGTAAGCTATTTTATCAAATCATAACGTCTATTAGTTGTCAATTTTTTACTTTAACTTTTTTTTTTTTTGAAAAAAATAATGTGTGAAAAATATTTTTTTCCCCGTAATCATCTCGGAGCAAAAAGTAGTAAGCACGAAAGGAGAGGGTGGAGCTGACCCTGACCCCGTGTGACCAGCAGCCCCGCCACATATTGACCGTTTCGATCATCATCTCAACGTTTTTTCGTTCTTTTTTTTCTTTTTCTTTTAACTCCCACGCCTTTCATGCAAATGAGCTAAGCCGCGGCAAAAAGGCGATATACTTACAAGGTTGTTCGAAAAAAAGAAGACGTTCTGGAAGACAAGATAGGCGACATCCAGTTTGGGAGGGATGATGCGCCGTGGGTGTGGGTGGTGGTTGTGGGTGGGTGGGTGGACAGGCATTAGCGGTGGCAGTGTGAGAAAACGCCGTGCAGCGGCGGAGGCGGCGCGGGGGGTGGGGACGGCAGCGGGGGCGGGGCAGGGCGGGGGCGGCGGGCCGGACCGGATCGGCGAGGAGCGCGGGGGCGGCGGCGGGCGCGCGGGGGTGGACAAAGGAGAGAGCGTCTTCGATCACCAACAGGCTTATTCGATTCAGTGGAAAGAGAATGTGGGGGATGAGAACCTTTCTACATAAATCAGAAAGCGAGAAGCGTTGAAGCAGGTTACCCGAAAATATTGAAGACCACTTGTTGATAACGATCGTAAGTTTCAGCTCCTATATATAAATCGTAAATTGAAAATAAAACGAAATTTGTAACGTAAAATTTTATTTAATTTTATCCGCTGCTCTGAGGCACTCCACGTTCTATTACTAAATCTCAGTTTTGCAGGGCTGCGTTTGCCCTCTCTCAGCGTCACGACGTCCCCTTCTCTTTGGCTCCCCTCCCTCGCCGCCGCCCCGGACAAAGTCCCAGCATCCCTTTACCTCGCCCTTTTTGGCGGCAGCACAACACTGACCGTTGAAATCTGCCCCGTGAATCTTGCATACATATTCGTGCGGGGGTGGAGAAGAGAGAGAGAGAGAGAGAGAGAGAGAGAGAGAGAGAGAGAGAGAGAGAGAGAGAGAGAGAGAGAGAGAGAGCTGTAACGGCGCGCGGGACACCCACCCACGCACGATGTGCGCGCTCGCGAGGTCCGCTCAGCCTGGCCTTTTCATTCGTACAACAGGTTAATGAGAGCGAACCGCTCGGTGTCTTTTCTTCGCCCGCGCTCTTTTAATTTTTTTTTCCTTCCCCTGCTCCTTTTTTCGGTTACGCGCGCCCCTTGTACGTACTGTACGTACGAACCGGCCGAACCGAAACAGGACTCCCGCGCGCTCTTTACTCCCTTTCAAGACGCCCACGTAAAATGTCCAGCCCAAAGGAGAAAGGTTTCATCTCCACCAATGCAAATGTGCAAAAGGAAAAAAATAGTGCGGACATTGAAAAACATTTGCAAATTTTCCGAATTTTAACACTCATTACGATTAGTTTTTTTACACAATCACTGTAAAAATTTGTTGTAAAAAAACGACAAAAAAAATTACAGGTTTCGCTGTTAAATCGGTGAACAGATTTTTCCTGTAGTTTGATGAAACATTTTGTGAATTGACAAGAAAAATCGCGAAACAACAGATAAAATTTGTATACTTACGGAATTCTTTTGTAAAGTTAAGGAATATTTTTGTAAAGTTACAGAGTTTTTTTTGTAAATGAACACGAATAAAAAGTAAATTCACAGTCAGTTCGTTTAACAAAATTCACAGATATTACCAGTTAATTTACGACATGTTTTACAGTGATTTCAATGAAGACTAAAATACTCATCAGAGGCTGCTCTGGACCGGCATCTAATTACTCGACGGAAGCGCGAGTTTTAAAAGCGAAACGCCCTCTGCGCGGGGCGGTGAGCAAAAGGGGCGTTTATGGAAAACGACTGAAGGTGCCATTACAGAGCGCGCCGCTAAACGGGAAGCACAAAAATATTTTTAACGGCCGAGCCTCTTGCCCTGGCCTCCGCCGCGCGCTCTCATTTCCTCCGAGCACGACACACAGGACGTGCCGTCAGCAGACGACGCGCGAAGCCTCGGCGGCATAGGTCAGTAGCAGTCCAGACCCACACCGCCGCTGGAAAGCGAATTTCGCGGTTGCGAATAACGCAATACCCTTTCGAAAAGAGACATGGTTTTTTTGTCGTCTTGCTGAGACGGTCAACTCAAGGGTCAACTTTGAAAAGTTTGCGACTAAATTCCCACGTGATCGCGTACCATTTCCTCATTTCTCGCAGATTATAGCTCTAGCAACAAACTTAAAACTGAGAATAAGCACTGCCGAAAGGCCCCCGCACAAACGACCGCCCATTCGCGGGCCCGCGCGCGCACAATGAGTTAGCTCTATACCCGTTGCGTCATGCCCGGCCCGGCCGGCTCGTAAAACAAGTCAATCAGAGACGTCCGCCGAAATCATCGCGGGTTGCTACGAGCGATACGAAGTGTACCCGGATTGTAAAACCCGCCGCCTTCAAGTAGCACAACACACCTGCACTTGTGTGAGTGAGTGTCCATGTGTTGGTGTGTGGGTATAGGCTGCTGCGTGAAGCGACGCGATATGCAGCCAGCGGCTGGAGCATGCGGTAGCGGTATATGAGTGCATGCCGATACCCCACGGGGGAATTCAAAATAACGGGCGCAGTATACTTTGATAGGAAGCGCAAGAATAATAGAAAAGAGCGAGAGCGAGCGAGAGAGAGAGAGAAACATCCACCATAGCACATCATTACGCCACTGCTGTCGACACATGAGACCTCCACACATGGGCTGCCTGCCTGCTCTGCCGTCCCTCGCTCTCATTTCTGGGCTCTTTCGGGAAAATCGTCGGTAGCAAAAGAGCGGGGGAGAAGGGGGGGGGGGGGGCAACCTGTAGGTGTTTGGGTGTGGGGGAGGAGGGGATCGAGTAAGGGTCGGCCGGACAGGGGTCGGAGGTGGGGGGGAGGGGGGGGGATTTGCACCGCCACTCCAGTGCACCGCGCGCCTATTCTTCCCATTATCTGCACATCTCCATTTTTGCGCAATATTCGGATAGCAGTACACAGTCAAAGGGATACGGCATTCCGTTGGATCCCTGCCATAATACGCAGTACTTCAGCAATTAGTATGTGGATCTTGTCGACTTTCTAGCAAAGTAGTAATTACAAAAACAATGGTCGAAACTCTTTAATGTCAAACCTAAATTAAATTGAAAACTGGAAAAATTGGAATCGGCTCGTGTTTAGTATTACCTTAAGAGACGACATAGGTTCGAGTCTTACTCTTTTTAAAACATCTCGAACACACACTAGATTTGAAGGTAAATTAAAAAAGCGGGATGAAACAGACGACAATTCGTGCATGACATGGAGATGATGGCGTGTTCGTTCGGTCCCTCTCGGTTCCCACACATCTAGCCCGGTGAACACACACACACACACACACACACACACACACACACACGTAACGAGGAGTACGGTTTTGATGCGATCTGTCGGAATTCGGACCGCTCAGCCCGGCTTGGCCCCGGCGGCCCGGCCCAGTTCGCGAGTCCACCACCCCATACGGCCGGGGAGGGGACGCGGCCAGGACACATGCGACTCCGGTTTCGATACACACACAATATATATACATGATCGAGGCCCGGGCCGCCCGGGCCCGGCCGGCGAGGAAATATCTTTGTGGCCCTGCTATTGTTGCAGGCATGGCATAAGGGGGCAGCGGGGGCGGCGCGCGGGGGCGGCGCGGGGGCGGCGGGCGGCAGGAGAGGGGATCCCGTCGGATAGAGTGCAGGTGGCGACCTCCATCCACCTCCTCACACTCCACACCTCGGCCGCCCCCGCCGTACCCCCTGCCGCTGCAGAGGTCGTGTGTGTGTGTGTGTGTGTGTGTGTGTGTTGTGCAATAAAATTCGCGTGGGATCGTCCAGTCCAGCGCGGCCGCTCCACACACATCAAGGGCAGCAGAGCTGTACATGTATGGGGGATGCATCGCCGCAGAGGACGTTGCGGCAGGGGAGAGTCCAGCAGGCCCCAGCTGAGCCCGGCGCCGCGCCGCACCGCGCCGCGCTCCTCATGTGCCACCGATAACGAGCGGGACGGCAGGGAAAAAAAAAAGAAAAAAAACAGGCGTTATCTAGCGATGTGCTCTACCCGCCGCATCATATTGAAAAACAAAGAGAGTAAAAGTAAAAGAAATAAAGTTGCGCTTCCAGTGCTCTCTCTGAATATATGTGTTCCATACTAGGCACCAAATGAGTTCACTCTCCAAACAGACAAAAGGAGCTCTAATTTCAAAGAAACCTGCTCCCGCTCTACCACTCCCTAGCCTGACATTCAAAGAAAGTGGTAAAAAAAAAATAATTATTTTCTATAAGTGATTTTTTTTAAAATATTTTTTTTTAAGAGGGGGAAGAAAGCTACTGGTGTGCCTCAACTTTCCGGCAGGGGTCCGCGGGGCGCTGACGGCTTGTTCATTCCCGGTAAACAAATGACGCAGCTCGGCCAATTACGACCACCACAACACATAAAACGCCATACCACGGCGGCGGCGCGTACTTTATGCGGCACGCGCGCGCATACGTAACGAACACACGCGGACACGAGTACCACGCGCCAGGGAGGGGGGGGGGGGCGATTAAACGACGCGCTATGTTCCTAACAATCGGAAAAGTCTGCCGTAACAATGAAATCGATGATTTTTTTGCCAGGTAAAAGGGGGTAGGCAGTAAAAGAAGTGTATACATTCCAATTTTTAAACTTTTTTTTTTTGACCGCTGCAGCTTTGGAACCGTTAAAAATAATCGAGGGCGCGCGCGCTGATCCCGCTGCTGCTGCTGCAGCGGGCAGATGCACGCATGTATGCGCGTCTTCTACAGGCCGGGAGGAGGAACCGGTAGGCTTGGGTAAACATTACGGTAATGATCCCAAATCACAGCCAATCAGCGTCGTCGGCCCGCGAGCGCTTATGCCCCGGCGCGCACACACGCACACACGCACACACACACGCGCACACACACACAGCGACGCTACAATCCCCTACGGCGTCGCGACGCGCGGCTAAGTTATGCGATGGCATAAACAGGAATAGACACTTTTAGTGCGGCCAACAAAGTGCTTAACATATTTCAAGACGAGGCGCGGCCCTAGGGCCGCTCTCGGCGCCGCGGACGGACGCGACAAAACCGCGCCGCGCCAGGTGGACACCGCCGCGGCCGGAGAGGTAGGCACCACGAGGGGGGAAACAACTCTGAAAATCGATAAACAAATTTTCAGATTTTTTGTTAATTTTTTAAACGTTATGGTGATTTTTAGCGATTATTTGTGAATTTTTGCTTTTAATTCTAGAATCTGTGAATTTTCCTGATTTTTTCAGAATTTTTCAGAATTTTTCAGAAATTTTTGTGAATTACAAGGTGTACAAAAATTTCAAAGTTGTTTCCCCCTCGCGTATGGGCAACGACGATCAGCCTACGCACAGCGCAGTGGAGCGGGCTGCCTAGCAGTAGGCAAACACCACGCGTTCCCGATGGGTCCATCAATCTGGTATGTTCACTTTGTACGATACTAAACTGGTACTCACATCCTAAAAATTTCAATTTTCATCGTTTTTCACGCTGTTTCAGGTTGACACTCGTTAAAATTGTGGAAAAAAATACATAAAATTTAAAGTTTTTTTTTCTCGCAAATTTCACCGTAAACTGCTAGTTAATCACTAGTAATCGGAAATCGTGTACGCTCCTCAACAGAGTTATTATGGACCCCTATCGGCCTTCGCACACCGCCGAGTGCAAGCGGCAGAGTAACCAGGCTCAGACACACGTACATGTTCAAGCCACTTCATGCGCACCACGACCCGACCTTGATAGTCAAACAGAACCACAAGCATAGGGAAAATAGTTTTTTTTTCCTTTCCCTCCCTGGCTTTACCATCACACTGAGCAAAGGGGGTACCGTACCACGTACACAGTAGTGCCGTTCGGCCCACTACGGTGCCTCGAAATCGGCGCTCCCTGGCTGAGCCGAATCCCCCCCTTTACAGGTGTGGCCTCACCCCGCCCCGCTCCGCCCGGCCCCGCCCCACCCCGCCCTGCGCTCCGGCGGTGGTCCGGCGTGTATAATGTGTTTAGCGCACCTAGGCGTTGTACGGGCCGCGTTCACACGAGCCGCCCGGGCGGCCCTCGGGGCCACACACGAACCCGTATCAAAGGATTACACACTACTGTAAACGCAGAAAGTACAAGAATGTCACAAATTTGCGTCCCCTCCTGTTTTGTGTATTTTTTTTTTTAACGCTCCGTTTTCGCACAGCAAATTTAAACGCTGATCGAATGTTACGACAATTGCTTTTTTTCTTTTTGTTGTTTTCTAATTTTGGTAATGTTTTCCGGTAAAAGGGGAAGAAGATAAAATGTTGTCCGAAGTTTGTATCGGGTGCGTCGCAAACCGTTACTCATCGCAACTCGTCGCTCTGCGGCGGTCGTCCTGCTCGCCCCCTTGTCAACCTGCGCATGCGCGCGCCCAGCAGCCGGTCGGACTCACCTGCAAATAACAATAAGGAAAACATTAGCGAGAGGGACTTGCCAAATCAGTCGGGGACGCGGACGGGGACCGGGCCGCTCCAACCGGTCGTAAATACAACGGGGGAGAGGGGGAGGGGCTATTAGCAGGGCTGGACCGGGCGCACACACACTCACACACACACACACACACACACACACGCAGACGCGGAGGAGAGAGGACATGTGTTCAAGAGACGGTTGTGTGTGCGCGACATTCAACCAGTCGATGAGCAATGTTGCCACCACATCGTAAACGGACTTGAAACGCACACACACACACACGCACATGGGCGTGCGCAACATACACATACACATGTCGATACCACTTTAAGGCCCCTTGTTGCTACGTCAGAAAACGAACGGGGCGACCAAGCACGAGCGAAAGTGAAGACAAGACATATTCTCTCCTAATAACTGACATTGACATCTACATTGATACTGCAGTTTACATACAAATCTGTATTCTTTCACGAGCTCTCCGAGGAACTCACCTCGTTAGGAGCTTCCAGTACATACGGTAAAACTGGCGTCTCGATTTTCAAGACGTTTTGGAAAAAACAAGACTAGAACGATTTCCAAGTCATTGCTCTTAGTCTTCAAGACCTCGTCTTCACGGTAAAAATAGTTTCTTGTATTTCAAGATCTTTCTTGGATCTTATGGAGAATTATAATGGACATCCAAGACAGACCTTGAAATACAAGAAACTATGATAACCGTGTTAAAGAATTTCAATAATTTCAAGACGACTTCTTAAATTCCAAGGGCACATTTTGGAAATCGTCTTGGTTTTCACGACGTCATCGGAAACGTCTTGGTTTTACCAAATAAACGTTCTTGAAAATCAAGAAAGTTAAATTTGGAAACCAAGACGTCAGTTTTACAGTGAATAATTTTTGTTTCGTAATGTACAACACCGCCGAGCGTGTGGTGCGAGTAAGCGACAGCAGGCGGCGGCGAGGCGGGCGCGATTTCGTTCCCACCACGGCTGTGCACTCCTTCGCCAGCTGCAGCGTCGGGGCGGACCCGCACCACCCCGCCCGGGACCAGGCAGAGCCGGCCCGGACAGGCCACCCCCGCCTTCGTCTCCGTCTGCTTTGGCTAATCCACTCGCGAGACACAAACCACTTCGTCGCTCCTAATGATTTTTTTTGCTCTTGCCCCCCTCCCCCTTACCCCCCCCCTCTCTCTCTCTCTCTCTCTCTCTCTCTCTCTCTCTCTCTCTCTCTCTCTCTCTCTCTCTCTCTCTCTCTCTCTCTCTGTGCAGCAGTTTCAACATGGGGCGCACCACCACTATAACTTTCGCCCGCTGTCCTATTTAGCAGATAGGGAAGCGTGCGTATGAATAATGCAGACAAGTAGAAAAACGTAAGCCGGCCCGGGCTAGAGCTGTTTTGCAAGTAGATATATATATGTAGTGAATATGGTTGGACACTGTGCCTCGACTGTTTGCATCTTTGCCGTATCAGGGCGCGGAGCTGTTGAGCCAACAAGCAAAAGCAGCCCTTTCAATGAGCCAGCCGGCTACTTGACAAGGAGGGGCAGGCGGACGAGTTCTTCTCGCTCGACCTCAAAAGTACAGCACATTAACATTTAATACTAGAAAAGCCATTAATACACAAGCTGTTTCAATTTGAGCGTTTTGAAAACGGATTCATCAACAAAGGGACGGCCAGCTCGAAAAAATAGAGGACACAGAAATACACGAAAACTACAAGAAAATACATGAGAACACTAGGTAATTCGTGAAAATACTTATCAAAATTAAATGAAAAATATCGAAAATGCATGAGAAATACAAGAAATACTTCACTGTAAAACTAGGAGGGATTTTCCTCGCTCGAATTGAACGACCCATATCTTCATCGCTCAAATGGAGCGGAATTCGCGAAAATCACTCTGATTGAGTCATTTGGTAACCAAATATCACCAAATATCGCCATTTTTAAACAGAAAATGGCGCAAAATGACTCTAAACGAGCGACTTTCGTGAAAGTTGCTCCTCCAGGAGAGTCACAATATCGCTCCCCCACGAGCGATAAATATCGCTCCTCGTTTTACAGTGTATGCAAGTGCACACCCATATAAGTTTGGTTTTGGTTTCTCTGATGTGAGGCAAAATCAAGGGAAAAATACTTGTTATAAAGAAAAATTCATCCTGATATCAATTATTTTGGTTAGCAACAACAAACAAATGTACTGTACTCAAAAATTGAAGTCCACATAAAAATCTAGAACATACTTTTCTGGGTGATACACAGAAATACATGAGTTCGCCGCCCCTCGTAATCAACACCTCAAAAATCTTTGATATTTTTAATTTTTAAAAAATTGTTTTGCGCAAGCAATACGGAGTCACGCTGCTGTACCTAACATTCCTCCTGGAGTAAAATACGTCGCTAAGGCGGCAGAGCAGAGACGTGCGAGGAGACACGAAAAGGGGTAAAGTACCAAAACATAAGACAAAACCGAAAGGAAGGGGGTCGTCGGGGGAGGCGATGCCGTACAGAAGATTAGGGCGGCGCGGCAGTAGGCGCTCCAGCGGGGCAGGCGACATGTGTGCCGCGTCGCCCCGCCCCGCCGCACCGGGCCACATGTGGCTGGTGTCATAGACACAATTATGGAAGCCACTCCGGTGTAAAAATCAGTGAAAACCCTCATCCCCGTCCTCCCCCAGGAGGCGCACACTAAAACGGCCCGAGCGCGGGGCGAGCGCACACCGCGCGGCAGCGGCGCAGAGGCGCCTATCCGTCAAGCCTCTCGGCAGTCGTACACTGTGGGGAAGAAAATATCGTATGTTTACGGAAAAATTAACCACAAAGTAATCTCGTAAACTTACAATTACAAATCGTAATATTACAAGCACTACATATCGACTTGAAATTTAAATACAGACAAGAATGGTTTGTCGTAAATTTACAACATTTTTCGTAAGTCGTAATTTTTAAAATATATCGTAGTTCTAAAAAGATAGTTTTACAGTGTACGCGTCAATGACAGAGTTAGCGACGTGACACAGCCCTGGCGGCGGCCCCGCCCCGCCCCGCCGGGGTCAGATTGACGCATGGCATGCAAACGAGACGTGGCCTATGCGCGAGCGAAAAGGGAGAGCGAAAGAAACACAGCAGACAAGTATTTTCACATTTGTCACCGAGGGGGCATGGGCTTGCATAAAGTGCAACTTTTCAAAAAATGATCTCCACTGCAGGTCCGCCCCGCCCGTCTAGCACGTCGCCCGTCACTAAAGTTCACATGGCGAACACCCCTTTCGGCTGGCGTGACAAACAATACAAAAGTTTGGGAAAAAAATGCAGTTTAGGTAAAAAAAAAGAAAGAAAGAAAGAAAAAGTCGCCTGAAAATGTGCCTGCTTAGTGCGTCATCGCTGGTCTTGCAGCAGCTTGTTTACTGTGAGACATGATATTGCAATCCCGCAGCGCGCGCTTTCCCAAGGCGCAGGGAAAAAAAAATTGATAGGGTGGACAATGCCATTCATAATGATTCAACCCCCTTTTACTTTTGGAGGGGAGCGGGGGCGGAGGGGATGGGTGGCCGGCCGGTATATGCAAATAGTGTTGGTGCCGGTCGCAGCGGAGGCGGCCGAACGGATACACACACACACACACTCCTACACACACACACACACTCCTACAAACACACACACTCCTACACATACATACACACACCCACCCACACACACACACACGATGACGAATTTCATTCAATCCTTGTCGATATCAGTGCCAACATCTGGTGACAGGTGTCGTGCCGTGCCGCCTTTTGAATATGGTTCGAGTTCGGCGAAAGCGTTTTTCCCACGACACCCACGCATGCACACCCGATACGACACAGCAGCCCCCCGCCCCCTCAACCCCTAATGTATGCACAATCACCACGTCGCCTCAAAATAAAAAAATAAATATAAAAAAAAGGATGATCAGTATCGGAGATGAGAAATCCTTAACACAAACAAGAGCAGAGCGAAAGGGTTGAGCAGCAACAGCAGCAGCAGCAGCGCTGGGGATGTATGGACGGCAGGAAGGCGTAGCGATAACGAAAGTGGTGAGGCACAGGGAAGGGCTGCTGGGCGCGCCCCGCCCCGCCCCACCCCGCCCCGCCCCCGCCCCGCCCGAGCGCCAGGTGCGCCCCGCACCGGGTAATTTGAGGTATAAAAAAGAAAGGGTAACCTTATTGGGCGGCTGCAACATGCAGATGAGAAACGCAACATCACATACACACACACGCATGCTCTCTGGGGAAAGAGGTAAATGTTCTTTTCAAAACACTTTCGATGCTCTTCTTATTCTTCTTCTTCTTCTTGTTTCTGAATCATTCACTCCTTTAGTTTTCGTCTTACATTATTCCTTTAGCCACGCATCAGATTCACGCTCAACCGTTCACTCACGGCACATGCACGTCGTACCGACACACCATCTGACGCGAGACACGTGTAAAACCTGCTGCCCCTACCGTCTGATTCCAAGGATCGCTCTCGCGCCCCCGTCCTTGTCGCACCTATGGCGGTGCTGTATGTCAGGGATAGCAGGGACTCATGAGTGCGATAAGGATGAGGCGCGAAAGCGATCTTCGGAATCAGACGGCTGCCTGGCTACTGTGGAGCCGAGTGGCTTGTCCGTGTTCTCAGCGTCCATTCTTTAATTCCTTTCTCTGACTCTTTTTAGGCACGAAGTAGCCTTATGGTTTTGTGTCAGGATGCGATTTTATTAGCACGGCCCCTTACCTAAATCCAGATTTTTCTATAGGATTTTCCTAAGACTTGGCAGAGAGGTAGAACTCGATCTCCTTAGTTCACTGCTGAAGTGCCAGCCCAAACTTAGCGACCAATTTTGAGAAATTTCGATCTAAAATCTCCGTTTCTATGGTAATACTCGACTTGTCTCGGGAAAACAGCGTGGAAAGGGGAGCCGAGCCGAGACGCCATTGTCGCGGCTGCTCGACCCCTCGGCGCGGCGCGCAGGGGAGGAGGAGGAGGACCGGCGGGGCCGGGGACTTGTTGATTCTACTCATGCACAGTAGTTCAAAAAATACAATTTCGAACGACATGTTAGAATAAAAATGTAAAAGCAGTGTTCGAATGCCCATTGCACAACGAGCGTACAGTTCAAAAATCAAGCTGATCGGACGATTTTTACTGAGAGACGAACTTCTAAATCGATTGAGCTAGAAAGCTAAAATTTTACATGTGACCCGCTGAACTAGTGACCCTGAAATAAAACAAATTCAATAACATGACCCATAAGGCTAGAATTTTTAAAGTAAATTTCTACTTAAACCATCATCTACCGAAGTATTTAGTGAAACTAAAGCATTAACGAACTTCGTGCCTACCAGGATTTCCTGAAATCGTATTTTTTTTCCCCTCCGTTCTGCGGATTGCACGGATTATTTGGGTAAGTTTGCATGCATGGGTGCGCGGTGCGATGCGGGGGTGGACGGTAGCTAGTCCGTCCTTGCGAGCCGTGGAGATTGGGGAGGTCAGACCGGCCCAGCATCCTGCACACCCTACAAAGAGTATGTGAAAATAATAAAAGGTGAAGAAAAAAAACATCCACAGCGCAAAGTGCCACTTTCCCCGCCTTCCTTTAACCTTTTACTGGGTCACTCGCACACATGCCAATGACAGAAGCAAAAAAAGTCACGAAAGTGATGTTTGAAAAATCCCAGATTTTAAAGAAGTTGTCCGGAAAAATCGTTAATTTTAACACGTCAAAACACGCCGCGTCGGAGAGGGAGAGAGAGAGAGGGGGGGGGGGAGCAACAGTAAGCGAAGAGCATCGAGGACGGCCCAATATGCGAGGAAGGGTCACACTTTTATTTTTCAGAAGAGCCCAGAGCATTCTACGTTTCCTTTTTTTAGTCGCCGTCTCTGCTCCAAAAGAAAGAAAAAAACTAAAAACAAAAATAATTCTTAGCTTCTGTAAACAGCGAAGACCACAAAGTGACACCGCCCCACACACCCCGTCCGGATTCTGGGACAGCTTCACCCTACTGTGTCTGGGGGGCTGAAGGTTTGCGCATCGTCTGCCCTTACCCCTCCCCCACCTCCTAACTCGGCCCCTTCCACAAGACACACTCACTGCACCGGTGTGATATTTCGCTCAAAATGGAACGCCCCCCCCCCAAAACTATTCTCCCTCGGCCGCCGCCGATTTCAGCGAAAAATGTTGCCAAAAGCTGCGCTCGCGTGACACTCGCGACGGTAGCGGGCCAGCAGGCTGATTCCGAAGATCGCTCTGGCGCCTCTGTCCTTGTCGCACTCATGGGGCACTACCACCCCCAACATAGGGCACCGACATAGGTGCGACAAGGACGGAGGTACGAGAGCGATCTTCGGAATCAGACGGCAGGCGGCGGAGGCATTGACTGACAGGCAGCGGGCAGGAAGTGGAGGAGAGCAATATGCTGGCTGCAGCTAAGAAAGGGAGAGGGGGGGGGGGGGGAGATCGCCGCTAATTTCCAAGTGTGCTTTCCCTCATTTGCGTATTATAAAAGAGGTGTTTACTGTCGCTCCAATTTCCGCAAATAAAAGGTACAAATCGCGAGGTGGAGGGGGAGGAGGCGGACCCCCCTCCCCCCCAACACACTCACTTATATACACGGCTAGGCGAGAAGAATGGCTGACGACTTGGCTACTCAGACCGCCACTGTATGTTGCCGCTTTATGCACCAGGCCATACATTATGCATCGCCAGTCGCAGAGCTGGCCGAGTTAATTTTTGCGGGTTCACTATCTCGCGGGAGCGGCAGCGGTGGCAGTGTCGCCCGCCGCCAGCCCACGCCGCCTGGTTCCGAAGATTGCTCTTGTGCCTCCGTCCTTGTCTCACCTATATGGCGGTGCCACGACAGGGCCCCATGAGTCCGACAAGGACACGAGAGCGATCTTTCGGAATCAGGCGCGGCCGGTAAGCGCAGCAAGGGTAGAGGACGGGGTGTGCCCCCGCAGCCCCCAGAGTGCAGCAGGGCGGGGGAGAGAGGGCTCGCGACGAGGGGAAATTAGAAAAAAGTTAACCAGCAGCAGGCAAGCGGAACACGGACTTACATGCATCTCGAAAGACTGTGTGACGCATTCCCCACGTTCGAGTTGGGTGAGGGGGGGGGGGGGGGCGCACACACAAACACACTCACACACACTTACACACACACAGAGACCAAAGGCAGAAAAAAGCGGTACAAACCGCTAAAAATGGGCCATGCTGCGGAAACGGGTGCAGCGCGGCAATGGCAAAGGATACGGGAAAAAAAGGAGAAGAAAAAAAGTTTCTGCCAGCAAAAAACAAAAGTCAGCAATAAAAATCACGGCACGCGACTACTTGAGTCCCCTTTTGATGGAAAAAACGAAAAGATGCGGTGGGCGAGGTGTAAAAAGTGACGGGAAAAAACACGACTTTTGCGGTCGACGCTAAACAATCATCAATTGCTCTTAATTAGATGTGTACCGATGGGGTGAGGAAAGCAGAAAGGGGATGGTATTTTTTGCCACCGCGGACGGCACCTTACCACAGGTGGAGGTTCCAAATTAAAACAATACTACGAGCTCAGTGTACGGTTAGTCGACAAAAAAGTACGTTTTTTCATATATTTTTTCCCTTGCGACTACTGAGGATGGCGTAAAATGGCTTTATGCAATGGAGCTGCATTTTTTACTGACCACAGCAATCAGCAGAGGTGCCCGATCAAATCGATGATTTCCCACCTACTACGTGACACCACAATTCGTTATTAATATTTAATAGTTATTCTCATATTGCAAGTGATCTAATTCCAGCGCATAAATATACGACCATTATAACCAATAACACATGCTAAAATTTTAGAGGGAAAAAAACAGCCAAAATGAAAAATAAAATCAATGCGGAATTACTTAATGGTTGGCTGTGTGTCCCCGAAACAGACAGTAAACCTACCCCTTTGACGGGGCACGCGTCCTGAGCGAGCGATCCCCGCGGGGTCCACTAATGGGGGCTGGAGTTCCACGCGAAGGGGTAAGCCGATCGAATTTCGTCATGTCTCTCTTTTTTTTTCCTCTATTTTTTTTCGGCCTTTTTCGCGAAAAAGAGGCGTTTTCTATTTTTCTTCCATATACCCCTGCAGACGCCACTGAGCGCGCGCACCTCCCCGCGAGGCGACGCGTGTTCCAATCACCGCGCCCCGCCCCGCCCCGCCCCGCCCCGCCCCGCCCCGCCCCGCCCCGCCCCGCCCCGCCCCGCCCCGCGCACGCTCCCGCAGCCCACCGCACAGCTGCTAAGCCAGCATTCATTTCACTTTTTTTCCGTTGGCCAAGTGTTAAGCCCGGAGCTTTTTTCCCTCACAGTTTCCGAAATTAGTTATAGGGTGCGGCTGTGGCTCGTAGCGAGGGGTGCGTCGCGCCGCTCTGCTGGGGGGGAGAGAACCCGCCGCCGGGGCCGGGGGGGGGGACGCGCGGCGGCAACGACACATTTTCTCGCAAAGAATGACGGAATCACCTGAATTCTTTCAAGGGGTCAGGAGTTTTACGCGCCCGGCGCGACCTTGGAGGGTGAGGGGAGGTGGGGAGGGGGGCCTGGGGGAACCCTCGTCACCGGTATTTAAGTATTTTTAGCCGCGCGCGGTCCCGCCGGGTCCCGCCGGGCCGCGTTCTCTCCCCCTCTCGCCCCGCGCGTTTCCAGAATCTGGGCAACAACACAACACCACACACAACCCCTCCTGCTCCCACTGCTCCCGACTGCGCTATCTCTCTTTCTCTTCGTCTGTCTCCCTCATGCTTCAGCCTCACTCGCCACCGAAAAATTTTTCGGGGATAAGGAAGGAAGTTAACGTTTTTTTTGAAGGGGGGAAGCATCATCGTCATTGTTGTTGTTGTTGGAGACGCATGCTGCTGCTGCCGCTGCTTCTGCAGCGCTTCAGCTGCAGCGGAAAATAATAAAATACAAACACTTTGTGTCGCGTCGCGTCTCTACCTGGCCGGGCCGCCGCGGCGCGCCAACCCGCATCGCGCGCAGTTTTTCTTTCAATCTTTCCGTTTTTCTCCCTCAAAAACGGCAAGGGGTCACGAGGGTGAAAAACGCCGAAAGAGGACGGCCCGGGGTGCCGGGGAGTGGGAGGGGGAGGGGGGGGAGGGGGGGGGGCTCGTCCGCGAGCACGCGCGCTGATTAATCGTATGCATGTGGCCGAGCCGGGCAGCGCGGCGGGGACTTTTAAAAAAATTTAAAAGGCATTGTGCGACAGAGATAGTGTGAGTGTCTGAGCGCGATGACGCGGCACCGGCGAGTGGAGAGAGACGTGGAGAGAGAGAGAGAGAGAGAGAGAGAGAGAGAGAGAGAGAGAGAGAGAGAGAGAGAGAGAGAGAGAGAGACAGACAGACAGACAGACAGACAGAGATGCCACACGGCACCTCGAAGACTTGTTTTACGACGTTTGATATCCTAACGAACAAAACGAGGCGGGTGTCGTCTCGCGAGTGACGCCGCGATATTCTCGGAGAGCGGTGGTGCGGCAGCCGGGTGGGGCCGCGGGTACACGAGGCCTTACGGCAGCAAATGTCCTCGAGCGGACAAACGGCGGCATACAGTGCTGTCCTAGTCCAACTGGTATCTGTCTTATCGGTGATATCCTGCACACCTTTTTCTATACGGCAGGCGTATCACGCGGGACAACGCCCGTCTCGAAACCAGACGAATTTGGGGTTGTAACGTAACACCGGTGTGATACCTACACTGGGAACCCAAGGCCATCAAGTGTGAGAGTTTCCAGGGAAAGTTCAAACCTTTACGCCTTTAAGTGTACGTATGGGGATTTCACACACAGCGAAGTGTACGACATTGACACACTTTTGTTTCCAGTGTAGGAATACCAAGTAATATCGAAAAGTCTCCCCAAGATTTCCAAAAGTAAATAAAGCCACCAAAAAAAAAAAAGTTCACGCACGGAAGCATTGTAAGTCGACGAAAAGTGCACTTGAAATAACATTGACGCCACCCCATATTCTCAAATAACGACCAAGGTGTGCGCCTCTACCTCCTCGCCCCTCTACGAAACCCTGCTGTTGGGCGTGCGAAAGCGACCCCCTCCACTCTCGCCCCACCCCGCCCCGCCCCGCGCCGACACAGCAGCGCGCCCAGGGTCCATATCTTTCTCCTGGAGCACGCAAATCGCAAACGCCCCGGGGCGGATCCGTAAGGGCAACCCCTTTTCGTTTCTCTCTCACACACACACACATGCCTACAGAGGAAGCCAGCCGGCCGACCGACCGACCGACCAGCCGACTGTGAAATCCGGGCCCGCTCCGCGCAATAGCATATGGGCTCGGCAGCGCCACGCACTCCATGTCCGCGCGCGGGGAAGGCCCTCCGCTCGGGTCGGAGAGCTCTTCTTGCGGACATTTGCATTCCTAGACGGCACTTACAACAACAGAGCGCATGCAAATCTGAGCAGGCGCAGGCTCTAGGCAGGAGCGGAGGACAGGGAGTGGGGAGAGCCATCGCTCACACTCACTCACACGCACTGCAAAGGGCTGGTAGAGTAATCTGTCACATTTTTCCCTTGGCTGCCCCCATCCAAACCCTTGACGTCGCAATTTAATGTGCGATCGAGCGGTGCGTTATCGGAAGCTGCTGCTGCTCTTCTATGGACCGTTTAGTTTCATGATTCTGCAAAACCATTCGTCCCCACTCTTCACTCAATTTTTCTCCCCCCCGCCCCCATTTTTTTTTAAATTTAATTTTTTATGTTATATTACATTACATCTGAGTGAACGCGACGAGCTTTCGCGTCAGCTCGTTGCTTAAGGGGCGCAAGAGGCAGTAAAAAAAAAAAAAGGATTCGAGTGTGCGCCGTGTGAACTTTATTCATTCATCATAATTTCACCTCAAAAATACGATAAGCAAGCGGTAAAGCCCGAGTCGTAAAACCGATATCAAGCAAATAAGCTCAGTGGTGCCGCCAGATTTTATTTTTTTTAGTTCTTGTTTTTTCTTCAAGAGGGGCCACCGACCGAACGAGGGAGAGGGAGGGAGAGAGAGGAAGAGAGAGGGAGGGAGAGAGAGGAAGAGAGAGGGAGGGAGAGAGGGAGAGAGACAGACAGGGAGATCGACTCGAACCGAAACTCAGCGATCCTTGGGCGGAGTGGGCCCATCGACCCCGTACTCGCTAGGGGCCCACCGGCCCACCGGGCTGCTCTCCTGTGGGCCGGGCGCGTCCAAGTCTCCAGGCCTTCCCCCTCTCTGAGTGATTTCTCATAGCCGATCACTTTCGCTGCACGCGGCGGACGACACATTACATTACAGCACAGCGATCGTAAAAGGCGCCCGCGCTTTTACCGTCCACGCCGCACCGCACGGCCACTTATACACGGCCGTCATCAGCGCGTCGTTTTGTCACACAGTTACAGTTGCACCGGCGAGCTTTCACTTATTCACTTACGGACCACGCATACCCCAAGTACGCGCACGATTTGCACGATAGCACATGAGGAAAAAGAAATTGTCGCATAAAAAACAGGGCGTTGCCAACGAATTTCCAATTTTTGATTTTCCAGACATTTTCCTGACAATATCCTGACAAGACTGATTGCTTTTCCTGAAGTGACTCTGCAGGGCCTCTCCATCTACCACCTCAAACTTGAGGAGGGTCAGACCGACCCTCTCGTACGGTCGCCGAGGCACTAATTTGTCTTGAATCTTATTTCCCAGACAGTTTTCTCTCAAAATCCTGGTAGTTTCCCGATTTTCCTGAATTATTATTTTTTTAAATCCCGACATTATTCTGATATTCTTGACATGTGGCAACCCCACAAAAGTGTTTTCTGATGCCAGGACTTTTTAAGCCCCCGTTTGGAGTGCCTATTGCTCATACGCCCATGAGTTTTTTCTTCTTTTTTTAAAGTATGTATTCTTGACGATGGCCACTTATGGCCGTAGCCGATCCTATGGTGCCAATACACAGCAGATTCCAAAGAAAATTACTGCGAAAAATTAGAAAATTTTTGAGGTGTGTTATTTTATGTGGCCCGATGCACATTTTATGGTAAGTGTATGGCAAAAAATGTAAAAATAGTACACACTTATTTCATTTTTTTAACGCCATATAATGTACAGCCAAAAGTGGGACTTAGTCTGTGCAGCTCGCCCCCCATAAGGGCTGCACTGACCACGTCTCATGGCGTCCCCGTGGCGTCCCCATGGCGTCCCCATGGCGTCCCTCCCGCAGTCGCGCCGCGCCGCCGCGGTGTGAACATGTCACGTCGGACGCGTGACACAATTACATCCAATTACAGCGGAAATGATAATAATTGCGGCCGATTGTCGACGCGTCACCTGCAGCAGTTGCATGCTGCAGCCGTTTTGTCGCGGGCACGGCCATCGTTTCTCAGAAGAGTGCCACGCCGCCCCACAACAACAACGGCTAAGAAAAGTAAAAAAAAAATGAAAACACAAAAAAACAATTGCAATGGTTCGCGGGATCGCCTTCACGAATAACAATCGAAACCAACGGGTAAACGACTAAATTTGCACATGAGGACGAAGGACAGCAGGACACACAGTTTAGAGCTTTACGGAAAAAGAAAAAAACACTATAGGAAAAAAGGTTGCGGTGCTGTAAAGTATTACGTCGATGACGGCAGCACTATGCTCCACGCGAGGCTCCACGGCGTAAGTCCTCGACTGGCCCCAAAGACCCGAGACCCGAGAGAGAAACAACTCTAAATGTGCAAATTTTCTGAATTTTCGTTAATTTTTATGAATTTTTACCGAATTTTCGTTAAGTTCCGAAATAATTTTTCCTAAATTTTCGTGAATTTTTGTAAATTACTATCCTGACTTTTTCTAAATTCATCTAAATTTTGCTAAATTACTCATTTTTTTTTTTTTTTGAATTACCGAGGTGTACAAAAATTTCAGAGTTGTTACCCCCTCGCAAAGACCTCACCCAAAGCCTGATCAATCACGACCTTAACCGCCGACACGGCGCCTAATTCCTCTGGCGCCGCGAGTCGTTGGGGCCACCCGGGCCGGGGCTTGGGTGGGGCTCGGTGGCCGGCGCCCACCGTAGCAGAGCTGGTCTCTCCTCTCAGCTATAGCACACTCTAAAGTTTTTAGAACGAAATTTGCCTAGTAGTTGCTAGGCGTTCGGGGCCGTCATAAAACATCAAGGAATTCTTTAGTATTACTAAACGATTTTCTATACTTAAATTTCACCGTCATCTTATCGCTAGAAAAACGTTCAGTAATATTAGGAGAATAAACTACCAATAATACTAAGCACGGTAAAAATGATGTCTGATTTTTTGAGGAAAAAGGGGAAATTTTGAGGGAGCCCTTCATTTTGAGGAGAAACTCCTCAGATTTTGAGGAAGTTCCTTCGAAAGAGGCGATTTGCCTTATATTTCGAAGAGACTCCCTCAAAATCTGAGGAGTTCTGATGGACTTTCTCAAAATTTTCCCTTTTCCCTCAAAAAATCAGACATTGTTTTTACCGTGAATATTTTCTTTATAGGTTATGACGGCACAAAACGCCTAGTAGTTACGACGCAAATTTCCTTGTAAAAACATTACGGCGCAGGCAAGCAGGGGCTGCGTCGGCGCCGTGCGGAACGTACGCGTGTTCAGAACGCCTCTGTCCAGCCAGCCGTCCAGACGGACGGACGGACGGACGGACAGACAGACAGACAGACAGACAGACAGACAGACAGACAGACAGACAGACAGACAGACAGACAGACAGACAGACACGCATTGTGTTTAAGTTCCCGCGTGTGCTACCGCCGCGACATTCTCGTCGATGCGCGTAATCCATGGCAATACTTTATGGAAACAAACGAACAACGGTAAACGAACGTTGCATGCCGCCGCCGCCGATGCGCAAGAGCAGACGACGCGCGCGTACAATACGGCGAGAGTGCGATCGAGAAGCAAGAAGCTTTTTGACGCAACCGTGTTGACAGCAGAGCGCCCCCACACACACACACAACTCACACACACATTCGCACACAGATACAGGCACACACATGCGCAGGCCGCACAGGAGGCGCGCGAGCAATTATCTCTAACGGTATATATCGGCAGAGAAGCCTTTGCTCACAGCAGCCCGCGCTCAGTAGAAGGAGTTAGAGCTCTGAAATAAATGCTCATATGCGAAAGACACCTGACTGGCAGCCGGAGCAGATGCTCGCACCCCGCGAGCACTTGGCGGCCCAGGCAGGCATGTAATTTCGCCCTCCGATTTCCCCCCCTAATTTTCCTTGTCTCTTCCACAATTAATAACAATGGTATACACGAGAAAACTTAAAACGTAAAAACTACGGTGAAATTGAATCATTATATCAAGACGAAGGTCGGCGCTACGCGCAGCTTGTCTAAATTAGGCCGCGCCCCCGCCGCGCGCTGCCCGGCCCGCTCATCGCCCCGCCTTAAAGTTCGCGGTGATGAGCCGGTGAGTGATGTTGTTTGTTTTCGGGCGGCAGCGGCGGCAGTAGCAGCAGCAGCACGCAGCGTTATCGGGAACCTGTTCGGCGGGCGGGCGTCGCGCCTCACGGGGCGCATAGAAGTACGTCGCGAGCACACGCAAGCATAGGCGTTATACGTATTCTCTCTATCTCCCTCCCTCTCCCTCTCCCTCTCTCTCTCTCTCTCTCTCTCTCTCTCTCTCTCTCTCTCTCTCACACACACACACACACACACACACACACACACACACACACACAGAGGAGGGGGGGATTCACTTCGACAATGCATAGTACGGCACCCCAAAAAAATCATTTTCAAAATTAAATAAAAATAATTTAAAAAATCAAAATACTAATAATAAGAAAGTTACAGAAAAATTCGAAAAATCGAGAACATTTTTTTATTTAAATTGAAAAGAAATGAACAAAAGACAGAAGTAATGAGAAAAAAGTCAACATTTAACAAAAAATAACAGATATTTTAATTATTCTGTTGAAAAAATTGAAAAAAAAATTAATCAGAACACAAAATCAAAACAAAGAAGCAAAAGATTACGAAAATCACTGTACACATTTTGTATAATTGATTTCCCCCCACCCCCTTCCCCCTCGGATGGTTTCCTTGAGCTCGCGAGGCGGGCGTCGCGACGCGCAGCGCCCCACAGAAAGGTGAACTCTAGAAATGGATTAAAAACGATATCAGTCCGCTGCTCCTTCGACCGCTTCCCGCGGGCACACAGGCGACGAAGGCGTCAACGACTCCAAGATTGTCTGACACTACGATGGGCAAAACGAACCTTGACTCGAGAGCTGATTCAAGACTGCCCAACCTAGTGCCGACCGGCTCCTCTGTTTCGTCGATCGAACAAACGTGAAATCCGACACTTGAATCACTGCTCTTCGTGTGCATTCTGGTTGCCTCCTTAGTGCCGATTCGGGGACCTCTCTCTCTTTCTCGTCCTCACTCGCTTCTCCACCCATCTTTCTTCTCTTTCTCTGTCTGTCGCATACGGTTTGGTCCTTAAATTTCCTCCACGAGACGTTAATGCGTTGTTGATGGGACGTCCCTGCCGTCCGGCTACACTGCTGGACATCGCGAGGCCCGACAAGCCTTCTCAGTCCGACTTCAGGAATTTCCTCTTCCCGACGAAAAGAAAGCAAATGCTGTATTCAACACTTGCGCAAAAATGTAAAACACGTGGCGGGCGGCGAGTGTCACTCATTTTGAAACGCGTAACACGCGAATGCGGAACGGAATAGTCCGGCAGATGCGGCCCGACTGTGCTCGAATACACTAGAGGGGGAAAA